>VWZE01008305.1:14802-26608 GCA_013396675.1 Eubucco bourcierii
GTGTGTTTCCAAGCAGCCCTCCCACAGCCACCCCTCAGAGATCTGCTGCCCACCTCTGCCTCCGACCTTCGCCAACAGCTTCAGGGAGCTTAGGCTGCGCTGCTCACCTCTTTCTCTATCACAGCCACTTGCTTCTTGGCCAGCTTCTCCAGCTCAATGGACGAGTTGTTGGCATGTGTCTCCACCTCCTTCTGCAGCTTGAGGCGGTGCTCGTCCATCTCAGCCTTCAACTTGTTCTCCAGGGCGATCAGCTGCTTCTGGTGCTGGCGCCGCATCCGCTTATATCCTGACATCTGTTCCCGCAACTCGTTCTCCTGCTCATGCTCATGGATCTGTCTTGTAACCTGGAGCCAGGACAGGGAGCAACAAGTGCTACATGGTCTTTTTTGTGGGCATAGTTCTGCCACCCTGTTCATTTCTTACCTGTGAACCAGGTCCTGCTTGGTTGTACGCTTAGAAACAGACCTGAGGAGGCTGTTCCGCCTCGGAGGGTGCTGCTGTTCAGAGCCACGAATCAGAGAATGGTTAAGGTTGGAAGGGTCCTCAACGTTCAGACAGTTCCAACCTCCCCTGCCATAGGCAGGGGCACCTCCCACTAGTACAACTCACTCAAGGCCTTGTCCAACCTGGCCTTGAACACCTCCAGGGAGGTTGTGGAGCACAGAAGCACCCAACGTGATCAAAGATCACGTTGGGTGCTTCTGTGCTCCACAACCTCCCTGGGCAACCTGTGCCAGTGTCTCAGCACCCTCACTGCAAACAACTTCTTCCCAACACCTCCCTTCTGCCAGTTCAAACCCATTCCTCCTCCTCCTGGCATTGCAAGACCTTGTCAGTAGTCCCTCCCCAGCCTTCCTGTAGACCCCCTTCAGATCCTGGAAGGCTACTCTAAGGTCTCATTGAAGCCTTCTCTCCAGGATGCAGAGCCCCAGTTCTCTCAGCCTGTCCTCATAGCAGAGCTGCTGTAGCCCTCTGAGCATCTTGGTGGCCTCCTCTGGACCTGTTCCAACAGTTCCATGTCCTTCAAGTTTCCCTCTCCTGATGCTGATCCCCTTCTTTCCCTGAGGGTTTTATCTAGATGTGTAGTAGCAGCAGTTCCCCATGCCATGGCACAAATAAAGGGAACAGCAGCTCACTAATTGCTGCAGGAAACACTAGAGGAGATATGGAAACAAAGGGAGCTGCTGGACAACCTTTTCCAGTCTCAAATCCCAGAAAGCCAAGTTGGAAGGGACCCCAAGGATCATTAGGTGATGGTGGAGTTGAAATGAGATGCTCCAGCACCCTGTCAAGCTGAGTCTTAAAACTGCCCAATGTAGGGAATCCACAGCTTCCCTTGGGAGATGATTCCAACCTCTGGCTGTTCTCATTTCCTTCTGGAGCCAATGGGAATCTCCCCAGCAGTAATTTGCACTCATCACTCCTTATTCTTTCCATGGAAAGAGGGAGCTTCCATCCTGGTAGCCACCCTTTATGTACCAGTACATGGAATCCTGAGAGTGACATAGACTTAAAAGACAGCATCCATTTTAAGAACCTCCCTCCCCAACCCACCCATTCTTTCCTTTCTCCTCAAATCACCACAGTTCCAGTTCAGTCTTTCAATCTCTACCTCCTGCAACAAGCAGCCTCCTTCAAAATTCCTTCTCAAGACTCAGGAGGATGGCAGACTGAGCTCAGCCCCTAGCAGAGCTGAAAGTTGTCTAACAAGGGAACACTGTTCTGGAACTGTGTGCTCTGAACAAGATTGATCAGATGGTCTAAGCAGATTTTAAACCCTGCTCAGCTGAAACAATCTCACAGGTTCCACATTCATTTCCATGCCCAAGTGTATCTATGTGAAAGGAAGGAAAAAAAAACCCACCCCATAAACCCACCCAAGAAACTGTGCCAAAAAAAAAACCAACCAACTGTCAGAAGGAAAGGCGAAGGGAAAGGCTTCCATTTCCAAAGCAGAAGTGCCCAGGGCTGAGTGATTGATTTAAACACACCCCAGGAACTTCACACATGAAGATCTGCTGATCCATGACACTCCTGGGAGCCAAAAGCTGGGGCCCTCGGTACATGTTCGAAGCTGCAGCCCCTAATCCTGACTGAGAGAACCTTTCACACTCAACGAGCTTGAAGCCAAGAGCTCAGCTGAATGTGACCAGTGAAGCTCCTTGCTGCAGTCTGCAGGATCTCAGCCTTCCTGATGAACTCCTCCACAGCAGCCAGTAGAAAGAACTGGCACCCACCACAGTACCACCCTCACAGAATCATAGAATGGTAAGGTTGGAAGGGACCTCAAGGATCAGCCAGTTCCAGCCCCCTGCCAGCGGCAGGGACACCTCCCACTAGTACAGGGCACTCAAGGCCTCATCCAGCCTGGCCCTGAACACCCCCAGGAAGGGAGCAGCCACAACCTCCCTGGGTAACCTGTTCCAGTGCCTCACCACCCTCACTGGAAAGAACTTCCTCCTAACCTCCTTCCTTCCTTCCTCATCTGAAGGCTGTTTCTCAAAGTAAGCCCAGACACAGGATGGGAAGCACCTGCAGACCTGAGAAGGCTCAAGCTCAACACAAGAAGAGCAGCAAACCAAACCCACTGGCCACAGCCCTGTGCTTCAGGACTAGCAGCCACTAGGAAGCAGTGTTCAAGCAAGAGCTGCAAAAAACACAACCCATCAACGAGCAAGTTTAGCACCACAACTGATGTGTCACCGGAGGCAGGCAGCAGGCTGCTGCCTGTCCCAGCTCAAACCAGTCCCAGTGCTCAGGAGGAGCATGCAGAAAAGGGGCTGGAAGAATCCTCACCTTGAAATGGATTCATAACAGCTTACAAGAAATAGTTACCAACCAAGCAAACGACAGCCAGAGAGGCTCAGCATAGAAATCAAGGCACAAAAAGGTGAAGCTGCTGAAGGGGACAGTCTCTGTCTTCACCTCACCCCTTCCAAAGACAGCTCCAGAGAGAAAAGGAAACATCTGACTGCAAAGGAGCAGCCTGACTAAGACTGCATTAGCAGGATGTGGTGACATCCAACATCAACTGCCCGAGGTAGCGAGGCTAAGCCGCGGCAGTGAGGTAAGTGCCGACGCACACATCGCATCCTCACCGGGCAAGCAGTTCTGGGGTGCTGGTTTGAGGATGACCAGGTTAAAGATACAGTTACACCTCAGCAGCCTTCAAATGCTTGAGAGCAGGGAATGAAACAGGCCAGAGGCAGATGAGAGATTGCAGAAACCAGAAGAAAAACTACAGAAAGGACTTTGCATGAGGTTAGCATCCGTAGGCACCTGCGCATTTCCCTCTGGTTCAGCAAGAATAACACCTTGGACAGAAGCTTCCAGGTAAGGAGAGCTGCTCTGAGAAGTCACAGAAGCACTCCAGTTGGAAAAGACTCCCAGGATCACCAAGTCCAGCTGTTATCCCCACTCTACAAAGCTCACTCTTAAACCCTATCCCCAAGCACCACAGCCCAATGACTTCTAAACGCATCCAGCGTTGGTGACTCCACCACCTCCCTGGGCAGCACTTTGCAAAGCCTGACCTCTCTTGCTGGGAAAAATGTTTCCTAGAGTCCAGTCTAAACCACTCCAGTCAAAGCTTGAGGCCACTCCCTCTTCTTTTATCATGAAATACCTGTGAGAAGAGACCAACAGCAGCCCCTCCACATGGCCCATAGCCATAAGCACCACATCCAAATCATCCTTAAACACAGCCAGGCTGGGGGACTCCAGCACCTCCCTGGGCAGCTCATTCCAGTTCCTGACCACTCTCTCCATGAAAAACTTTTTCCTAATCATAGAATGGTAAGGTTGGAAGGGACCTCAAGGATCATCCAGTTCCAACCCCCTGCCATAGGCAGGGACACCTCCCACTAGTACAGGTCACTCAAGGCCTCCTCCAACCTGGCCTTGAACACCTCCAGGGAGGGAGCAGCCACAACCTCCCTGGGCAACCTCCTAACATCCAGTCTAAATCTCCCCTTTGCCAGTTCAAACCCATTGCCCCTTGTCCTGGCATTGCAAGACCTTGTCAATAGTCCCTCCTCAGCCTTCCTGTAGGCCCCCTTCAGATACTGGAAGACTACTCTAAGGTCTTCTGGAAGCCTTTTCTTCTCCAGGCTGCAGAGCCCCAACTCTCTCAGCCTGTCCTCACAGCAGAGCTGTTGTATCTTTGTGGTCCTCCTTTGAGGTCCCTTCCAACCTTACCATTCTATGATTCTAACCCCAGTTCCCTTGACCACTCCTCATAAGACTTAATTCTCCACACCCTTTACCAGCTTCATTGACCTTCTTTGGATAACACTCCACTTGGGTATGAAAAAGCAGTAACCTCTCCACCTGAATGTCCCTTCAGGTAGCTGCAACCAGCAATGAGCTCTCCCCTCAGCCTCCTCTTCCTCACACTAACCATCCCCAGCTCCCTCATAAGATTCATTCATTCCTCAAATGCTGCCATTTTTCTGTTTTCTATTTAATTTTAGCAAGTCAATTTGTCCATCTCTCTGTAAAGTGGAGCATGTTTTTTTTTCCCCCCCTCCTGTGTTAAACCACATTCAGAACAAAGAGCTTCTGGAGGTGCCATGAGGGATGCAAATACAAATGTGACCCTAACAATACCAAATGTTCCTCCAAGCATATTAACTGTGTCTGTGACCCAGGGCTCTCTAAAACACAAACTGCCCAAACCAAGCTGTGAGGTAACAGCAGTGTTGGTGCTTTTCCTCAAGTGAACTTGGAAGAGGATGGAGGAAACTTGTGCCTGTGGATCTGTTCCTAAAATAGAAGAAGCTGTGGGGAAAAAAAAAATAAAATAAAAAATTCCCTGGAGATGTGGAACTGTCATGGGACAAATTTACAGAGGAGAAAGTGGACCAGCAGTAGTGAAAAGAGGTACCCAATGCTTTGTGGTGGTAATGAGCTAACCATCCCTTGCTCCCTCAGTCATTCTTCATAAGGTTTATTCTCCAGGTCCTTCCCCAGGTTCCTGGCCCTCCTCTGCACTGGCTCCAGCACCTCTACATCCATACCATAATGAGGTGCTCAAAACTGAACACAGCACTCAAGATGTGGTTTCATAGAGCCCAGTCCAAGGGGACAATCACCTCCTGTCCCTGCTGCACACAGCATTTCTAATCCCAGCCAGGATGCCATTGGCTTTCTTTGCCACCTGGGCACACTGCTCACTCACATTGAGCTGTTTGCCTATTCCAACCCCCAGGTCCCTTTCTGCCAGCAGCTCTCCAGCCACACTGCCTCAAGCCTGTAGCATTGCTTGGGGTTGTTGTGGCCCAAGTGCAGGACCTGGCACTTGGCCTTATTGAAGTTCATCCTATTGATGCCACTTAGTGACTGAGGGAGCTGGGGATGGTTGGTTTGAGGAAGAGAAGGCTGAGGGCAGACCTCATTGCTGGCTACAGCCACCTGAAGGGACATTGTGGAGAGGCTGCTGCTGGGCTCTTCTCACAGCTAAGTGGAGACAGAACAAGGGGGAATTGCCTCAAGCTGAGGCTGGGGAGGTTTAGATTGGACATTAGGAAAAAGTTTGTCATGGAGAGAGTGGTCAGGGACTGGAAGGAGCTGCCCAGGGAGGTGCTGGAGTCCCCCAGCCTGGCTGTGTTTAAGGGTGGTTTGGATGTGGTGCTTGGGGCTGTGGTTTAAGATGAGTCTTGTAGAGTAGGGCTCTGGGTTGGGTTTGGTGATCCTGAGGGGCTTTGCCAACCTGGGTGTCCCTGTGATTCTGTGATGTTGGGATCCAAGTTAATCACAAGAGGCAGATGCCAGGTGAGACATTACCTGCCTTAGATGAGCCCTGGAGAGCACAGCCTCGGTCAGGGGTTGGCAGAGGCTGGCAGCTCCGCTAAGCACCACGCAGCAGTACAAGATCTTCCTGGCTGTGCTATTTTTGAGGCCCAGGTTTTCAGGGAGCAGTGGGACACTCTGCACCAAGAAGTTGGCAGAACAAAGCATACANGGGGGTGAGGGGGGAAATCTAAGAACTTGCTGCAACTTTGCCAGTCTCCCTTTTGCTCCAATCTCTAATGAGCTTTAGGAAGTGGACTTGTTTTACTTACAGCAAAACTCATTCAGCTGTTGTAGTTGTTATTACAACTACTTCTACTACTATTATTATAATTTTTTAAAAATTGTTTTAATTTTTATTTGCTGCTGTCCACTCCATTTTCAGGTTGTTTGGTTTTGTCTTTTCCCCTCAGCTTGCCTCTCTGAAGACAGGAATTCTATCTTTGAAAGATTTCACCTTGAGTCTGGGGTAGTTAACCCCAACAAGAGGATGCAATGATTAATTCTAACAGTAGCTGATAAAACCTTCCAGTTCCAACTGAAGATGAGAGTTTAAAGAGTCCAGAGGGAAAGAAAAGAAGCTTTTCACTCCTGGAGAGAAGAGAGAAGGAGAACAGTAGACTTGGTGGACATCTCATAGATTTAGTGTCTGCATCCAGCATGCTCATGCTAAAGATCTAACTCATCACCATAATCTCTAATCAAGGCCAACACTCTTCAGAACTCCATCTTCAAAGAGAAGGTCTCCAAATGGTGATCTTGGGGCATGGATGAAATGGGAAGACATTAACAGCAGTTCAGTACCAGAGAAGTACCTCAGACTAATCATGAATGAATAAAGGATTATGGGTTTAAAGACTAAGCCCCTAATGAATGAGCAGCTTCAGCAACCATATTCAAAAGGAAATTTGGGCAAGTTCCAGTGAGCACCTTTCTGGTGTTCTCAGACAAAGGCCCTTGGAACTTAACAAAGTACTCCACAAACTTAATCCAGTCGATTAATGATGGGCAAAGAGATGCCAACAACCTTGCTCACTGCAAAAATTGCTTCTCCAAATAACCAGGAAATGTCAGGATCCTTCAAAGCAGAAAGCTGCAGTTTCCTGAAGCTCTATCTGCAGCATGCACTAATCAAGCAGGTCATCAGCAGAACCAGAAGGCTGGTAGAGAACAGAACAGCTTTTATCAAGGTGTGACATTTTCTCAGCTCTTATCTCTCTGCATCTTTGGCACACACAGAGCTGAGACGAGAGAAGTCTTTTCCAAGCTACTCCTACAGGCAGTTCACTTGTCACAAAATCCAAACTTTCTCCTCTTCACCCCTCCAAGGTTTTTGCTTTACATAAGGAAGTTGGGCTCCCAATTTCTCCTCTTTAGAGCTCCTTTTCCTCCACAACCAAGACATTGAACACTTTCCTAAAGGACAGTTCCCCTCTCGAGAACAAAACACTGAGGAAACTCTTTGCTGGACACAGCAGAGTACTGAGCAAGATGCTGTCAGCAGCCTCTCACAGCAAGAGAAGAGCTTTGAGATGTTTTGAGATGAGGAAGGACAAGTTCTGTACATTCAGAGCAAAGATCTGTAAAGGCAGCAGCTGGGTGAGGCCATCAGGAGAAACTCAACCACATGAAATAAAATATTGCTTCAGCAGGAGAGGCTGCAATGGAACAGCCAACCTGTGAGCACACCTGCTCTGGAGTCAGCCCACCCTGCTGTCACTGGAGTGGCCACTTCCAGAGAAACCTGCTCACATCTATCTAGACATTGGGCTTTGCAGACCTGGGATGAGATCACATCATCCTCTTGCTGGCATTTGGATTTCAAAGGGAACACCGAGGCCTTCAAGAGGATCCACACTCTCTGATCTTTCTATGAAATTTTGACTAATCACTTCATTTGGAAACTGCAAAACCAGCTCTGGAGGCAGTGGAGGAGCTAAGGGCTCAGGCATGAAAAGACAGCCAGAAAGAAGATCAATGCACCTCTGCACACACTTCCAAAACACCCTGCGCTTGCAGCTGTTGAGAGGTGCAGTCTTATCAACATGCAAAACTTCTGCTCCTCAAACAACAGCCTCCTCAGCTTCCAGGCTCAGAGTTCTGCTGGTATTTCATTTATTTATTTATCTTTAATTCATGGATCACAGAGCCTGCAAAAGAACATGGAGGTGTAGCAGCTACCTGAGCTCCATTTCACGTAACTTCCGCTGCGACAGCAGAAACATGCAGCCTGTTTCCCACCACTGCTCTAAGTGAGCTCTGCTTTACTGGGCCTTGCAAACACCAAACCAAGCAAACAACAGCNAACAACAAAAAAAAAACCCACCCCCAAAAGATCAAGAGAGGTCTAAATATTGGTATACGCAATGGGCAAAGAGACAAAGGGCCCAGGAAAGAATGATCATTGCTAAAGATGTTGCTGGAATGATGACCAAAGCACCTTCACAGGCTCACAGGATGTCAGGGGTTGGAAGAGACCCAAAGAGATCAGCCAGTCCAACCCCCTGTGCCAGAGCAGGACCAGGTAACCTAGCTCAGGGCACACAGAAACACATCCAGACAGACCTTGAAAGGCTCCAGAGGAAGAGACTCCACAACCTCTCTGGGCAGCCTGTGCCAGGGCTCTGGGACCCTTGCAGGAAAGAAGTTTCCCCTTGTGTTGAGCTGGAACTTCCTGTGCTGCAGCTTCCATCCATTGCTCTTTGTCCTATCCCAGAGAGCAGTGAGCAGAGCCTGTGCCCCCCTCCTGAGCCCCAGCCCTCAGATAGTTGTAAACATTTATCAAATCCCCTCTCAGCCTTCAGTTTTCTTAGTCACATCAGTGTAGTCTACTTTCAAAGCATCACTCAAAGGTGTATTCCCTGTTTCTCTGTGCACTTCCCTATTATATCAGCAAGTCTGTTTGGTTTCCTTCTTACTCAGGTGAAGCTTTTGCAGAGTGACAAGGCAGGGGAACCATGCTTACAAACACCTGGAGTGTAGAGCTGTCTGTGTAGCTCTCCTGTGACCCCCTGCACCCACACAAACCACTGGAGCTTGTTTTTGGGGAAGAGATCCAACTTCCAACTTGACAGCATCCTTTCAGAACTGCCAGTTTCCCCCCATTTGCCAGCTCCTGACTCATGGGCAAACAACAAGGACTTGAGGACCCAAGACTTTGGGCTCCTGTGAAGGAGCATGAACAGCCCCTGGCTCACATCCAGCACTCTTCCTCTCTAACACTGCCCTGCTCTCATCCTGAGGGCTGGTGTTCAGCAAATGACCCAGTACACCCTAAATATCATCCCACAGCAGTGAACTTGGGCTCAGAACTCTCATTTTCTGGGTCTCTGCAACACAGACCACCCAAAGCTCTCAAGCTGGTCACTGTGGTTCAGGTCCACAGAAAGTGTTCCTGCCCACAGTTCAGGAAGGATTGGAACTAGATCATTTTTAAGGTAATTTTCCAACCCAAGTCATCCTCTTCTATTATGTGCAACCCTTCTGTGCCCAGGAAGTGGTACCCTGCTGCTGAGAAACCAACTGCTGGCCAGCAGCAACAATGCAAGGAAGCATCAAAGTAGGCAGGTTGGGTGAGTTTTGAACACTGGGACCATTCACACAGGTTTGGGGTTTTTTTCAAGAGACCACTGAAGAGTAAATTAACACAGAAAGGGGAAGGAAATGTGAATTTCTACTCCCCCACTATAAAATCCAGACATGCTTAGTATCAGCTACGTGGTTGGCCTTGCTCTCCTAGCAGACATTAGAGCAGGAGACAAAAGGGGAAGGCACAAGAGAAGTTTTCCCTTGGCCAGAAGAACAGCACCACTACTCAGTGACATCATCCAGCCACTGAATGGAGATAGGATGCAAGGAGATAAAGAAAAGTGTGTGCTGACAGCCCTGCTGGCACTTGTGTTCTTCATGTTCTGTGAAACAGGTTCCAACTTAGCCTTCCCCCTGCCCCAAGATTTCCATTTTGGAAAATGAAGAGGTGGGAATGGAAGATTACTAAAGGGGAAGTTCATCACAGGGTTAACTGAGATTAAAGACTTCTGTTGTAAACAGGGGAAAACTTCTTCTCCCATCTCCTCAGAACCTAAGGACACAGTGAGGCCTCCTCTGGTACTAAAGTAGTGCTTTGGGAGTTTGTCTCTGTACTGGGAAGGAGATCTATGTACCTATGAGTGGGACAACAAAGCTTCTGCAGGACACATCCTCCCATGTGCTTTTCCAAAGGCCTGATGGCTGACAGAGGGAGCTAACAGTAGGACTTTCCTCTTCTCCAGAAGATGCTGTGCTGGAAATGTTCACCTTTGGTGTGTCCCTGGCACAGGCTCAGACATGCTCCACATGTCACACAGCATGTCCCACAGAAAACCAAAAACCAGAGAAGTTCTCCAAAAGGCTATCAGCTTTCCCAGCCAGCACTGACTCTTCACCATTGTGTGGTCACTGAAGTAGGGAGATCCAGCAAATCCAAGTGACTATGGAATTAAGATAGACAGTCCCAGCCCCCCAGGAGGCTGCCATGGGATTCAGAAGTGACCTTGGGACATCAGTTGTTTCCCCCAGAGCTCAGAGGTCTGGGAAGACCTCACAGCCCACACCTTGATACCAGCAGCTTTCATCAGCTCCTAAAAGAGACCTTGCCACACAGTGGCCCCTCTGAGCCAAACAAGTAGCCCAGGGATGACATATTCAAGAAGACAGAAGTTATGGATTCTGCTGCTGAAGGAGGACAGAAGGTGTAGTAGCCTTCCACAGGGAGTAAAAGAAGATGAATATATTCAACACAGATCTATTTATCAAATTGTGTCTGGAGTGTGATCAAATCATTCATCATTTCTTCCCTCCAGCTCAACCCGACTGGATCCTGCTCGTATTTGGTCAGTGCAGGCAACAGTGCTGCTGCTATACTGGGTGCATGCACACACCCCCCAAAGAGGAAAATGCACAAGTCAAGAGGTCTCCTGGACACCAGAGATCCTGCCTGTGTCAGGTATGCTACGTGGAGTCCTCTAATGCACCCATTTCTAGGTCACTCTTCCAACTAGGGGAGAGGAAGGAAGGAAGGGGGAGCAGGGGACACTGACCTGAGAAGCACTCACAGTATGGCTACCCAGAAGTACACCTGCAAAAGATGGAACTCAGATGCTCCCCTCAAATGTCAGCACACGAAAACATCTGGCCAGAAGTCTGAATGCCACAGCATCCTTTTAGATGTTTAACAGCAGCAGCCACAAAGCACACAGGGGGAAAAAAAAAAAAACAAAAAAAACCCAACCAAAAAACCGCTGGCTCCTGGCACTGCTGCTGCTGCTTTTCCCTTTCACTCCCAATCTTCAGCTGTTGTCTCACACACACACACAGAGCCTTGTGCATGTGGAAATGGGAAACGATTCGAGGGGGATCAAGAAATGGTGGTAGAGAAGGGAGAAAAAAAAAAAAAGCCCCACCGTTGGGGCAGGGTAAAAGGAGAAGGGGAGGGCTCGCTGGTGTAATTTCGGGGTTGGTCTAGGATGATGTCATAGCAGCCAGCGAGTGCCATAGCCAAACAGGGGGGACTTTCTAAAGGCTCCCCATCCATCTGACCTCTAATAGCATCGAGCTGAGCTGTTGTAGCTGACGTTTCTTGCAGCTGCAAAAAGGCCATTTCCCACCCTTTTCCCATAGAATAATGATTTTTAAAAAAAAAAGAAAAAAGAAAAAAAGAAAAAAAAAACACAGACTGCTCCCGACCGCAGCCCGTAGCGGCTGCGGGGGGGGGGGAGGCGGCACACGGCAACTAACTCTTCCGGCACACACCCCTTTGCCTACTACAAAGGCATCCACGGCAATCACATTTGCAATAGTACAAATCCGGATGGATTCATCCCATCCCCCTCCTTCTCCGTAAGCCCACAGCCCCCCGCTGGAAGCCCTTCTCTGCTATCGCAGCCCAGCCATGGAGCATCGAGCAGAAAAGATGCAGTCGCGGCGGAGGTTGCTTGAAAGAAATGAATGAATGAAGGGGAGTGGGTGTGTGTGTGGG
>VWZE01008306.1:5052-15111 GCA_013396675.1 Eubucco bourcierii
TTTTTTAAAAAAAAAAAAAAAAAAAAAAAAAAGAATGTTCCTGTGTTAGTAGATGGTTTTTTACTTCTGCTGTGGAAATAAATTTATTTTAATTATACATGGAATTCTCTATGTCATTACACTGTAAATACTGCATTCCCTGTGTCCTCTAATTTAAGTGGTTATGTCAGAGCAGCTGAGCATCAACTGGCAGAGAGGAGATTTAGACTAGATGTTAGGAGGAAGTTCTTTACAGTAAGGGTGGTGAGGCACTGGAACAGGTTGCCCAGGGAGGTTGTGGCTGCTCCCNAGGGAGGTTGTGGATGCTCCCTCCCTGGATGTGTTCAAGGCCAGATTGGATGAGGCCTTGAGTAACCTGTACTAGTGGGAGGTGTCCCTGCCTATGGCAGGGGGTTGGAACTAGATGATCCTTGAGGTCCCTTCCAACCTTACCATTCTATGATTCTATGATTCTATGATCTTTCTAACTTTTTGTTGCTGTTGTTGTTACCATTTTGGGGTTTTATTTGTTTGCTACAGACTTTGTCCTGTGTATTTTGCCACCTGCTCCTGCCATGATATTTGTCATGGCACTACAGGATTCTGCTCCTTGCCCTCTGATTCTCCTGAATGCCTTAGGAAATGACAGTCTAGGGCTTAACTTAGGGAGGCCTTATAGTAGCCTTCCAGGATCTGAAGAGGGCCTACAGGAAGGCTGGGGAGGGACTGTTGACAAGGGCTTGCAATGACAGGACAAGGGGCAAAGGGTTTGAACTGGCAGAGGGGAGATTTAGACTGGATGTTAGGAGGAAGTTGTTTACAGTGAGGGTGGTGAGGCACTGGCACAGGTTGCCCAGGGAGGTTGTGGCTGCTCCCTCCCTGGAGGTGTTTAAGGCCAGGTTGGACAAGGCCTTGAGTGACCTGTGCTAGTGGAAGGTGTCCCTGCATATTGCAGGAGTTGGAACTAGATGATCCTTGAGGTCCCTTCCAACCTTACCATTCTATGATTCTAGGAGTCTACACCAGGGCTTAATTTCCACATGGTAAGATACAAAGAGATGCCTCTGTTGGCACTCGTAGAATCAATACTTTGCCTGTAACTTGTGATGTAGGCTATTAATATGGATGCAAGAGATATTTTTTCAGAATTAATATTGTTTATTAATTTTGATACTCAGGATTCTCACCACCCACCCAGTAATTTTTAATAATAATTGGTTCTGTGCAGCAGTGATGAAAACATTATACATAAATGGAGACAGAACCTAGAACACTTAAGAAGTAACTAGGGATAGTACAACAAACATTAAACTCAATTGAACTGGAAAAAGGATCTTACAGTCAATTATACCACTTGCCCATGAGATGGACTTGGGAATTGAAACTCCTTTCTGCTAAAGTTAGAAGACACTTGGAATTGGGGAATTTACACAGTTTCTTTAAAGAGGCTTGCAAGTATTTGCTCACAAAAATTATCTCCAGACTCCTGGGGGCTAACTACAGTCCCCAGACAGTACCCAAACACTTTTAGGGAGTTCTGTCGGCTTTTTCTTAACCCCTGAGGCTTATGATCTTCCCAGGCTCTAACAAGGGTGCTGGGAGAGGAGCAGATGATCTCTGACCTGTTCCTGGTTCCTTTTGGACTCCAGACTCAGCACAGAGGCTTGCAGGTGTAGGCAGGGTGTCTTGGGGATGTGCAGACTTGGCACAATGTCACACTGGCCAAGTGAGCCTATTGTATGAAGCCAATTATGGTCAATTCCCTGGCAAACTTGAGACACAGCAGGTTTCCAAGTAGACAAACCAAAAGCATCAGGGCTTGTTATCATGCAGTAGGACTAGCTTATAGCTTAGCAGACATAATGCTGCAGAGCATGGTAGGATGCAATGGCAGTGAGGCAGAACAGTGGTAGAAGCACTGCCAGAAGCAGAGAGCACAATAAGGCAGAAGGTTATGTTTGCCTGCTCTTCTCTTTTATCAATACAGGCCGAGTCTAATGGCTCTTTGGCCACAGATCAGCCAATCAGAGTGGCAGTTTGCCAGGTTTAACCATATTAGGTGAAGTCAGGGATTACTTTTACCTTTTAGGACAGACTGAGAGAGTAGGGGCCCTGAAGCCTGGAGAAGAGAAGGCTTCCAGGAGACCTTAGAGTAGCCTTCCAGTATCTGAAGGGGGCCTACAGGAAGGCTGGGGAGGGACTATTGACAAGGTCTTGTAATGACAGGACAAGGGGCAATGGGTTTGAACTGGCAGAGGGGAGATTTAGACTGGATGTTAGGAGGAAGCTCTTTGCAGTGAGGGTGGTGAGACACTGGCACAGGTTGCCCAGGGAGGTTGTGGCTTCTCCATCCCTGGAGCTGTTCAAGGTCAGGTTGGAGGAGGCCTTGAGTGAGCTGTGCTAGTGGGAGGTGTCCCTGCCTATGGCAGGGGGTTGGAACTAGATGATCCTTGAGGTCCCTTCCAACCTTACCATTCTATGATCGTAAGGGATATGAATAACTATATTCATATCACTTTTTTAGCACACCCAGAAAACCAGACCTTCAGTACAGTGAAGACATGGGGAAAGTTAGGGTGACCATTATTGCGTTTGGAAGTAGACTCTAAACAACCTGGGAGATCATGGCTTAAACTGCCCACTTGTCTTCAGTGGCTCCAAAGAAAGCTGAGTGAAATAGTTCAGATGTCTTCTTTACAGACCAGGAGAACCTCTTCTGTTTCTGGATTGGACTAGACAAGTTGATAGAAATGAGAGATATTCATACACCTGTTTTGTGTACTTGCCTCAGAAAGGCTATGAAATTCATGGCACTTCCGTATTAGGAAATTTCATTAGACCCTTTGGTACCCAAGGAATTAGATCACAGAATCACAGAACCTTAGATGTTGGAAGGGACCTCCAGAGATAATCAAGTCCAACCTCCCTGCCAAGGCAGGATCCTCCAGGGTAGTTCACACAGGAATGCATCCAGGTAGCTTTGGAAAGTTTCCAAAGAAGGAGGCTCCACAACCTCCCTGGGCAGCCTGCTCCAGGGCTCCTCACTATAAAGAGACTTCTCTTGATGTTGAGGTGAAAACTTCTGTGTTCCAGGTAGTATCCATTGGCTGTCTTATTACCTCCCTTCCTGTAGGGAGTAAATTAAAATTTCTACTCCTAAAACCCTTAGAACATACCTCTAGACACTGATATGAAGAAAGATGTGTAATCCAGTGGCAATCACAGTAGGTCTGGTCTGCAATAGAACCAGTTCAGAGTGGGACAGTGTGGTAAAGATGCGCAAATTGAGGATTAGAAGGCAATTTCATTCTAAATAGGGTCATCTGAAGTTTACAAAAAGTGACAGAAAGTGCAGGAGAGAGGTGATAAAATGCTGAGCTGCTTACCCTGTGTAAGCAGGGTATCACCATCTACACCAGTAATGCTGAGACTCTCACTCTCCTGGCACACTCCAGTGCCTTCCAGGAAGAGCTGCTGTTGCTCGACTGCTCCTCATAATTTTGAAAACAAATTAATTCTATTTTTTTTTTAAAGTTTTACATAATTCCCTGTGTTTCTAATTTTATAAATAGATTCCTAAATTGCTACAGAGAAATGTTCAGTGGCTCCTTTAGACACATCATAGCCAAGCATCGCTAATTCACAACAGAGATGGGATGTCTTCATTCAAATGAAAATCTTATTAAAGTTATGGAATGATGCTGCCAGCTATGCCATTTCCAGCATAAAAGATGGCCTTCTTTTGAAATGAATGAAAACCTTCCCTTATACAATTACACTTGTGGGAACATTTGTCAGACGGAATGCAAGCCAATTAGGGGTTGCTTTATGATGATCCATTACGGTTAGTTCGAAATCAGCTATAAATATTGCCAGATAGTTCAGTTTAAATTGTTATCTGCTACTGTCAGTCTAGGTCTTTCACAGATGAATTTTATCAGAATAAAGAGCTGGCAGCCCCTCTATTTTGTTTTTTAATTTTTTTTTTAGCTGAACTACAGAAGTCAGGGTTAAGCCCATAATTTCCACTGTCCTCTCATAGCCTCAGTATCTTCTGGATGAAGACTGTTACTTAACTCGTTTGGCTCTTTTAGCCACTTTTACCCTTCATGATGGTAAATATGTCTTGAGTTCCTTTAAGCCAGGAAAGATCAAACTGAATATCTAGACCTGGAAAATTTTCCAAAATCATAGAATCATAGAATCATAGAATGGTAAGGTTGGAAGGGACCTCAAGGATCATCCAGTTCCAACCCCCTGCCATAGGCAGGGACACCTCCCACTAGTACAGCTCACTCAAGGTCTCATCCAATCTGGCCTTGAACAAAACAAAAACAGAACAAAACAAAATGTATGTGAGCTTCATTTAAAAAACAAAGCAAAACAAACAAGAAAAAACCAAACAAAAAAACCCCAATCAACAAAAACCCCTCAAAAAACCAAGAAAAACCCACAAAAACCCCTGAAAAAAAACCCAAATGAAAACCACAAAATAGACCCAAACAAAAAAAAAAACCCAAACCCCAAAAATCACATAAAAAAACTACAAACAAAACCAACAAACACCAAAACCCAAAAAACAACAAAAAACCCCAAACCCAAGCAAACAAAAATCACAAAAAAACAAACAAAAAACCAAAAGAAAACCCACCAAAAGCCTAAAAAAAAACCACCAAAAAACTCAACAAACAAAAAACCCAACAAAACAAAAAAACCCACAAAACCCCCAAAACCAGATAAACAAAACCCACAAAAAACTCAAACCCAAACAAACCCCACAAAAATACCAAAAACCACAAAAAACCCAAAACCAAATAACCAAAACCCATCAAAAAGTAAAAATTTTTAAAAAAAACCCCAAAATCTAAACCAAAAAAACAAAAAACAACACAAAAACAAAAACAAAGTAAAACAAAGCAAAATGAATAAGGGAACAAAAACAAAAACAAAGCAAAACAGAACAAAACAAATGAACAATGAAACTAAATCCCCAAAACCAACCAACCAAAAACCCCAACAACAATAACAAAGATAACAACGAAAAAAATCCCCTCCCAAAACACAAAAGTTCTACTTGATGTGAGTAGGGAAGTCAAACAGGTAAGCATCCTGTTGTATTCAGCACTTATAGTAATAGCTACAGAAAATCCCACTCCTTTCCTCTCTTTGAGGAATGCCTGGAGGGAGATGATCACCCACCCATGGCCTTTAAATGAGTTTCAAAATTCAGTTAATCCTAATAGGCTCTACAGAATGCAATCATTTCTAATGTCTGCCCTCAGCTTTTATATCTGAATTGATTTTGTTAACTCTCTCTATATTTTTTTTTTTTTTCTTCCCTTCTACCTTTCTGGTGAACTTTAGTGAAGACCAGCATGCTGTAAGGCAGCTGTGCTAGCATTTTTCTGAGAAGCCTGATACTGAGAGTGTTTTTAAGGGAAGATCAGAACTACCACTAACTTCAGTTGTGGGTTTGGGTTTTTTTTTTGGGGGGGGGAAGTTATATGATTCATTCTGCTTGTTATAGAACCCAAAGAGTGACTGTCAATGGGTCTGTGCCCCAGCATAGGTCAGTGATAAGCAAAGTCCCTCAGGGATCAGTTCTGGGATCAGACTTCTTGAACAGTCTTGTTGTTCAAGGCCAGGTTGGATGAGGCCTTGAGTAACCTGTACTAGTGGGAGGTGTCCCTGCCTATGGCAGGGGGTTGGAACTGGATGATCCTTGAGGTCCCTTCCAACCTTACCATTCTATGATTTTATGGTTATATGAACATCCGTGTTGGTGCTGTGGGCAGAGGCATTGAGTGCAACCTCAACAAGTTTCCTGACCACACCAAGCTGTGTGGTGCAGTTAACAGCTGGAGGGCAGGGATCCATCCAGAGGGACTGGGCAGGCTGAAGAGGCAGGCACAAGCCAACCTCATGAGGTTCAACAAGACCAAGTGGCAAGGTCCTGCAGTTGGGTTGAGACAAGTCCAAGCTCAAATCCAGGCTGGGCAGTGAGTGGCTGGAGAGCAGCCCTGAGAGGTACTTCACGTTGCTGGTGGACGAGAAGCTCAACATGAGCCAGCAGTGTGCATAGAATCATAGAATGGTAAAGTTGGAAGTGACCTCAAAGATCATCTAGTTTCAACCCCCTGCCATAGGCAGGGACACCTCCCACTAGTACAGGTTAAGGTGGGCTGCACTTGCAGCCCAGAAAGCCAACCAGAACCTCCACTACATCAGGAGAAGTGTGGGTAGCAGGGCCAGGGAGGTGATTCTCCCCCTCTGCTTTGCTCTGGTGAGACNCAAAAAAGCTGGGGAGGAACTTTTTATGCTATCAGGTAGTGACAGGACTGGAGGAAATGGAGCAAAGCTGGAGGTGAGGAGATTCAGCCTGGAGGTGAGGAGGAAGTTCTTCAGCATGAAAGGGATGAGAACCTGGCATGGGTTTCCCAAGGAAGTGGTTCACGTCCCATCCCTGGAGGTGTTTAAGGCCAGGCTGAATGAGGCTCTGGGCAGCCTGATCTAGAGTAGGGTGTCCTTGCCCAGGGCAGGGGGGTTGGGACTGGATGATCCTTGTGGTCCCTTTGAACCCTGACTGATTGTATGATTTCACTAATAGAGTGGGTAGAACATTTGAAGGAGGTAAGCAAAGCAGTGACTATGTTTTCTCTCACAGAAAAGGTCAACAGTCATGTGGAGGTGATCATAGAATCATAGAATCATAGAATGGTAAGGTTGGAAGGGACCTCAAGGATCATCTAGTTCCAACCCCCTGCCATAGGCAGGGACACCTCCCACTAGTACAGGTTACTCAAGGCCTCAAATTCCATGCTAGATTCCATGCATGATTCCCATGCTAGAAACCTCTTTCTCATCTCTTTGTTGAGTCCAGCTCCTGAAGACTGGCATCAATACATGGAAACTGAATTATCACACTTCTGATCAGAATAAACTAGATAACCAAAGCCAACATTTGCAGAAGTAGCAGTCAGGGGCAGCGAAAGCAGACAGGAAGCAGACACTGGTCAAGTCTCAAGAGACAAGAATGATCTGGAATGACAGCTCTGCAATTGCACTTAAGTTTTCAGCATGGCTTGGAACTCTATTTAGTGTTGTCACACACCCCCACCCCCCAAGGAATTAAGAAGTTGGTTCTTATTGTCGTTTTTCATGGGATTGGTTAGGTTAATTTTCATCTACCTACAAACAATAAACAATTTACAAGTCTACAGAGATGTGTCTTTTATTGCTTGAGTAGTTGCTTTTTCAGCTTCTTAAGTAGGATGTAAATAATTAGGAGTGAGAAAATCCTATAGTGGAGGCAGAAAATTACATATTTAAAATAAGCTTCTGAAAAGCCAAGGGGAAAAAAAAAAACAAACAAAAAACCAATATATTTAATACCCTTCAAGCACAGTGGCAAGGGAAAATTCTGCTCACTGTGCTTGTTCAAGGGGCTCAGAGTTCTGGCAGCATGACTGGGAAATGGATATTTCAAATATAGCCTATCGATCCAGGTTACCAAAAAAAAGAAAATTGCCATAAATAAGAGAAGCATTTAAGCTAGAGAAATAGCCTCTGCTTTACATTTTGCTGCACTTAAGTATGCTTCAGTCTTCAGATCTCTGAAAGTGGCGATTTATCTGTACTGAATCTTATTAGAAAGTCTCCATTACTAAAACATTAAAAGAATCTAGTTTAAAGTGTGTATAAATGTACATGCAAATGCATACGGAGGAATAAATTTAAAGTTTGATTTCTGGGAAGCCATTCTGCACTTGTGGAGTAAGAGTTACCAGTTGGCAGACCATGTAGTGTAGTATTCCTGTAAAGCAGCATGTGATCCTACTTTAGGTGTAGTCTTGACTACAAGCAGTATATTAATAAACTCTTGGATGCTAGAAGCTCATTTTTCATAAGGGAAGTGTTGGGAAAGCAACAAGAATGATTTCCTCATGAGCTCAACCGAGTCCCTCTACACTGAATAAAGATTCACTTTCTTCAGGAGATAAGAGCCAATTAGATTCCCAGAGCTGTTTCTTGTTGGAGCAATTATTGCCAGAGTCTGCCATCAGCGTTTGGGTACCTGGAATGGTTTCACAGAGATAACTGTTCCTTTTATGTGCTAATTAAACACAGCATTTGCTGCTGTCTCTTTCGTGTCAATAGCTGAATCCACCAAAGTATCCAACAATTTGTTCTTCAAACAGCTAACTGCATGACTAGCAGAGTATTCTTGCATACTTCTGAGCCATCCTTACAAAATATGAATTCATCCCTCTTTTACAGCTTCAATACAGTCAAGTGCACTATCTGCAAGATGAACTGTCTGTATCTACAATAGGCAGATTGTTTCTTCTGTCAAGCATTTGTCATTGGCAACCGATTTGTGGAACGCAAAATCAATATTTAATCAGAACAGTCTCTATTCAAGTTCTCAAAATCATAATTCACTGATCAGAATATGCAGCCTGAGGCCCTCTGACACTTCAGAAAATTGTGGGGGGGAAAAAAAAAAAAATTAAAAAAAAAAAAAAAATATACAACCTAGGCTGTCAAATGTGAAAAACAGAAGGTCTTGTTAGTTATGCTGGTGCAATGCTGACTTGAATGATAAATCTGTCTGCTTTTTCCCTTTTCCAAGCAAATGAGAGAGACATCTTATTTGGTTGCATCTCATCTTAAGGTCTCAAGTATTTGTGTTCTGAACCAGTATTTCAGGCAACTAGCAACATAATGAGGGGGGACAGACTCAGGCTGTGCCTGGTGAGGTCTGGGCTGGATGTTAGGAGGAAGTTGTTGACAGATAGAGTGATTGGCATTGGAATGGGCTGCCCAGGGAGGTGGTGGAGTCCCCGTCCCTGAAGGTGTTGAAGAAAAACCTGGATGGGGCACTTCGTGCAAAGGCTGGATGATAGGTTGGGTTGGATGAGCTTGGAGGTCTCTGTCAACCTGGTCGATTCTGTGATTCTGTGATTCTATGATTCTATGATTCTGTGATTCTATGATTCCATGATTCTGTGATTCCATGATTCTGTGATTCCATGATTCTGTGAATCTATGATTCCATGATTCTATGATTCTGTGATTCTGTGATTCTATGATTCCATGATTCTGTGATTCCATGATTCTATGATTCTGTGATTCTATGATTCTATGATTCTGTGATTCTATGATTCTGTGATTCTGTGATTCTATGATTCCATGATTCTGTGATTCTATGACTCTAATTCTATGATTCTATGATTCTGTGATTCTATGATTCTATGGTTCTACAGTTCTATGGTTCTATGATTGTATGAGTCTATGATTCTGTGACTCTATGGTTCTACGATTCTATGAGTCTATCCCACAGCAAAAGAAAGCAGTTGAGTGCTTGGGGAAACTGTCCCAGAAGCTGAGGGCCCCCTGATTATTTCCCAGCTTGGCCTCTGGCTTCTCCTCTGCACAGTGCTCAGTCCCTTCTCTGTGCTAACCCTCCCATGCCACTTAGGGTCACCATGCACCTGACAATGCAGACGTAGAGTGTAGGTGTCTTTCACCTCTCACACATGTAAAACCTCGTATTTCTTTTCTGGGTAGCTCCAGCAACACCGGTTCCAGTGTCCTGTCGTTTCCCTGCACAGGAATGAAGGAGCTTTATGTCTCCAGTGGTGCTAAAACCTTCCTGCTGAGAGGAGTGCTTGCAGAGCAGCAATCGAAATTCTTCAGCTGCTGTGCTTGGTCTCGGCTGAAGATTGAGCTGTGTTGATTTCATCAAGAACTGCTTCACGCTCCTAAGGACTCAGCCATGTTTCCTGCTACGTGGGACATGTCAGGGATTTGTTCTTTCACTGGGTTGGTGTCTGTTTGGTGGTTACAGCAAACAAGCAGTTCTAATTCTTTCGTAAAGCATCCTCTAAAAAACCAGCATTGTTAGGAGCTGGACCAGATGAGACATGGATCTTAAAATACTGGGTGAGAGAAGGGTCAGAGTAGTCTGAAACTTGAGTGATCAGTATTTAACAACCAACTGTCATGCAACTTGACAGTAATGCAGTTCGCTTAGAGACATCTATGCATGGCAGAGGAGATACTTACTCATATGCAGTG
>VWZE01008306.1:42730-54466 GCA_013396675.1 Eubucco bourcierii
CAACCAAACAAAAAAACCCCACAAACAAAACCACCAAAACCCAAACACGTAAACAAATGAACAAAACCCAAAACACTCTCCACATATCAGATTTCCAAAGAAATAATTCCCATAAAAACAAAATAAATATAGAACCACAGAATCAAAGAATCATAGAATGGTTTAGGCTGGAAGGGACCTTAGAGATCATTTACTCCAACTTCTGCACCATTGGCAACTGGAAGGGACCTTAGAGATCATCTACTACAGCTTCTGCACCATTGGCAACTGGAAGGGGCCTTAGAAATCATTTACTCCAACTTCTGCACCATTGACAACTGGAAGGGACCTTAGAGATCATCTACTACAGCTTCTGCACTATTGGCAACTGGATGGGACCTTAGAGATCATCTACTACAACTTCTGCACCATTGGCAACTGGAAGGGGCCTTAGAGATCATTTACTCCAACTTCTGCACCATTGGCAACTGGAAGGGACCTTAGAGATCATCTACTACAGCTTCTGCACCATTGGCAACTGGAAGGGGCCTTAGAAATCATCTACCACCATATCTGCACCATTGGCAACTAGACTCAACCTCATCCATCCCAAACCTGAATACCCCTGGAAAGGAGGAACCCACAACCTCCCTGGGCAGCCTATTCCATAATGTAACATAATCATAATATAAAGCATAATGAAAATAACATATTCAGAAATAATGCATGGTCAATTTAAATACTTTTTTTTTCTATTTATTTTTTCCAATATTTCTGTTCCATAATTAGCAGAAGTGCCTATAATCCAATTATGTAAAAAAAGAGCTTATTGCTGGACTTTAGTTTAATCTTTAATAAGGCATCAAGAACATTCTGACATTTAAAAAAGTGTTTACCAATGTAAAAAAACAACAACAAGAAATTTACCAGAACTTGTGACTTTCTAGAAAATGGTTTTGTTTGATCAGTCTCCTGTTCTGATGAAAAAAAAAAAAAAAATTATAAAACTCTAAGCAGTTGCCAACCCTCTTTACTGAGAATCCCATAAAATCTGAGATTTCACCACTTAGACAATAAAGGTAGACTTATAAAATCCTGCTGCAGCAGAAATTCCAGTTCAGCCTTTTATGTGTATCTAGACTACATGAAAGTCACCTTTCTCTCCCCTCCACTCTCCCTCTCCTTTGTCCTTCTGTGTGAAATCTCTCACAACTCAGAAGAGTGACAGAACATAAAATTAAACTCCAGTTTCTGCAGCCTTATTAATTTTTCCTCTACTGATGGTCCTTAAGAGCTGAAATCCTAAGGACAAAGCTATTGTTGTTTACTTCTGATGGAATTAACTTTGCATATTTTCCCTCATAATTACAGGCACAGAAATGTCATTTCCAATTATGCTTTGTTGAGAGATGAAATAGAATAGAGTTAGACATAGAAAGATAACAAACAGTAAGTAGATAAGAGCGAATAATTCACATTTCACAAATGTCCCTCTTTGTGATGGATAGCCTTATCAGGTCCATATTTACTTCTAAGCCTGGCACTATCTGGCTTCTATTACTGCAAATTATTGCTGAGAATATTGAATTGTGGCATTAAGATGTTAGACAAATGGTTTAAACTTGGAGAATTTCTTTCAATTAAAGCTACTCACACAAAGGCTTTGTCCTCATTTTGCCTCAGTATTCTGTTTGTCATATGTACAAATGTTTGCAGTGCTATATTTACCAGCAGCCCCAGGCAGGCTCTGCCTTGTGCCATAGAGGTAAGCAGAGGAAAGAATGTCCACTCATGGAAAGCTTCTCAAAAAACAACTTATGGAGTCACAACCTGATTCTTCCAGAACCAGCAACTTTTCTCTTTGCCAATTATTTACATGCATTAATGTAAAACCCTGTATAAACCAGGGAGCAACAACCAGGTCTCAAGCCTGGGCAATGCACAGAGTTTCGTGAAAACACACTCACAATACCAGCAGAATGGTTTTGCTGAGCACCTTACAGCTAGATATGCATCCAAACCAAGGCCTCTGAGATTTACAACAGAGAAAGGACACCAACACATAGAGAAACGTGGCCAGACTCCTGTGCTAGTTTGAGGCTAATTGGAATATTTCAATGGAGAAAATTATATTATAGACCATGAAGAGAAAATGCTGGTGATGTCTGCTTCACTCAAAGGCTTGCTGAGAAGTATAAGGATAAGAACACAAACATAGGTAAGACAGTCTCTCATGGAGAGTCTCGGGCTCTCTAGCAAGTTTTGGTCTTGGTCTCTCTGCTATTCCAACTAATCACTCTACTTCTAACCCTCCCTGGACGATCTTGCAAACTCAACTTGTGCATAAGCCAAACCCTGGGGTAAGGTAAAGGGGTGGGAAGAAGATGGAAGGGTGGTTGGGAGCCTCTCCTGGAGACTGATTTCTGGGAGGGGAGTTGTGTTTCTGTATTACCTTTAACTGTCTGTAACTGTTACTGTCTATTGTGTCTATCTCTGCTTGTACATTGTGCTGAGCTGTAAATAGAGCTTCAGTCCTTAGCTTCCAGCTGGCTGAGTCTAGTCTGGGGGATTTTACAAAGTGTGGGAGGGCAGGGAACTCCAAACCATCACAACTCTGCCAGGGCAATGCACGATCCCACTTCATTAAAGCCAGAGCATTAACATAATAAGAATTAAGTACAAACTTGTTTTTCTAACTGTTTTTCATCTCTTGTTTTCCCAGACCACCTGACCCAGTGTCTCTTTCCCTACTTCCCTCCCTGTAGTGTCTGGGAACCAAGGCTGTTCACTCTCTACACAACTCAAGAGCAGCACGGTCAGCAGGGCAAGGGATGTGATTCTACCGCTTTGCTCTGCTCTCCTCAGACCCCACCTGGAGTCCTGTGTGCAGCTCTGGAGCCCCCAGCACAGGGAGAACATGGAACTGTTGGAGTGGGTCTAGAGCAGGCCACAAAGATGCTCTGAGGGCTGGAGCAGCTCTGTTCTGAGGACAGATTGAGAGAGTTGGGGCTCTGCAGCCTGGAGAAGAGAAAGTTTCCAGGAGACCTTGGAGTGGCCTTCCAGTATCTGAAGGGGGCTAAGGGAAGGCTGGGGAGGGACTATTGACAAAGTCTTGCAAGGACAAGGGGCAATGGGTTTGAACTGGCAGAAGGGAAATTGAAGCTGGATGTTAGGAGGAAGTTGTTTGCAGTGAGGGTGTTAAGACATTGGCACAGGCTACCCAGGGAGGTTGTGGCTGCTCCCTTGATCTGTAATCAGATCATATTCCTGACCTATTGTAATGGGTTAGAGCAGATCCTTCCCCCAGTAAATTCACAACAGCTCAGAATTTTGCAAAGTCGAGAAGGAAAAAAAAGAAATTGTGTTCTTTTGTAACACTATACGGAGAATAAACTACTACAGACTATAATAACCTTAAAGAAGATGGGGGTGGGGTTAAGTGGCAGCGAAGTAGCAAAGCAGCAGTCAAAATAGCGGCAGGGGAAGATAGCAGCAGGNCTAGTCTGGGGGATTTTACAAAGTGTGGGAGGGCAGGGAACTCCAAACCATCACAACTCTGCCAGGGCAATGCACGATCCCACTTCATTAAAGCCAGAGCATTAACATAATAAGAATTAAGTACAAACTTGTTTTTCTAACTGTTTTTCATCTCTTGTTTTCCCAGACCACCTGACCCAGTGTCTCTTTCCCTACTTCCCTCCCTGTAGTGTCTGGGAACCAAGGCTGTTCACTCTCTACACAACTCAAGAGCAGCACGGTCAGCAGGGCAAGGGATGTGATTCTACCGCTTTGCTCTGCTCTCCTCAGACCCCACCTGGAGTCCTGTGTGCAGCTCTGGAGCCCCCAGCACAGGGAGAACATGGAACTGTTGGAGTGGGTCTAGAGCAGGCCACAAAGATGCTCTGAGGGCTGGAGCAGCTCTGTTCTGAGGACAGATTGAGAGAGTTGGGGCTCTGCAGCCTGGAGAAGAGAAAGTTTCCAGGAGACCTTGGAGTGGCCTTCCAGTATCTGAAGGGGGCTACAGGAAGGCTGGGGAGGGACTATTGACAAAGTCTTGCAAGGACAAGGGGCAATGGGTTTGAACTGGCAGAAGGGAAATTGAAGCTGGATGTTAGGAGGAAGTTGTTTGCAGTGAGGGTGTTAAGACATTGGCACAGGCTACCCAGGGAGGTTGTGGCTGCTCCCTTGATCTGTAATCAGATCATATTCCTGACCTATTGTAATGGGTTAGAGCAGATCCTTCCCCCAGTAAATTCACAACAGCTCAGAATTTTGCAAAGTCGAGAAGGAAAAAAAAGAAATTGTGTTCTTTTGTAACACTATACGGAGAATAAACTACTACAGACTATAATAACCTTAAAGAAGATGGGGGTGGGGTTAAGTGGCAGCGAAGTAGCAAAGCAGCAGTCAAAATAGCGGCAGGGGAAGATAGCAGCAGGTACAGCATAAGAAGAAGAAGGACCAAGGGGAACCTAACCCTAGGGTTATGAACCCTCCAAACAGCTAAACGCAGCTGCTCCAAGTAGTTGTATTGAACTCTCCTTGACACATAGAAATAGGGAAGTGTCATTTAAAAAACAGGAGGTAAAGTTTAGCAAACAGATGTGAAAGCACTGACCTTAGCCAAAACTATTAAGCAATCAGTATACAGAAAACTGGCATGCAGGGTGCAAGGTAGGGCAAGCAGCAGATACTTGCATGATCACGTTCAAGGAAGAGGGTTTCCCTAAATATGTGATCTGAAATCATACCTTAAAGGGCTTCACTCGGAATTCATTTTGCATTGTGGTGTGGTCCATTACACCTCCAGACAATAAAGCTTTTAACCCTCCAATGAGATTATATTAATTTATCCATTGTTGCCATTTTATGCCCTGCCCCTGGAACGTCCACCTCTCCATTCAGAGACTCCAACACTCTTCCACTTCTCAGATTCTTAGTTTCATATTTATTTATTTACTTTATATCTGAGCTGCAAATCTAGCTCAAACAGCCACATCTGTGAATATAAATGCAGGATACATAACTATGTGAAAGCTAAAGAGGTTTTAATTTTCCTTTGCTATTTAAGACAAATATAAATCGATTACAATCTTCAATAGATTAATAGAATCATAGAATGGTAAGGTTGGAAGGGATCTCAAACCTCATCCAGTTCCAACCCCCTGCCATAGGCAGGGACACCTCCCACTAGTACAGGTCACTCACAGCTTCCTCCACCCTGGCCTTGAACACCTCCAGGGAGGGAGCAGCCACAACCTCCCTGGGCAACCTGTTCCAGTGTCTCACCACACTCACTGCAAACAACTTCCTCCTAACATCCAGTCTAACTCTCCCCCTCTGCCAGTTTAAACCCATTGCCCCTTGTCCTGTCATTGCAAGACCTTGTCAATAGTCGAGAGGGAGGGAATTTGCTTGACAGGCTGGGTTTTAAGAATAAAGTGGTATTTAGAGGGAGACCTTGCACAATGCTCAAAGAACTCTCTCCTGCTGAGTGAGGTCCACTGTGCTTAAGAAATTAAAATGTGGAAGCAGACACCTTCTACCAAACTGCAGAAGAAAGAAGCTTTGTGAGAGGATTACACAATTCAAAAGCTGAGTCTTGATGTGCAGTTCTTATCCTCGGTCATACTTTCAAGAGGTTTGTTTGTTAGATGAGAAAACTGTTGCATTTCAGGGTAATGGTTAAAAATCTTTCCCTCTCTCTCTCTCTCTTTTTTTTTTTTTTTTTAATTCTCCCCAAATAAATGTAAGTCTCCAACTCTATTAAGCAAGTAACATTCTTTTGTAACATTAAGTTTCTTTCGCTGGTAAAATGACAGCAACGTTTGGTTGACTGGAACATATTTTATCTGGTGAAGTATGTAAGAAGCTTAACTCTTTTTTTTTTTTTCCTTTTTTTTCTTCTTTTTTTTTTTTTTTTTTTTTTTTGGTCAACAGAAGGAAAATGCACTTTTGAGGAAATTAATTCTGCCTTTGGAATAAAGTAGACTTAAAAAAAAAATAATTCATTGTGCCTACCATAAAGCAACTTGTCTGCAAAAAAGAATTTTGACCTCAGAATTCATCAGCTGTCTGACTTCCTTACCACTTCATCTGGTAGATGGTTTAAGTTTCACCCTGCATACCCTTCTAAGGCACTAAAAAGATAAGCGTAGACTGTTATTTAAATAAAGGACTACAGTGAATAATACTTCCTGAAAACATTACATTCAGCAAGTGAAGTTTCTGTGTTCATTCCTGGTTTATTGAAGGACATTAAACTTGTTTTACCTCATATGAGGACACAGTTTCTGGAGAAACCTTCAAAACTCTGATAATAAAAAGTTTTTTATTGAGCTATACAGTAACTTGCTACACTATTTGTTTCTCTGTGTACCAGGTTAGGGTGGACCCCTCCCCTGCTAGAATCAACTGCACAGGGGTTTTTTTGTGAAGTCAGGAAAATAAAATTGTATTTCTTATAGTTTAAACTAAATATAACAGCATAGGGAAAAATACAACCACTACAAGAATATAATAATCTGTGGGAAGATGGGGAAGGGATCAAGGGGCGCCAAAGCAGCAAAAGCAGCAGCAGCCAAAACAGCAGCAGGGGAAGATTGCAGCAGGTGCAGGTGAAGCAAACGGAAGCAGCAAAAGGGAAGGTTCAAGCTGTGCTTCCAGACATAAAACTCTTGATGTTCCATGAAGTTATATTAACTTATCCACTGTTACCATTATATGGCCTGTCCCTAGAATGTTTGCCTCAGATTTTCCACCTCTAGGTTTCTCTGTTTTGAATTTTTTTTTATGTCTGAGGTAGAAACCTAATTCAAACGGCCACAGGCTGTACGCATATGTAATTGCACATGGCCAAACTAAATTAAACATCAGTTTATGCATGCAAATTCACTTTTCCTTGTAATTGTATCTTGGGTAACTCTATAATCATAGAATCACTGAATCATAGAATCAACCAGGTTGGAAGAAACCTCCAAGTTCATCCAGCCCAACTTAGCACCCAGCCCTAGTCAATCAACCAGACCATGGCACTCAGTGCCCCGCTCAGGCTTTTCTTGAACACCTCCAGGGATGGGGACTCCACCACCTCCCTGGGCAGCCCATTCCAATGCCAATCACTCTCTCTGTCAAGAACTTCCTCCTAAGATATCCACCCTAATCTCACAAAGGAGCAGGAATAAATTCATCAATATTCCTATCTTCTACTACTCTACTAATTCTCCACATATTCTTAGTTTCTCAGAAATGAGAAGCCAAACAGATTTTTTTTTCAAGCCATCTACTGTACAATTAACTGCTTTCTATTGTTTTGAATATAGTTCCTCATGTGAATATCTTCTCTAGATCATCAAGACTTCTGTCTCCAAAACAAGAAATCTGAAACAGGAATTTACGGAGTTTGCATAATCCTGTAATTTTTTTGTTCACTTTTTGCTCAGTATTAATTTTTCTCCTTATGTAGACTTGTATTTCACTTCCCATGACATGAGCTGAGCTGAAAACAGCAAGTAGCACAGACAAAAAGTGAAGGGGAAGCAGCTCTGAAAATCACAGGTGGATCAAACAAGCTGTAAGGTTCTGAGGGTGATGGTGTGTACAAGTATGCCCCAAGATCTTACAACTGCATTGGGATATCATTTACATAAGGGTATAATTTAATTTTATCTACAAAATACCACACACACAAAATTAAGAATCATAGAATCATAGAATGGTAAGGTTGGAAGGGACCTCAAGGATCATCTAGTTCCAACCCCCTGCCATAGGCAGGGACACCTCCCACTAGTACAGGTCACTCAAGACCTCATCCAACCTGACCTCGAAAACCTCCAGGGAGGAAGCAACCAACACCTCCCTGAGGTTGAATGATGGATTCTTATTGGACGGCAAAGGTTGCAACTTCAACAGGGGTATGGGCTGAAGGGGGCCTACAGGAAGGCTGGGGAGGGACTATTGACAAGGTCTTGCAATGACAGGACAAGGGGTAATGGGTTTGAACTGGCAGAGGGGAGATTTAGACTGGATGTTAGGAGGAAGTTGTTTGCAGTGAGTGTGGTGAGACACTGGAACAGGTTGCCCAGGGAGGTTGTGGCTGCTCCCTCCCTGGAGATGTTCAAGGCCAGGTTGGATGAGACCTTGAGTGACCTGTACTAGTGGTAGAGGTCCCTGCCTATGGCAGGGGACTGGAACTAGCTGATCTTTGAGGTCCCTTCCAACCTTACTATTCTATGATTCTATTTGCACCATCCACCCTGAGGGTGACTGCTGCATCCACTCAAACAGAGTTGCTGAAGGGAGAAATTGACCTCAGGCTGTGGGATCTGCCTAGATGTTCCTCCTGGAGCAGGGATGGTTGAGCAGCCAGTTCACTACTCTAGTCTTCAAAAGAGCAGATTTTGGCCTCTTCAAGGAAACTGTCACGGAGAATGTCATGGGATAAAGCCCTGGAGTTGAGAAGTTCCAAAGAAAAGTAGTTAATATTTAAGGATTACTTCCTCCAAGACACAAGTTATGTGTCCCAATAAAGAGAAAGTTGGACAAAATTACCAGGTGGTCTGCATGGATGAAAAAGCTACTCCTGGACACTCTACAACACAAAAAGCCTTCTGCTAAGGCACATTAAAAAAACCAAAACAGACAGCTGGTAACAGCCAGTGCAGATTCGCAGAGCTCAAACAGTGCCTGACAAATTTGGTGTCCTTCTATGACAGTTTAAAAGTGCTGATGGACATGGGAAGAGCAGCTGATGTAGTCTTTGTGGACTTGTGCAAAGTGCTTAATGCAGTCCCCTATGACACCCTAGTCTGGGCAGTTCACAGGAGGACTCAGGATTTGTAGCTGTGCACTTGTAGCCCCAAAAGTCTACCATATCCTGGGCAGCATGGAAAGAAGTTGCCCTGCAGGTCAAAGCAGTTCCCCTCTTTTGAGCTCCCACCCTGAATACTGCCTCCAACTCTGAAACCTACAACACAAAAAGACATTCTGGAGGTTTGGGAGTCTCCCTCCCCCGCAACACATGGCTAGGAATTCACCAGACTAGTTCAGGTGGTTGGAAGTTAAGGAAACTTGGCACAATTTACGAGCAAAATATATACAATATATATAAATATATGTATAAAAGTGGGTCCCTCAGGGATACTTTTATACAGTATCCCACTGTATAAAAGTGCCTCAGGGGTCAGTGCTGGCACCAGTGCTGTTTAACATCTTTGTCAGTGCCATGGACAGAGGAATCAGTGCACCCTCAGCAGGTTTGCAGATGGCACCAAGCTGTGTGGCACAGTCGACCTGCTAGAGGGCAGGGATCCATCCAGAGGGACCTGGACAGGCTGCAGAACTGTGCCCAGGCCAATCTCAGGACATTCAACAAGGTCAAGTGTAAGGTCTTGCACCTGGGTAGGCACAATCCCAAGCACACATACAGGCTGGGTGGGGAATGGCTGAGAGCAACCCTGAGGAAAAGGACCTTGGAGTCTGGGTTGATGAAAAGCTCAACATGAGCCTGCAGTGTGCACATGCAGCCCAGACAGCAACTGTGTGCTGGGCTGCAGCAAGAGCAGTGTGGGCAGCAGGGCAAGGGAGGGGATTGTGCTCCTTTGCTCTGCTCTCCTCAGACCCCACCTGGAGTCCTGTGTGCAGTTCTGGAGCCCCCAGCACAGGAAGGACATGGAAGTGTTGGAGCGGGTCCAGAGGAGACCGCCAAGATGTTGAGAGGGCTGCAGCAGCTCTACTGTGAGAACAGGCTGAGAGAGTTGGGGTTATACAGCCTGGAGAAGAGAAGGCTTCCAGGAGACCTTAGAGTAGCCTTCCAGGATCTGAAGGGGGCTACAGGAAGGCTGGGGAGGGACTATTGACAAGGTCTTGCAATGCCAGGACAAGGGGCAATGGGTTTGAACTGGCAGAGGGGAGATTTAGACTGGATGTTAGGAGGAAGTTGTTTGCAGTGAGGGTGGTGAGACACTGGCACAGGTTGCCCAGGGAGGTTGTGGCTGCTCCCTCCCTGGAGGTGTTCAAGGCCAGGCTGGATGAGGCCTTGAGTGACCTGTGCTAGTGGGAGGTGTCCCTACCTGTGGTGGGTATCTATATATAGATTTTTACAACTATACACAGTAATATAGAAGTTAAAGGTAATACAGAAATACAAAAAACCCTTCCAGCAGTAGACTACCCTAGAACTGCTCACAACCAACCTCCCACCTTCTTTCCACCCCCTCCATTATCTCAGAATCCCTCTTACATGCAGGGTGAGGTAGGAAATGTTGACAAGAGGTGTTATAGAAGTATGATTAGTTGGGTTACACAGATCCATGTAGAGGAGTTAATACAGCAAACAGCCAGCCACAGACTGAGAACGCCTTATATCTGTGTTCTTGTTTTCACATGTCTCAGCAGAGCAAATGGGTAATATAGACATCACTATTATCTTATTTTCACAGCTAATGACTGAATTTCTCTCATTAGAATGTTCCAATGTTCCTCAAACCATCACAGACACAAAACTGTTAGGGTGGGTTCAGAGGAGGACTGTAAAGATGATCAGATGGTAGGAGAATCTCTCCTATGACGACAGGCTAGGACACCGGGGGTTATTCAGGCTGGAGAAGAGGTGACTCTGGTGAGAATTTACAGCAGTCTTCCAGCAGCTGAAGTAGCCCTACAGGATAGTTGGAGAGTGAATTCTTACACTGGAGTGACAGGATGAGGGACAATGGCTTTAAAAGGAAGAAGCTAGAGTTAGATTAGACATTAGAAAGAAATTTTTCACCATGAGGAGTGGTAAAGCAGTGGAACAGGTTTCCCAGAGATGTTTTGGATGCTCCAAGCCTGGTAGCACTTAAAGCCAGGGGTCTTGAGCAACCTGGTCTAGTAAGAGGTGTCTCTGCTCATAGTAGGGATGTGGAATTATATGATTTTTAAGGTTTTTTCCAACTTAAACCAGTCTATGATTCTGTGAATCACTGCATCACGTGGCAGCTACAGTTTCAGTTTTATCCTCTATTGAAAGGAATTCTTATGAGTAACATCACTTACAGGATGTTGTACATTGCTGGGGAGAACAGAGAAGTGGTGGTGGGGAAGACAAAACCTAGAAATTTTCTAGTTTCAAGCAGGTCTGAAACTGTGAATCTGTGTTTCTGTTGTTTGGTTGGTTTGGTTGGGTTGTTTTTTTGGTTTTTTTTTAATGTGGAATGAAAAAGCTGCACAGAGCATGTGGAAAGAGCTTTTCCGAAAAAAGAGCTTTTCTCTTTTTTCATAGTGGGCAACATATATCTTCATGCAGAAAAGAGACTGAAGAATTGTTAAATTGTATATGCTTGTGCAAGGATAGCTGTAATCAAGTTTACCTATACCATATGCTCTTCTTAATGGACACTTATTTCATAGAACCATAGAATAGTAAGGTTGGAAGGGACCTCAAGGATCATCCAGTTCCAACCCCCTGCCATAGGCAGGGACACCTCCCACTAGCACAGCTCACTCAAGGCCTCATCCAATCTGGCCTTGAACACCTCCAGGGAGGGAGCATCCACAACCTCCCTGGGCAACCTGTGCCAGTGCCTCACCACCCTCACTGTAAAGAACTTCCTCCTAACATCCAGTCTAAATCTCCCCTCTGCCAGTTTAAGCCCATTGCCCCTTGTCCTGTCATTGCAGGACCTTGTAAATAATCCTTCCCCAGCCTTCCTGTAGGCCCCCTTCAGATACTGGAAGGCTACTATCAGGTCCCCTCGAAGCCTTCTCTTCTCCAGGCTG
>VWZE01008307.1:913-23176 GCA_013396675.1 Eubucco bourcierii
GGAGATGGAGAAGGAGAAGGAGGAAAAGAAGACGACCTTGGCTACTCACTGCTTCCATTGTTGTGTTGCATGGAATGGGATATATTCCAAAAGTTAAGTCAGCAAGTTAATTTTTTACCTTAATCTCCTTTTTAATGAAGTGAAAAGACGCCTGACTTTGTCAAGCCAAGGCTGTCTAATTCTGGTTTAGTTTATTGTGAGAAGTGACTCTGACACTTGCTGGAAAGATCAATATGTAGAAATCTAGATGCATCAACTTCTTATTACACAACTGCTAGAGCAATCTCATGAGACAACACTCTTTCACTCTTTCATCATATGCAGTAGGATGCTCTGTGCAAATGACAAAACAGCAAGAAGTTAGAGGTGTTCAAGACCTGGTACTGCTTTGATCAAAGTTTGAGGACATTTGTCATCTAAACACTGAAATCCTTATAGGGTTGCTCTGACATGAGGAACTCTGCATGACCTGTAACATGCCCAACCAAAAGCAGATCAAAGCAGGAATGGGGTAGCCTAGAGGAAGTTAATAAATAGGTACAGTTTGGGTTTCAACAAATTATTAGGTCTATGTTTCTTGATTCTTTGATACATCATTAAAAAAAAAAAAAAATCTTCCCAAAATCCCAAGACAAAAAAAAATGTTACCTGTAGCCTGAGCAGAACTCTGAGGGACTGCTTAAGCGCCATTGATAGTGTTGCTGGACATAAAGTGCCACTTTGGGGAACTGGGGTAGCTGGACTGTGAACTCCAGACACACTCAAAGACACAGGTAAGAGGTCTGATTCCCAGGTAAAGTGCTAGAGTTGCAGACTAGGAAGCTGCTCTCCTGAATGCAGACCTGGTGAGCAAAGAGGTTCTGAGATACCAAGTGGTGCCCATAAGCGGCTACAGATTCCCTACAGTGGGATGCTTCTGCACTCTGAGGTCTGAGACAGGAATGAAAGCATTCAGAAACAGCTTAAAATGATGCTTTTCTTGAGACCTGTTGTGCCACATGGGAGTCAGAAACACTGAAAATTTTTGTAAGGCTTCCAAATCATTCAGAACTGCCAAAGAGTTGTGACATACAACAAGGTTTGTAGCAGCCGACCACCCTGGCTCTTCCGCTGCTTCACTCGAATTTCAAATTCTCCCCAAAGCCTCTCCGTGACATCCATGATTTATTTATTTCTACCTGCAGCAGTGTTGTAATTTTATGTGATGAGTTATGGGGAAATCCATTGGAAAAGGAGAGTTTCAAATTCCAATGCAGACTTTCTTTGTTAGTTTCAAACTGCCAAGAAATGAGCAAAGAGAAAGAGTAGGAGTGCTGAGGCTGTTTTGTGCTTTTTATGCCACTTGGATTCAAAAGAGGCAAACTTGAGTGTGTGTTTAAAGCATTTAAAGATTTATATTGTGAACAAAACAAGGATTTTTACAATCAGTGAATATTTGTTTAGTTCCCCCCTTCCCCACCCGACCTCCCAACAAGTACGTGCAATTTTAGGAGAATATTTTGTTGGCTATAATTAAACTATGTGTGTTAATTAGGATTAGATTTTAAATGCACTGCCTTGGAAGTAGAAAAAATACAGGATCTGAATGAGCCCAAATTGAGATGACACTTGAATTTTCACAGATGTTTCCATAATCCTAATTTCAAATTGATTGTGCTTCCTGAACAGTGAGAAGTCATTTTCAGTTATTTATTCAGATGTGAAACACCTTTTTTGTTTGTTTTTTTTTTTTCAGAGTATAGAAAATATCTAGTCACAGAGATAACTCCTTAAAAATAGAGAGAATCATAGAATCAATGGTAAGGTTGGAAGGGACCTCAAGGATCATCTAATTCCAAGCCCCTGCCATAGGCAGGGACACCTCCCACTAGCACAGGTCACTCAAGGTCTCCTCCAACCTGGCCTTGAACACCTCCAGGCAGGGAGCAGCCACAACCTCCCTGGGCAACCTGTGCCAGTGTCTCACCACCCTCACTGCAAACAACTTCCTCCTAACATCCAGTCTAAATCTCCCCTCTGCCAGTTCAAACCCATTGCCCCTTGTCCTGGCATTGCAAGACCTTGTCAATAGTCCCTCCCCAGCCTTCATGTAGGCCCCCTTCAGATACTGGAAGGCTACTATCAGGTCTCCTGGAAGCCTTCTCTTCTCCAGGCTGGAGAGTCCCAACTCTCTCAGTTTGTCCTCACAGCAGGGCTGCTGCAGCCCTCTGAGCATCTTGGTGGCCTCCTCTGGGCCTGCTCCAACACTTCCATGTCCTTCCTGTGCTGGGGCTCCAGAACTGCACACAGGACTGCAGGTGGGGTCTCAGGAGAGCAGAGCAAAGGGGCAGAATCCCCTCCCTTGCCCTGCTGCCCACACTGCTCTTGCTGCAACCCAGCACACAGTTGCTGTCTGGGCTGCACTCACACTGCAGCCTCATCTTGAGCTTTTCATCACCCCAGACCCCCAGGTCCTTTTCCTCAGGGCTGCTCTCAGCCATTCCCCATCCAGCCTGGAGTTGTGCTTGGCATTGTGCCTACCCAGGTGCAGGACCTTACACTTGGCCTTGTTGAATGTCGTGAGGGTGGCCAAAGATACCAAAGAAGATTTTGACTGGCAATAAGTAAATGATTCCACAGAACTGAAGGGTATCCATATTGGAAGAAAAACATCTCTAAGGTTGTGAGGAATCAAAGGTTGCTGTCACTGTTGGAAGGCTCAATAGGTTGATCCATTGCACCAGGATGTGCTCCCTCTGCTCCTGTGCTCACAGTGGAGATCTGTGGAATCTGTCATACAAGGCCAATGCAACCTGGCTTTGCACCAGGAAAACCTAAATTATTCATCCTGAAACCAAGTAGAGCCTGAGGGTTACTCTGAGTTAATGGCAGCTGGCAATGGTCCCAAGGGATCAAAACAGCAGCCATTAACCCATGTGCTCATTTGGTATTTTTTCCTTCTCTTTTACCACTTTTTCCTTCTCTTTTACCACAATTTCTAAGCCAGTGTCAGGGAGGGTTGGCATCTCATTGTCTACAGACACAATTTCTACTTGCCTGGCAAATGGTAGGTTGTGGCTGCTTCCTCCCTGGAGGTGTTCAAGGCCAGGTTGGAGGAGGCCTTGAGTGACCTGTTCTAGTGGGAGGTGTCCCTGCCTATGGCAGGGGGTTGGAACTGGATGATCCTTGAGGTCCTTTCCACCCTTACCACTCTATGATTCTATGAAAGTAACTTCATTCACACAGTGTTATTGGCTTGGTAACATTGCACCCAGATTTACAAACTGGTTGCACAAAGGAGCTTATCACTATCACAAACGTGTGTCCTCCTGGTCTGACTGAGCCTTGGAATACCTGCTGAAGGAATTTGAAGCCCAATTTGACCTGATTTGGGAATAGTGCTAAATGATGTCATTCAGAGTTTGTTCCTAGCCACATCTGTGGTACAGAATGTTCCAAAAGCATCAGGAAGGATATGCCTGAGCAAGTTATTAATTTCCAACATTTTCTAAAAGCATTGATAACTTCTAGCAGTGAGTTGGGCTGGGCTTATGCAGACAGTTTTTAGCCAAGCTTCTCCACACAACTGTGACAGTGATCTGTAACATAACACTAACCAAAAATGAATCTCTTTTCTCAAGGAAAAAAAAAAATCTATTCCTTTTTTTCCTGTTGAAGTCTTTACTGCAATTTTGTTCTCCCACTTCATTGCCCATTATACAGCAGTAAGGGATCTAATGTGAAAAACTGGGATGAATTCCATCAACTTATTAATATGGAACATGATAAAGGAATAGTATGACTTTGACTCTAGCACAAGTACTCACTGTTACATGTGGTGTATTTCTGTTCCTGTACTAATTATGTGCATTTTTCTACTAATTTAAGTCATGCCACTCTGATTTTCTACTTAAGGTACACAACATAGAGCAGGGAAGCTTTGAATAATGGCAAGAGCCTAAGATGGGGCATTGGAACCACATTCTACAACTAACCTACTGCACAAAAATAGTTGTTTTCAAGAATGGATAGAAGGAAAGTCCTGTATGGATTAGCTGGCCCTTAAGGAAACTATTTTACTTCTGGAGCAAAATATAGAAGACCTAATATGAATCATAGAATCATAGAATAGTAAGGTTGGAAAGGACCTCAAGGATCATCTAGTTCCAACCCCCTGCCATAGGCAGGGACACCTCCCACTAGCACAGGTCACTCAAGGCCTCCTCCAACCTGGCCTTGAACACCTCCAGGCAGGGAGCAGCCACAACCTCCCTGGGAAACCTGTGCCAGTGTCTCACCACCCTCACTGCAAACAACCTCCTCCTAACAGCCAGTTTAAATCTCCCCTCTGAGAGCTTAAAGCCATTGCCCCTTGTCCTGTCATTGCAAGACCTTGTCAATAACCCCTCCCCAGCCTTCCTGTAGCCCACTTCAAATACTGGAAGTCTACTCTAGGGTCTCCTGGAAGCCTTCTCTTCTCCAGGCTGCAGAGCCCCAACTCTCTCAGTGTCCTCATAGCAGAGCTGCTGCAGCCCTCTGAGCATCTTTGTGGCCTCCTCTGGACCTGTTCCTACAAGTCAACTGCATCCATATTGTCTTCAAGGCAAACCAGTCCTAAATATCTACCTGAATTGCCTGGGGAACTTTTGTCTCTCTCTTGACTCAAATCAGATAAAGCCAGAAGTAGATTCTGGGAACAAGCAATGAACTCAGCATCAAGTCTGAACTCCAGGTTAATGTAAAGGCAAACTGCAGCACCTGTTGTAGGGCTGCAAAGCAGAACCCTGTAAAATAGGCAGATACTTAGTAAGAGCAAGTAGCTGCAATTAAAAATAACATGGATGTATTTTTGGTCTATCTTCTTATTATCATTAAGAACACAGACAGCTTTTCCCAGTTTTCCTGGGAGCAGTCATTCAACCCAGAGTAATGAAGAGACTCTTAAGCAAATATCATCATCCCCTGTTCACCACCATCAGCAAAAATGACACCTTTGACTCCCATACAATTGATTAAAGTTTAAGTCCATAAAAGCTGCCCTCGTGTCACATTTAGTGTTACTTATTTAATTAAACATCAAATTAACTGGTAATTAGCTCAATAGAACTACTTAATATTATTACTCCCTATAAAATGCTCCATAGCTTTTCTGCCCATCAAATGGCATGATTTACACCAAAATCATTACATGGCAACGCTTTGGCACATCAGTAGCAAAACCAAGGCTCTGTGTAGTCTGTTCAACTAAAACGAAATCCCTTTTGCTGATTTCTCCTCTTCTGTTTTCCTGTGTATTGCACTTCAATATTTCTGAGAATTTCAAGCTAACCGTATCTGTGGTTTGAATGCTGCCTAAAATGGACCTCTTCAGTTGCAGTTCTGGCAATTCAGGCAGCAATAACAACAAGATACCTTTCGTTGCACTTCTAATTGTAAACAGAAAGGCTCTATCCCACCTTGCCCAGGCAACCTGTATTGATTGCAGTGGGAGTTAGAAGAAACTGAGGTCAGAGTTTGGCCTAGGGGGAAGGAAGAAGCAGTGCCAGCAAACTGTTTCCACTGGAAAGTCAAAACAAGTTTCTCAGCTAAACAAAGTGGATTTCCTGAAAATGACAACAGGTATAGGGGTAATTTCAAGAGCAACTTGAGGGTTTTTGTCTTTCTGCCTTTTGAGAAACAACACATTTTATCAGAAACTGCATGTGTTTGCCTGCATGTGTGAACACACAGTCACAACAAAAGTGAAGTGGTAACCAACTGCAGGTTTTTGTCTTTTACTTCCTGGCCTCTGCATGACTTTTTTTTTTTTTTTTTTTTTTTTTTTTTTTTTTTTTTTTTTTTTTTCTTTTGTTACTGTAACTACGAAATGATGGGAGGGAGTGGTATGTTGACCATCATTGTTACAAGATTTATCAGTAGTTCTTCATGTATATGAGTGTAAACTACTATAATAGCTGAAAGCAGCCCTGAGAAAAAGGACCTGGGGATCTGGGGTGATGAAAAGCTCAACATGAGGCTGCAGTGTGAGTGCAGCTCAGACAGCAACTGTGTGCTTGGCTGCAGCAAGAGCAGTGTGGGCAGCAGGGCAAGGGAGGGGATTGTGCCCCTTTGCTCTGCTCTCCTGAGACCCCACCTGGAGTCCTGTGTGCAGTTCTGGAGTCCCCAGCACAAGGAGGAAATGGAATTGTTGCATCCAGTCCAGAGAAGGCCACGAAAATGCTCAGTGGACTGATGCAGCTCTGCTATGAGGACAGGTTGAGAGATTCAGGGTTGTGCAGTCTGGAGAAGAGAATGCTTCCAGGAGACCTTGGAGTGGCCTTCCAGTATCTGAAGGGGGCTACAGGAAGGCTGGGGAGGGACTATTGACAAGGTCTTGTAATGACAGGACAAGGGGCAATGGGTTTGAACTGGCAGAGGGGAGATTTAGACTGGATGTTAGGAGGAAGTTGTTTGCAGTGAGGGTGGTGAGACACTGGCACAGGTTGCCCAGGGAGGTTGTGGGTGCTCCCTGCCTGGAGGTGTTCAAGGCCAGGTTGGAGGAGGTCTTGAGTGAGCTGTACTAGTGGGAGGTGTCCCTGCCTATGGCAGGGGGTTGGAACTGGATGATCCTTGAGGTCCCTTCCAACCTTACCATTCTATGATTCTATAAATGCTCAGTATGCACTCACAAACAGATTACAGTGCTACAGGGTATCTGCACATGTGTGTCTGCACAGACACAGAGCAATATGTGAGCACAGATACAGTGTGGTATAGCTGTGGTGACTACAAATACCACCATAGAATGAAAGGTTTGCCCTTCTCCGGACACAGCAAATACCATAAAAATTCTGAAAATACAAACTGTATAAAATACAAAAGATTGTCTACTCTGTGATGCACTGACACGACTTCTAACCTCTTCATTTACTCAGCTACCTCTGAGGTTCAAAAATACTTAACCCATCCCTTAAATGACAAGTTTGTGTCTGTTGCTGCTTAAGAGCACAGTAAAATCTATAGTTACATGGCAGATTAACCTAACAGATTGATACCTCAAAGGAAGGATTTTGGTTTGTCTGTCATGTCTGCATCTGCTTGAAAAAACAGTTCCAGGAAGGTTATACAGACCTTACTGAGAAGTTTTTCTTAGTGCCATACATTTCTTCTTCTAGAAAAAGTAGATTTTTTTTTTCCCTAAAATTAAGAAATCAGGAAGTTGCTGACTTTCTGGAAACTTCAGCTGAAAAGAATAAATCCACAGAAAGGAAAAGAGTAGTTTAGCTTGAAAAAAAATGGCTGGTTTCACAGAAAAGGGAGTTTTGGCAGATAATGCACTTTAGAAATGAAGGTAAAGTCATAATCTAACACCTGAGGTAAATACATTGCTCAGATATTAAATGAGCATCTTGGAGGAACAACTCTCATGATATCTTGCATAATTTAGTGGAGAGTTACAAGATGAGAGAAGCCAAATTTGAGTCTTTGTCTCTATTCCCTTTCCTACTCCCTAGCCCAAAGTTTGTCGCTCAGCTCTTCCTTTCCCAGCACCCTTCCTGTTCAGGCAAGCTGAACAGCAACTGCTCCCTCAGGCCACTTTATCCACAAAGACACCTGAGTGAGTTGTATCCTTAGGATCTGATGGCAGAACCCCATTGTCGAATCTACCAAATGAAACTGCTGGTGGCTTTACCCTGGAAAGACAAGGAGTGCTGGAACTTTACCTTCATATCTCCTCTGAAGCCAGACTATAGAATCATAGAATGGTAAGGTATGAAGGGACCTCAAGGATCATCTAGTTCCACTCCCCTGCCACAGGCAGGGACACCTCCCACTAGTACAGGTCACTCAAGGCCTCATCCAACCTGGCCTTGAACACCTCCAGGGAGGGAGCCGCCACAACCTCCCTGGGAGCAGCCACAACCTCCCTGGGCAACCTGTGCCAGTGTCTCACCACCCTTACTGTAAAGAACTTCCTCCTAACACCCAGTCTAAATCTCCCCTCTGCCAGTTTAAGCNCCATGTCCTTCCTGTGTGGAGGGCTCCAGAACTGCACACAGTACTCCAGGTGGGGTCTGACAAGAGCAGAGTAAAGTGGCAGAATCCCCTCCCTTGCCCTGCTTGGTTTTGGTCAATTGAAGTCAGATTCTTAAAGTTAATCACAGTTTCCTGGAAAGAAAATCTAGCATTAATTGTAAATGTAAATTATTGAAATGCATAGCTAGGAACTAGATGATCTTTGAGGTCCCTTCCAACCTAAACCATTCTATGATTCTATAACTCATATTTTCTAATTAATAAATATTTCGTGCATGCTGCATTAGTAATGCCATTAAATATTCATCTATAGATGGAGACACTGTGAATTATAATAAACTGCACAAGGATTCTATGAGTTTTTTAGAAAGATAAATAAAATTGAAATTGTGATCAATATAATGAAGAAATGATGTTAAAATGCCTCTTACCTCACAAAACCGTATCTGCTGACGTGTTTCAGGGACAAATCTCATTAAAAATGAGAGCAATATTTAAAACCAAAACATGTTAACTAAAAATGAGGTCTACTACGGAAAGTAAATTTAAATATTTAATGATATAATTAAGTCTTATTAATGTAATGTTCTTTATTTTTTTCAGATTAAAAATTCACAAGAATTGTCATCCTCCTTCATCTTAATCAGATGGTATGTTTGTCATAATTATTTGTTATGTGTTTTCATTAACATTTGATGAATATTAACTTTGTAAAATAGAACAATCTTGTTCCTGAACAAATCATCTGGAGCACTGTATGACCAAATACCCTCAGTCTTTGCTGCAGCACCACTGAGGAGGCAGCAGAGCAAGTGCAGGATTGGATTCTTTTACCTCCAGTCCATCATTGTGTGCTCTGTATAGAATCATAGAATGGTAAGGTTGGAAGGGACCTCAAGGATCATCTAGTACCAACCCCCTGCCATAGGCAGGGACACCTCCCACTAGCACAGGTCACTCAAGGCCTCATCCAACCTGGCCTTGAACACCTCCAGGCAGGGAGCAGCCACAACCTCCCTGGGCAACCTGTGCCAGAGTCTCACCACCCTCACTTCAAAGAACTTCCTCCTAACATCCAGTCTAAATCTCCCCTCTGGCAGTTCAAACCCATTGCCCCTTGTCCTGTCATTGCAAGCCCTTGTCAATAGTCCCTCCCCAGCCTTCCTGTAGGCCCCCTTCAGATCCTGGAAGGCTACTCTAAGGTTTCTTGGAAGCCTTCTCTTCTCCAGGCTGAAGAGCCCCAACTCTCTCAGCCTGTCCTCACAGCAGAGCTGCTGCAGCCCTCTGAGCATCTTTGTGGCCTCCTCTGGACCCGCTCCAACACTTCCATGTCCTTCCTGTGCTGAGGGCTCCAGAACTGCACACAGGACTCCAGGTGGGGTCTGACAAGAGCAGAGTAAAGGGACAGAATCACCACCCTTGTCCTGCTGCCCACACTGCTCTTGATGCAGTCCAGCACTTGGTTGGCTGTCTGGGCTGCACTCACACTGCAGCCTCATTTTGAGCTTTTCATCAACCCAGACTCCAAGGTCCTTTTCCTGAGGGCTGCTCTCAGCCATTCCCCACTCAGCCTGGAGTTGTGCTTGGCATTGTGCCTACCCAGGTGCAGGACCTTACACTTGGCCTTCTTGAATGTCATGAGGTTGGCCTGGGGACAGCTCTGCAGCCTGTCCAGGTCCCTTTGGATGGATCCCTGCCCTCTAGCAAGTCGACTGTGCCACACAGCTTGGTGCCAGCTGCAAACTTGCTGAGGGTGCACTGATTCCTCTGTCCATGGCACTGACAAAGATGTTACACAGCACTGGTGCCAGCACTGACCCCTGAGGGACACCACTTGTCACTGGTCTCCAGGTGGACATTGTGCCCTTGACCACCACTCTCCGGGTTCAGCCATCCAGCCAATTCCTTATCCAGTGAGTGGTCCACCCATCAAGTCCATGTTTTTCCAGTTTGGAAAGTATGAAGGTGAATATAGGATGATAAGTTGGGGTTATCTGACCTGATATTCATTTCTGGTCTTCAGACTCCCAGCTACAGCAAACTGACCTTGCTTCATAATTACTGCAGTCCAGAGAGAGTGAAACTCCACAAAGACTCTCTTCAGTTAACCTTCCTTGTTGCCCATTCTCCCTCTTCTAGAGTCCAGCTCATTGTCTAGCCTGTGGTTACAGCTTGTGGCCATTTAAGTTAGGTTCTTACCTCAGACATTAAAAAATAATCAGAATAGAGAAACTTAGAAGTCGAAGCTCTGAGGTAAACATTCTAGGGGTAGGCCATATAACGGCAACAATGGATAAGTTAATACAATTTATCACAGTATCACCGGGGTTGGAAGAGACCTCAAAGATCATCAAGTCCAACCCATTACCACACACCTCAAGACCACACCATGGCACCAAGTGCCACATCCAAACACGCCTTGAACACCTCCAGGGACGCTGACTCCACCACCTCCCTGGGCAGCCCATTCCAGCACTCAATGACTCTCTCAGGTAACAACTTTCTCCTCCCCTCCAGCCTAAACTTCCCCTGCCACAGCTTCAGACTGTGTCCTCTTGTTCTGGTGCTGATTGCCTGAGAGAAGGAGGTAACCTCCCCCTGGCTACAAGCACCCTTCAGGTAGTTTTAGACAGCAAGAAGGTCTCCCCTGAGCCTCCTCTTCTCCAGGCTAACCAATCCCAGCTCCCTCAGCCTCTCTCCATAGGGCTGTGCTCCAGGCCTCTCCCCAGCCTCGTTGCCCTTCTCTGAACACGCTCAAGCACCTCAATGTCCTTCTTAAATTGAGGGGCCCAGAACTGGACACAGAACTCAAGGTGTGGCCTAAGCAGTGCAGAGTCCAGGGGGAGAATGAGCTTCCTGCTCCTGCTGGCCACACTCTTGCTGATGCAGGCCAGGATGCCATTGGCCTTCTTGGCCACCTGGGCACACTGCTGGCTCATGTTCAGGCAGGTGTCAATCAGCACCCCCAGATCCCTTTCTGTTTGGCTGCTCTCCAGCCACTCCCAGCCCAGCCTGTAGCTCTGCATGGGGTTGTTGTTTCCCTAGGTAAGCTGCTGTTACATCACTGGTAACAGCATAGAAATATTTGAGTTGAGAAAAAAAAACCAAACAATAAACCCAAAGTATTATCAGACACTGGGGCCCTAAACAGCCAGCTCTACATTCCATCAATTGAGCTTACACAAAACTGTAACATTAGATAATTTCTGATCTTGGAGGATAAAATAAAATTGAGGAACTGAAAGGAATAAGTAGATAATGGAATGTCAGGACTTTTTTATATATAAAAGCTCCTTACTAAAACAACTGTTTCCTTCAACTGCTTGATTTAACTTCTCCAAAGCAGGTTTTTACCTGTTCTGCTGGTGTAGGTATCAGATGTGTTAATATGACACCTCATGGGTCACACCCTGATCTTGAAGAACAACTTTAACCTCTTCATTGCCCTGTGGACACAGCCCATGTTTCCTCCTAGGAACCTGCTTGCCCTGACCTACCAAGGTGTGTCATGCCATAGAAGGATGCATCAAAAATCAGGAGGCATCACAGGGCTCCTCTGTCCTCTTTTTCCCTTTGCAGGACTCCGTAGGATACTTCTTCACACCTCCATCCACTGTCCCAAGCAAGGGAGGTGGCCACATTTATCTTTCAAGCCCTAGCTAGAGTATGACTTTACCTGTTGCCACTGGTTTGTACAGTGCCTATTGGAGTTAATTGGAGATTACACTGTGCACCAAGCACTGCAATGATCTGGATCCTAATGAAGCTGCTAGTTACCTGAGGACTTGTTTTATGGTATGATTGGGCTTGGAAACAAGGTTTATCTGGAGACTTGAAAAAAACAGCAGCAGAGGCAATGGATAATCAGAGACACAGATGGTTTCTTCTGCCAGGCACCTAGTGACAGAACAAGACACAGTCTCAAAACGCAGCACAGCAGGTTTAGGCTGGACATTAGGAAGAAGTTCTTCACACCACGAGTGAAAGGCATTGGAATGGGCTGCCCGGGGAGGTGGTGGCGTCCCCATCCCTGGAGGTGTTTAAAAGTAGGCTGGATGAGGCACTTAGTGTCATGGGTTAGTTAATTAGAGGGGTTAGGTGATAGGATGGACTCAATGATCCTAGAGGTCTGGAAAACCTGATTAATTCTGTGATCCTAGAGGTTGGAAAACCTGATTAATTCTGTGATCAGAGGCAACAGCTATTAGAAAACACAGGCAAGAGAGTGAACAGCAGAGATGAAGCAGGTGGAGGATCAGAACAGGGCATATAATATTGGAGAAGTAGACTGAAGCAGAGTTAGAGTGGGAGGGGTGGTTCCTATGTAGACTTTTCCTGTCATCCACACTTACTAAGTGCATCTGACTCACAGGACAAAGGGAAGTTGTGTTTTACAAGCAAACTTCAGGAGAAAGCAATAATATTATCATACCAGCCACTTTATGGTGAAAATACCTTCACTGGCCACCTTGTACCCATGAGATTTGTGTACTATACAGACATTCAGGATCAGGGACAATTGGTTGTCTGACTTTATTTCCATTTATGTTCATTTGGAGACTTCTATCCGCTGTATACTGTCTAAAGTAAGCAGATCAGGGTTGAGGGATTAGAGTTCCAGACCAGTATTGAGCCACTCTATCCCAATGTGACCTGGAATGAGAAAACTCGGGAAGCTTCCCCAGCATTACCTTGCGGTTCCTTGGTGCCTCTTGCTCTTTAATGGGGATAAGAAGCATTTCGTGGGATGTTCTTGAACCAAAGAAGTCAAGATGTCTGCAGTTCTGGAGACCTCAGCACAGGAAGGACATGGAAGTGTTAGAGTGGGTCCAGAGGAGGCCACAAAGATGCTCAGAGGGCTGCAGCAGCTCTGCTGTGAGGACAGGCTGAGAGAGTTTGGGTTCTGCAGCCTGGAGAAGAGAAGGCTTCCAGGAGACCTTAGAGTAGCCTTCCAGGATCTGAAGGGGGCTCCAGGAAGGCTGGGGAGGGACTATTGACAAGGGCTTGGAATGCCAGGACAAGGGGCAATGGGTTTGAACTGGCAGAGGGGAGATTGAAAGCGGATGTTAGGAGGAAGTTGTTTGCAGTGAGGGTGGTGAGACACTGGCACAGGTTGCCCAGGGAGGTTGTGGCTGCTCCCTCCCTGGAGGTGTTCAAGGCCAGATTGGATGAGGCCTTGAGTGAGCTGTACTAGTGGGAGGTGTCCCTGCCTATGGCAGGGGATAGGAACTAGATGATCCTTAAGGTCCCTTCCAACCTTACCATTCTATGATTCTAAGATGCTTAAACTATGAAACATTAATTGTTTTCCTATTTATTATATGTAGGTGCAAAGAATTCACAGGCAAGTTTGAGCAATTGGGTTTTTTGCAATTGAATTCAGAAAGTCTTTTGACAGAGCAGACCTCTGAAGACAGAATGTGGTAATTTCATGTGGACAGAATATACACCTGCCAGGGGTGGGTTCAGAAATCTCTCTCTGTAGTTGGATTTTTAGCAGTAATTGCCTTTTCCATTTCACCTTCCCTTTGAAAACTTGTAGGTTTTATTAACATAAAAAAGCCTTAGGAAATTTTGTGGGTTGTATTTTATGGAGAATTCTGACACAAGATAAGAATCTCTTAAAGCAGTTAACACTTTCTTATGGTCTGTTGAGACTCATGAACAAAGGAGGCAAGCTCACAACGGCTGAATTCCTTATAATCACTTTAATCCAAAACAAAAAGGGCAAAACAGATCTAGAGTTAACTAAATGCTCAGGATCCTGTGAACTTCAGTTAAAGGATCCCTGCATTTTAATCCAAATCTTACACTCAGGGAAACATGTCAGATCTCTGAGGAGGGGAAAGGAGAGAAGAAAAGGGAGAGGTCCTCTCTTTCAGTGAGGTAGGTTTGGTTTTATACCTGCACTGTGATTCATCCTTCCCGCACCAGAACAAGTCCAGCTTGAAACTCAACGGCAGAGCTCATTTAGGGCAAGTCTGGTGTGACCCTAAGCCTTCATCATGACATCTTCTTTATAAGGAAGAGAGATTAAAGATGAGCTCTTGCCATTGTTTCTTCTCCTACCCTAGCATACAAACTGTGTAAAGAGTAATTACAGTTACCTTCAGCTTTCGTCCTTAAAAAAAGCAGGCTGCTCCTATGGGCTATTGAGCCAAGCAGCAGAAGAGAAATACACATCACTGTCCGTTTTCCTAAGGAAAGTGAGGACTGAGAGGAAATCCCTCTTGGAGTTTCTGTTACTGTTGGTGTTTTGAAGCTCCAATGCACCTCCAACAAGACAAGACATAATTTAATCTACAGTGAACAATCAGGGGGGTAATTACAGAAAAAAAAAAAAAAACAACAAGCAAACAAACAAAAAAACCCCACAACTTAAGAGAGGAACACAAAGATATTCCCTGGCTTTTGATGTTGTCTTTGGTGGGTATTATTCTCCCCTCAACACCTCTTAGATCATCCATTTACATTAAAAGAAGTCATATCCATCCACCAGTCACTAAGAGTCCATTATATGAGAGTTGGGGCTCTTCAGTCTGGAGAAGAGAAAGCTTTGAGGAGACCTTAGAGCAGCCTTCCAGTATCTAATGGGGGCTACAGAAAGGCTGGGGAGGGACTATTGACAAGGTCTGGCAACGACAGGACAAGGGGCAGTGGGTTTGAACTGACAGAGGGGAGATTGAAACTGGATGTTAGGAGGAAGTTGTTTGCAGTGAGGGTGGTGAGACACTGGCACAGGTTGGCCAGGGAGGTTGTGGCTGCTCCCTCCCTGGAGGTGTTCAAGGCCAGGTTGGATGAGGTCTTGAGTGACCTGTACTAGTGGGAGGTGTCCCTGCCTATGTCAAGGGGTTGGAACTAGATGATCCTTGAGGTCCCTTCCAACCTTACCATTCTATGATTCCATGATTATATTTCAGAGATAAATATTATTGATGAAAGGTAGAGAGGAAACAACAATGGCCTTTTAGCTGAGTCATTTTGTTACCATTCCATCTGTAATTTTATCACTACCAAAAGGCAACAAAGGTGCTGGATTTAATGAAAAGCTTGAGGTGCATCAAACATATTAATAAGAAAGAGAATTCAGAGAACAATGCCTTTACTGAGGTGCAAAATGCCACAGTGGCAAAATCACTTAATTGCTACAGCCAGCTCAGTTTCTAGTGCCAGCAGCAGTGAAGGAGTTAATACTCAGGTGCTAAGCAGACAGAGAATTTCTTTGTGACATGAAGTCCTTGTAGATAAGCAGTTATATGCCTTGTTTTACAGGTTTTCCATAGCTGGGGCAGGGTCACCTGCTGCACCACATGCATTAAGAAAGGTAGATACATAAACCAGGGGTAATAGTTGCACATACCACAGCAATATAAAGCGTTTTTTTCTAAACTGGAAACATGTTTTTAATAGTAGTTCTATCTCATAAATATCTCTGTGAAAGCAATAATACAGATGGGATTTTTTTTCCCCCCTCTTTCTAATCAGAGGTAAAAAGAGAAGCCAAGCAACCCACATAAACCTATTGTTGAGCCTCATGGGAAACCCCATAGGTGAATCATGAGTCATAATAAGAATTATTTGTTGTACTGCTGTATGCAATCAATCAGCAATTCAGACACAGAAGACTTTTACCCTCTGTCTCTATCAGATAAACCCCATAACCCTTTCAGAGGACTTTAAACCAGATGTAAATTGATGTGAAGCAAGAGCAACTCCTAATGCAGTCGCATTCAGAGAAACACTTCCCCTTCTTCAGAAGTTCTTAACCTTCTTCCACTCAGAATATCAAAGCTAGCAAAACATAAAATTAAGAAAATAAGATTTCTCTTCCCATGCTCCCTGCTGTGCAGTCTGATGGTTCCTGGACAGGTGGAAAATCCTGGCAGGGAGAGATATGTCCAAGAAAACAGTGAATGGCAGTGTTTTTAGTGAAGTGCTGCTGAGACAAGGTAGTGATAAAATACATGTGGATTCATCTCTCTTGAAGCCACACAGGCTTTTAAATGAAATACAAAGTGGAGGAAATATTCTAGAGAGCAAATAGAGGAATAAGAAATGCAGAATAGTGGAATAGTGGAAATGCAGAGAACAGAAGGAAAGCAAATTATTATATTTTTCTCTACCATTTGCTTGTGCCAGAGCCTCCCAGACACTGAACCATCTAGGCAGTACAGATGTTTTCATGCAGTACTGCAGAATTCCAAAGCTGAGGCTCAGTATCTCCTCAAGGAGAGGATGTTAGACAACAGCATCTCTTTCCTCTAGAAACCCCACCATATTTTTTGTGATGATCTCCTACAGCGCAGAAGACGACCTGCAAAACCTTGTAAACAACATTTCATAAACTACAAAATCCACTGAGTTTGGTTCTTTATAGAATCTTAACATGAAGCACACTAAGGTAAAGTCCTAAACAGAAGGACTAATAAAACTGTTATCCAGACTCTGATCTTGAGATCTCTACATTTGTGGAATGTGTGTGAAATTTGACCAAGGATTCTGAACCAATGCCTGCAATGTATTCCACATCACCCCCAGAGAAGCACAGCCAACCTGAGCAGCAATCTCATGAAGAACCTTCCCCAGTTCATCCCCCAAAGGCAATTTCATAGCCCACAAATTCCACAACTGTCTGATTGCATTTACATTTTTCCAGCTTGGCAAACAGGTTATTATGGTGGAGGCATTTGAGGACAAATTGAACATGCCAACTGTGTTGTTCCTGGGTTCCCAAAATAAATGTGGGTGTCACACAGACATGCTTCTACATCCTAGCCTAACATCTTCCTCTCAGTGTTGTAAATAAAATGCTGGAATGTTGCTAGAGCATTAGAAAGGCAAGGCATAGGACAGGATTTACCTGTACCAGCTGCACAAAAAGATCTGCACTCAGCACCCTGTTGGATGAGTTTATGCTCCCTGAAAGGCAGAGCTTGAAATAGTTTCTTAGTAAGATGCAGAGGCTTTCAGCTGTAGTCAGAGCAGGGCTCAGACACCTACACACAGCTGCACCAGGTCAGAGCTCTATTTGACAAAGTTATGGTCATCCAATTAAGGTATCAAAAGATGGGGGTTCCTTGGAAATCCTTTAACTGAAACAGACCCACACTTCTGTAACTCCTGTGTCAGACAGCAAATATCTTCTAGAGTCAAAGGAATGACTGCTTTATATCAAAGGTTCGTAGGTGGAGTAAGACATCTGCACTCTCCTATCAAAGGTATCAGAGTCACGATGTTGTCAGCTTGTGGCTCCAGTGTGGGGCACCACTGACCACTGGAAACCTCCAGCTGTTGTATCCTGTTATAGAATCATAGAATGGTAAGATTGGAAGGGACCTCAAGGATCATCCAGTTCCAACCCCCTGCCATAGGCAGGGACACCTCCCACTAGTACAGCTCACTCAAGGCCTTCTCCAACCTGGCCTTGAACACCTCCAGGGAGGGAGCAGCCCCAACCTCCCTGAGCAACCTGTGCCGGAGTCTCACCACCCTCACTGGAAAGAACTTCCTCCTAACATCCAGTTTCAATCTCCCCTCTACCACTTCAAACCCTTGCCCCTTGTCCTGTCATAACCCTCCCCAGTTTTCCTGTAGGCCCTCTTCACATACTGGAAGGCTACTCTAAGGTGTCCTGGAAGCCTTCTCTTCTCCTGACTAAAGGGCCCCAACTCTCATATAATGGACTCAATTAGTGACTGGTGGATGGATATGACTTCTTTTAATGTCAATGGATAATCTAAGAGGAGAATAATACCCACCAAAGACAACATAAAAAGCCAGGGAATATCCTTGTGTTCCTCTCTTTTAGTCTTTTTTCTCTAATTACCCCCCTGATTGTTCACTGTAGATTAAATTATGTCTTCTTGTCTTGTTGGAGGTGCATTGGAGCTTCCAAACAACAGCAGCAGCAGCAACAGAAACTCATCCTGTCATTACAAGACCTTGTAAATAATCCTTCCCCAGTCTTCCTGGAGGCCCCTTTCACATACTGGAAGGCTACTATAAGGTCTCCTCAAAACCTTATGAGGGATTCAAATCTCTCTGGTCAAAATAAAACCAAGAGCAATATGTTTAACTGATTCAAATTCTGTGGAAGGACCAGTGGCTTAACCCAGAATTCCTAAGCATGATGAGGCAACGTGCAGTGTGTATCAGCCCAAATTCAAGTGATTTACTATGGATCTGAATAGCAAATCACAAAATACAGGTCTCAGCGTTCACTGGAGTGAGCAGAATGAGCAGCTGTCAGTTGGACTATATTGCCATACTTGAACTGAAAATAGGATATTATACTTTGGATGAGTGAAGTTCAGAATTCAGTCTAGATTCATGCAGTTCCTGAATATGTAGAAGTTTGCCACCAAGCAACTTCAGCTGCCTGGTCAGAATAAGGTTTGCAAAATAAAGAATGATCACCAAGGGGTACCTTGATCAAAAGACATCAGTTTCCTCTCCCATAACAGAATTTTATTGCCACCAGCAAATCTTGTGTCTTGCGCACTAGGATCCACAAGTACTTCATGTTTACTCAGTGGGTGGCACTCCATCAATGTGAATCACAGCAGATGAGTGAGTTAGGGAATCAGTGTTATGATCAAAAATTACAGTAGTCCTCTTTCAGGTACAGGCTGGGTGGGGAATGGCTGAGAGCAGCCCTGAGGAAAAGGACCTGGGGGTCTGGATTGATAAAAAGTTCAACATGAGTCTGCAGTGTGAGTGCAGCCCAGACAGCAACTGAGTCTTGGGCTGCAGCAAGAGCAGTGTGGGTAGCAGGGCAAGGGAGGGGATTCTGCCACTTTACTCTGCTCTCATCAGACCTCATCTGGAGTCCTGTGTGCAGTTCTGGAGCCTCCAGCACAGGAAGGACATGGAAGTGTTGGAGCGGGTCCAGAGGAGGCCACAAAGATGCTGAGAAGACTGCAGCAGCTCTGCTATGAGGACAGGCTAAGAGAGTTTGGGCTCTGCAGCCTGGAGAAGAGAAGGCTTCCAGGAGACCTTAGAGTAGCTTTCCAGTATCTGAAGGGGTCTACAGGAAGGCTGGGGAGGGACTATTGACAAGGTCTTGCAATGACAGGACAAGGGGCAATTGGTTTGAACTGGCACAGGGGAGATTTAGACTGGATGTTAGGAGGAAGTTCTTTACAGTGAGGGTGGTGAGACACTGGCACAGGTTGCCCAGGGAGGTTGTGGCTGTTCCCTACCTGGAGGTGTTCAAGGCCAAATTGGAGGAGGCCTTGAGAAACCTGTGCTAGTGGGAGGTGTCCCTGCCTATGGCAGGGGGTTGGAACTGGATGATCCTTGAGGTCCCTTCCAACCTTACCATTCTATGATTCTATACCTGCTGTAGGTACCAGTGGAACTACACCAGCTTGCATCACATGTGCAGAACAAGACAAACTTTAACTGAGGAAAGCAGTGTTATTCAAACAAACAAACAAATATACATGTCAGTATGCTGAAAATGAGCAAACTCCTTTGTACACTTTACACCCATCACCTGCCTTTCCATTCCTATATATCCTCCTCTCAGGCTGTGACACTTAATCTGAAAAAAAGCTACAAAGAACTCCATTTCTTTCAGTACTCTCAGTATTTAAAGCCCAGCAAAAATGAAGATACAAATTTATAATTTGTAGGCAACAGGGTCTTCCCCTAAGTCTGCAAATATTTCACCTCAGGCAAAAATTTCCCTTCAGTAGTTTTTCTCACCACCTCATCCTTGGTTACCTCTGTAAATACAGGTTCAGGTCATCTGAGACACTGGCAACCACTTACAGAAGAGAAGCTACCACCAGCTTCCCCCAACTATTTGCAAGCCCTGCTGGAAATGAAGCCCAAAGTTGTGGTGCCAGTTGGGCTCAGGATGGCATTCTTCCTTGCCTCACTGCACTTTCATCTCCTCTGCTTCTGAGCTGTGGAAGCAAGCCATGTCCCTTCTTCCCATGTCAGCTCTCCAGGTCACCCCTTGGGAAGGGCACTACCATTCAGAATAACTGCTACGCAAATTTGGGCAACGTCCTACCACTGTCCAGGCTCATTTCCTACACAGTTTGATGGCTCCACTTCCACTACCATTTTACTCTTTTCTCTCTTACACCCTTAGCAAAGCCTTCTTTGGCCCCGAAGTGAGAAGCTGTTCTGAAGAAAAAGGTCCATTGCACACAGAGTTGCCCTTGCATATGAACGCTGATGCCGCACAGAGCCCGGTGCCATTCCACTGTGAGACACAGCTATTAGCATCTATTACAACTCACTGTTCAAGCAATAACTACATTAGTACAGCATGGACACAAATGTGCCCTCAAACCTGACCTAAACAGTGAATCAACTTCCAGCTAACACACCCCCATGTTTTTATCAAGAGGACCAAGTTGATCCTCATGCCCTGTGAATTTTGCCATGCAGCAGAAGCCAAAAAGCATATACAAAGATGGCATTCCTGTCATCAACCTTGGCTGAATTCAGGGAGGGAAATTAGAAGCCTAACATTTCATTTTGCCATTAACACCCCAATCTATACTGAAGAAATCTAATTTTATTAACTTATAAATGCAGATTCCCTCTTTTTTTGAGGGCATTCCTACTGGGCTATCCTGTGGTGCTGAATTTCTCTGTAAACATGTTTTTAAATATTCTGTTCCCTCTCCATTACCAACTCTTCCTTACTCTTGGGACTAAAGGATCTTTTCTCTGACATTTTAAAGTATTAAAACAGCTCTAGGGCTAAAGAAAACATTTTTCATGTAATCTTTGAAAAGTTTAGTTGTCAAGGAGACCAAGACCTCAGCGACCAGAAATGGAGGTCTATTCAGTGCACCAACATGCTTGTGAAAGAAGGTGCAAGGATTCCAATATACCTAGAGGCAAACATGCTTAATGTTTCAAGGGTGTCTTGCTTCCTGACATACTTTTTTATTACACAACTGAACGGTGACTCAGATTTCCTTCTCTTTGGATGGTATCATCTAGTGAACAAAAACACGGTTAAGGGACCTTACTTGGATGATATCTTGCCTAAATAAATCACAGCATAGAGGCAGGCTCTAGAAATGTCATTTACAGACTGCCACTTTCCAAGGAAGAACAGATACAAGAGCACATTGGGTATAATTGCAGAATAAATGTTACTCAAAAAGTAACAAACTGGAAAGGTGCTCTCCTAACTCCAGGCAAAAGGAACACTATCAAATCATAGAATNCAACCTGGTCTTGAACACCTCCAGGGAGGGAGCAGCCACAACCTCCCTGGGCAACCTGTGCCAGTGTCTCACCACCCTCAATGCAAAGAACTTCCTCCTAACACCCAGTTTCAATCTCCCCTCTGCCACTTCAAACCCATTGCCCCTTGTCCTGTCATTACAAGACCTTGTCAATAGTCCCTCCCCAGCCTTGCTGTAGCCCCCTTCAGATACTGGAAGGCTACTATCAGGTCTCATGGAAGCCTTTTCTTCTCCAGGCTGAAGAGCACCAACAAATTATTAAACACCACCCTAGAACGTGCTTTTGGACACACTGTTTTCTTTTTTTCCTTCTATTTTTTTCTCTGTGTGCTCAGTGCACTACTTCTCAAGAAGGCCAAGGCACAGCTGGAACTGAACTTGGCAAGGGATGCAAAGAAAATCAAAAAAGGCTTGTACAAGTACATATACCAGAACACAAAAGTTAAAGAAAGCAGCCTCCATGATAAGTGTTAAGATATGAACTATTAATAGTAATTATTAATATAATTAATATTAGTATTAGTAACCAGGTGAAAATATTAATAAACATATGAAAAATTAGTTACAAATACATGCTAACCAGCATTGCTTCAGCAAGGGCAGATCTTGCCTGACAAATCTAGTGGCTTTTTATGAAGAAGTCACAGCGACAGTGGACAAGGGAAGGGCAGCTGATGGCATCTACCTGGACCTGAGTAAGGCATTTGACTCTGTCCCACATGGCATCCTGGGCACCAAACTGGAAAAATATGGACTGGATGGGTGGAGCACTGCTGGGTAAGGAATTGGCTGGATGGTGGCACACAGAGAGTAGTGATCAAGGGCACAATGCCCACCTGGAGCTCAGTGCAAAGTGGTGTCCCTCAGGGGTCAGTGCTGGCACCAGTGCTGTTTAACATCTTTGTCAGTGACATGGACAGAGGAATGGAGTGCACCCTCAGCAAGTTTGCAGATGACACCAAGCTGTGTGGCACAGTCGACTTGCTAGAGGGCAGGGATCCATCCAGAGGGACCTGGACAGGCTGGAGAGGTGGGCCCAGGCCAACCT
>VWZE01008307.1:36418-49950 GCA_013396675.1 Eubucco bourcierii
GGGATTCTGACCCTTTGCTCTGCTCTTGTCAGACCCCACCTGGAGTCCTGTGTGCAGTTCTGGAACCCCCAGCACAGGAAGGACATGGAAGTGTTGGAGTGGGTCCAGAGGAGGCTGCCAAGATGCTCAGAGGGCTGCAGCAGCTCTCCTGTGAGGACACTGAGAGTGCTGGGGCTCTGCAGCCTGGAGAAGAGAACGCTTCCAGGAGACCTTAGAGTAGCCTTCCAGTATCTGAAGGGGGCTACAGGAAGGCTGGGGAGGGAAAATTGACAATGTCTTGTAATGACTGGACAAGGGGCAATGGGTTTGAACTGGCAGAGGGGAGATTGAAACTGGATGTTAGGAGGAAGTTGTTTGCAGTGAGGGTGGTGAGACACTGGCACAGGTTTCCCAGGTAGGTTGTGGCTGCTCCCTGCCTGGAGGTGTTCAAGGCCAGGTTGGATGAGACCTTGAGTGACCTGTACTAGTGGGAGGTGTCCCTGCCTATGGTGGGGGGGTTGGAACTGGATGAGTTTTGAGGTCCCTTCCAACCTAAACCCTTCTATGATTCTATGATTCCATGATTCTATGAATACTGTGCTGGCATAGCTACCCCAGCACATCCCAAACATACCCAGTTTGCTGCAGACAAAAAGCCTGATCACTGAGTTGGTTCATCACATCCTGCTGTTCGTGAGCTGTGCAAAGACCTAACTAGATGTCTGTGAGCCCAAAATCAGAACCAACAGTAATAAAGTGAGAGGTCAGCGCCCAGGGCAACAGTCAATAGATAACAACCGAAAGACAGTTCTAGCGGCAGCACTGCTAGAGCTGATAGACTTGAATTCCTACCTGGATATTCACAGGTATTACTTGTTATTGTTCCATTAAACTACATATTACTAAAAACAGAAACAGAAAGGTGTGACTGTGCTTAATCCTACAAGATCCTGAGCAATCTGGTCTTAAGTCATAGAATTATAGAATGGTAAGAGTGGGAGGGACCTCAAGGATCATCTAGTTCCAACCCCCTGCCATAGGCAGGGACACCTCCCACTAGTACAGGTCACTCAAGGTCTCGTCCAACCTGGCCTTGAACACCTCCAGGGAGGGAGCAGCCACAACCTCCCTGGGCAACCTGTGCCAGTGTCTCACCACCCTCACTGCAAACAACTTCCTCCTAACATCCAGTTTCAGTCTCCCCTCAGCCACTTCAAACCCATTGCCCCTTTTCTGGCATTACTAGACCTTGTCAATAGTCCCTCCCCAGCCTTCCTGTAGCCCCCTTCGGATACTGGAAGGCTACTCCAAGGTCTCCTGGAAACCTTCTCTTCTCCAGGCTTCAGAGTCCCAACTCTTTCAGCCTGTCCTCATAACAGAGCTGCTGCAGCCCTCTCAGCATCTTGGTGGCCTCCACTGGACCTGCTCCAACACTTCCATGTCCTTCCTGTGCTGAGGGCTCCAGAACTACACACAGTGAAGTAAGCTGTGACTTAAACACGACCTACGAACAAAAGTGTCTTAGTCAAAACCTTCCTTAACACTGCTTCCATGTATGTTCTGGAAAGGTAAAGTTCACAGCACTAATTCATTAATCATAGAGTCTATTAGCAAATAATGCAAACGTTTAATGGCAATTACAGAAACATCTACTAGCATAGAGTACTACACAGCAAAATGGTAGTGCTGCCACGATACTATTAATTGTTCTCTGCACTTTTCTTGCAAAAGTGCAGCATTCAATCTCAGCTTATGTTAGTACCAAAGGGATGGTAACTCAGCCAGCAGTGTGCCCAGGTGACCAAGAAGGCCAATGGCATCCTGGCCTGCATCAGCAATAGTGTGGCCAGCAGGAGCAGGGAGCTCATTCTCCCCCTGGACTCTGCACTGGTTAGGCCACACCTTGAGTCCTGTGTCCAGTTCTGGGCCCCTCAGTTGAAGAAGGACATTGAGGTGCTTGAGCATGTCCAGAGAAGGGCAACGAGGCTGGGGAGAGGCCTGGAGCACAGCCCTATGGAGAGAGGCTGAGGGAGCTGGGATTGGTTAGCCTGGAGAAGAGGAGGCTCAGGGGAGACCTTCTTGCTGTCTACAGCTACCTGAAGGGTAGTTGTAGCCAGGAGGAGGTTGCTCTCTTCTCTCAGGCAAGCAGCAGCAGAACAAGAGGACACAGTCTCAAACTGTGCCAGGGGAAGTTTAGGCTGGAGGTGAGGAGAAAGTTCTTCACTGAAAGAGTCATTGACTGCTGGAATGGGCTGACCAGGAAGGTGGTGGAGTCAGCGTCCATGGAGGTGTTCAAGGTGGGTTTGGACGTGGCACTTGGTGCCATGGTCTGGTCTTGAGGTTTGTGGTGATGGGTTGGACTTGATGATCTTTGAGGTCTCTTCCAACCCTGGTGATACTGTGAGACTGTGAAATCATGTCCTCATTTTCATGGCTAGGGAAGCAGATCTGTTTCGTTCAAGAAGCGAAACTTTACATCCTGACAGAACTTTCTTTTTCTTCTTCAGCATACAATGGACTAAACTCTGTCCTCGGTTATACCCATATAACTTCAGAATTATATAACTGAAACCAACAGCAGAATAGGACCAACTTTGTGAGTCTATTTCTGCATGTTTAATTGAGCTACCCAAGGAGGACAGGGTTCTGTGTACAAAGGACTTTTTGTATTTGTTTTTATTGTACAAACGCTTTTCCCCACATATCCGCCTCACTGTTTTAAAGCAAAATAAAGACGAAGCAGGCAGGAACAATGGCAATTACATTTTGCAAGCAGTTTAAGAATGGGCAGGAGGATGGAGAGGCATGAAAAACAGACCCCTGCAGAAAATGTGTGGAGAGGGAAAACAAAGTTCTCCTGAGATGGTTAGAAGTTTCTGTTTCACAGGCTTCCAAATGAATGGTTCAGATGTTGTGAACACAATGGATAGTAATGATGATTACTTTTGCCAAAGCCTATGGTGATGTTATAAGCTAATTATATTAGTCATTTACGCAAAGGCAAGATGCCTTTGATAGTTACTATTTGGAGCAACAATTCAGCATGTTGAGTCACTGTTAAGTCACTCTTGGAACCAGACTGATTCAACTTACAGCCAAATGAGTCTTCAGCAACTCTGTTAAACACAGCAGCTTTACTCCACATTTAAAGTGCTATCAAAAGTCCATTTCTGGCTAATATATATATATCAACAAGGCCAAGTGTAAGGTCCTGCACCTGGGTAGGCACAATCCCAAGCACAACTCCAGACTGGGTGGGGAATGGCTGAGAGCAGCCCTGAGGAAAATGACCTGGGGGTCTGGGGTGATGAAAAACTCAACATGAACCTACAGTGTGAGTGCAGCCCAGACAGCAACTGTGTGCTGGGCTGCATTAAGAGCAGTGAGGCCAGCAGGGCAAGGAAGGGGATTGTGGTAATTTGCTCTGCTCTTGTCAGACCCCACCTGGAGTCCTGTGTGCAGTTCTGGAGCCCCCAGCACAGGAAAGACATTGAAGTGTTGGAGCGGGTCCAGAGGAGGTCACAAGGATGATCAGAGGGCTGCAGCAGCTCTGCTGTGAGGACAGACTGAGAGAGTTGGGGCTCTGCAGCCTGGAGAAGAGAAGGCTTCCAGGAGACCTTGGAATGGCCTTCCAGTATCGGTGAAGTGGGCTCCAGGAAGGCTGGGGAGGGACTATTGACAAGGTCTTGTAATGCCAGGACAAGGGGCAATGGGTTTGAACTGGCAGAGGGGAGATTGAAAGTGGATGTTAGGAGGAAGTTCTTTTTGTTGAGGGTGGTGAGACACTGGCACAGGTTGCCCGGGGAGGTTGTGACTGCTCCCTCCCTGGAGGTGTTCAAGGCCGGGTCAGATGAGACCTTGAGTGACTTGTTCTAGTGGGAGGTGTCCTTGCCTATGGCAGGGAGTTGGAACTGGATGATCCTTGAGGTCCCTTCCAACCTTACCATTCTATGATTCTATGATTTTATATATATTTTTTCCTTTTTGTTTTTCACAGTTCTGTTTTAATTAAATCACCACACTACATGGCATTACATTAGTGCACATTCTATATCCAAAGATGTTCATCAGAGTTATTAGTTTTCATTTTGACATTTACTACTCTGATACTTTGGAGCCATTAATTTTTCACTATAGAGAGTTCAGATGTGTTAGTCAGTGGAGAATATACCCATACATCATTTGTGTCACTGGAAAAAATTCTTTGAATCCCTCTTGAGAACTATAACTAAGATTTTCACCAGAGCACCAGATTTTCAAGAAAATCTGGAAGCATCCCTCTTGTTGTCATGCCCACAATCTTCATCAAGTTCCCACAGGGCATAAAAAAACTTGTCAGAGAGAAGAAAATTAATATCTGATTATTTCAAAGGACTTTTTTCCCAGGATTTTCTAAATATTACTGTGAAGAATATCTCCTGTCTCAATATACAAAGTCAGATCTGGAAACCAGTAACCTATTTTAATATTACAAAATTTATTTTCTTTTGTCTCTCAAGATCTGCTTGTTAGGAGTATGATTGTAAGAACATCTGAGTCCTCAGTCTTTGAACTCGTTGACCCTAAAATGGTCAAGACTGACTAAGCTGTTTTCATTTGGCTCCTTGCACAGATATTCACCGAGGGCTCTGCTAGCAAGGTTGTGCTTTGCCATAGAATCCAAAGCAGCTTACTCAGTCCAACTATCCTAACACATCTCTGTTATCCCCAGGGCAATCTTTCTGTTGGGAAGTGAAGGGCAGGCAATGCAGAGGACATCCACCAGCTTCATGTCAGAAAATGAATCTCAATTACAGAAGTCAATTCTCTTATGGTGGTAGGGCATAAAAGGGCCCTTACTCAAGACAGAACCTTTTCTTCTCAGTCCATGAATCAACACAGCTACAGGCCCACAGGTACCAAAAACATCTAAATCTAACACAATCCATAGCTGCAGTGGTAGTAAAGTGAGATTCCTGAGCACTCCCCAAGTTACTGCAGTTTTAAAGTCAATGAGATAAAAATTGCAACTTTTGAGTCCATTTGAAGAGCTGCACATGCCACATGTTGACCTGGTTAGACAGATTGGTCTTCCAAAGCATAATACTCCAGAGCCTGCCCAGCCAGAAGCTCAGAATTATTCCTCCTCAACTGTACCAGGTTAGGGTGGATCCCTCCCCTGGTAGAACAAACTCACCACAACACGTAGGTTTTTTTTTCTTTTTGGTTTTGTTATGAAGTCAAGAAAAAAAAAGAACAAACTTATTTCTTATAGTTTAAATATAACAGTATAGGGAAGAGAAAAACAAAAAAATTATTACAAATAGATATAATAACCTGCGGGAAGACGGGGAAGGGGTCAAGCAGCGGCGAAAGCAGCAGCAGCAGTAGCCAAAACAGCAGCGGGGGAAGATAGCAGCAGGCGCAGGCGAAGCAGCCGAAGCAGCAAGGGGAAAGTACAAGCTGTGCTTCCCAACATAAAGCTCTTGATGCTCCAATGAAATTATATTAACTTATCTATTGTTGCCATTATATAGCCTATCCCCAGAATATTCGCCTTACAGCTTCAACCTCCAAGGTTTCTCTGTTTTTTTTGTTTGTTTGTTTTGTCTGAGGTAGGAATCTAACTCAAACGGCCACATCAACTTAATCAGAGAATCAGAGAATCATGGAATCATAGAATCATAGAATTATGGAATCATAGAATCATGGAATCATAGAATCATAGAATTATGGAATCATAGAATCATAGACTCATAGAATCATGGAATCATAGAATCATAAAATCATAGAATCATAGAATTATGGAATCATAGAATCATAGACTCATAGAATCATAGAATCATGGAATCATAGAATCATAGAATCATGGAATCATAGAATCATAGAATCATAGAATCATAGAATCATAGAATCAACCAACTGCCCAGGGAGGTTGTGGAGTCGCCATCCCTGGAGGTGTTCAAGCCTGGATGGGGCACTTAGTGCCATGGTCTAGTTGACTGGATAGGGCTGGGTGATAGGTTGGACTGGATGAGCTTGGAGATCTCTTCCAACCTGATTCTTAGCAAGTAAAGCCTGGTTTCTGCCCTCCAGGTCATCAGGGATTCTTTACATGTTCGTGAATCTGATTTCTCAACAGATGTGCTATGGTTTTTAGTTGTAGAGAAAATAAAATTGCATCCATGAAGAATTTTCTTTTTCAGTTTCCCTCTCCACTTTTGACATCTTACTCCATATTAACCCAAAGCTTTCAAACTTTGCAATGAATGATAACTATTGCACTTAGACACTATAATATTTCTATGAGTAGTACACCAAATATTTAAAATGTGAAATTGCAGGAAAGGTAGAGCTGCCATCATTATTAACAGAAAGTAGAAGTCGTGTGAGATTTTCATTGAATTGTGTCAGGAATTCCTGAGACTCAGGTCACTTAAGGCTTGTATTGCTATGCAGCAGGAAGGTCTCTGGTAAGAAGCAGCAGCAATTCACATGGCAAGGATACAAGAAATAAAATTCAGAAATTATTCACAAGTCTCTGTTCACTTCAATGAATCAGTAAATTTTACAGATTGCCTTTACTGTATATTTCTACTTCATGAATCACTTCATAAAGCACAGTATTGGAGGAGGCATTGTTTTTGGATACCATTTCTACTAATTCATGTGTTAGTTAAGCCAAAACAACCTGCCAGACTCACAGAATGATAGAATCATAGAATGATAAGGTTGGAAGGGGCCTCAAGGATCATCCAGTTCCAACCCCCTGCCATAGGCAGGGACACCTCCCACTAGTACAGGTCACTCAAGACCTCCTCCAACCTGGCCTTGAACACCTCCAGGGAGGGAGTATCCACAACCTCCCTGGACAACCTGTGCCAGTGTCTCACCACCCTCACTGCAAACAACTTCCTCCTAACATCCAGTTTCAATCTCCCCTCTCCCAGTTCAAACCCATTGCTCCTTGTCCTGGCATTGCAAGACCTTGTCAATAGTCCCTCCCCAGCCTTCCTGTAGCCCCCTTCAGGTACTGGAAGGCTACTATCAGGTCCCCTTGAAGCCTTCTCTTCTCCAGGCTGCAGAGCCCCAACTCTCTCAGCCTGTCCTCACAGCAGAGCTGCTGCAGCCCTCTGAGCATCTTGGTGGCCTCCTCTGGACACTCTCCAACACTTTCATGTCCTTCCTGTGCTGGAGGTTCCAGAACTGTACACAGAACTCCAGTAGGGAGTAAAGGAAGAAAATTATTTTACTTATATATGTAACACACAAAATAAGTATCTTACTTTTTATAATGTCATTTATTTCAAGCTCAGTAATTGTCAAAATCACTGACCACAAAATACTCTTTGCTTCAGATATCACTGCCCATTTTCCAAGCATTTCCACTGGCCCTGGTGCTGCTGTTACATTTCTCCTCGAGGGGTCAGTTCATGGTTTGATTCCTTTGAACTTTGGCTGATGCCAGGTGTTTAGAGGAGAATGAATAGCAACAATAGCATAACACACATTTTGTGAAGAAGAAATGACTTCTTGAAGGTCAGTTCCAGGAGCCTGAGTTTGAAATGCTATCTTAGTGAACACGGATTATAGGAAAGGACTTGATTCTTGACCTATGGGCTTTTTGTGCCTGCTAATTTTGAAAGGCACTTTAAGGTCTCTCCTGGAGGATCTTTCTTATTTGTAGTATCTTTTATCTTTAAAAAAGCATTTGATGTTACTTTTGCTTCAGAGAAATCACTTTTTGAGTTTGAAAGTTGGAAGAAGATTTCTCTGTTGGATTGCTTTGTTGCTGGGTCTTTGTGAGTTCCTTAACTTTCAAGCACTAACTGTTCATATTTATAAACCTTGTCTGCTACACAAGAGTGTTAGGTGTTTTTTTGAGTAGCCATTATGCTGTGAAATCCTGTCTGACATTTGCCCAGATAACACTGGTGTCCAGCTGTGTAGCTGCAGTTTGAGATCCATCAGCATTAAATATTCAACTTTTTCAAAGTTTATCAGGATGTTGGTTAGTTCCAAACTGTTTCTTTCACAAATGTTGTATATCCACTGTAAAAATTTTCCGCTTTTAACACACTGGTATTTCTGTGGTTATAAACATCAACAGTGCAAAAATTGAACAGAAAAAGAGAACAAAAAATGAAACTCTCTAAAAAAGTTTGATTTTCATCCTCCTAGTTTGGCAGGAGTCATAGGTAATGTGTTAAATGGCACAAAGATGGCATCATGAGAACTCAAAAAGATCCATGCAGTCCACTTTCTAATGCAAACAGTTGAACATCTTATCAAGGCTTACTATTTTCAAGGAAAATTACTCTGAAAGTAATACACACAAAACCTCATGACAGCCATGTATTTATGGGATCCAAATGGCAAACTGCATGTTAAAATCAGTCCTGTTCAAGTGGAGTTCAGAGTGTATTATTTTTGGGGCTTAGGAAAAGCAGTATACAGAAATGTATTCTCTTTCCTTCTTTCCTCCCAAATAACTCCCAGACAGCCAACTGAATCCTGGGCTGCAGCAAGAGCAGCGTGGGCAGCAGGGCAAGAGAGGGGATTGTTCCCTTTGCTCTCCTCAGACCCCGTCTGGAGTCCTGTGTACAGTTCTGGAGCTCCCAGTACAGGAAGGACATGGAAGTGTTGGAGTTGGTCCAGAGGAGGCAACAAAGATGCTCAGAGTAGCTCTGCTGTGAGGACAGGTTGAGGGAGTTGGGGCTCTGCATCCTGGAGAAGAGAAGGCTTCCAAGAGACCTTAGAGAAGCCTTCCAGGACATGGAAGTGTTGGAGTGGGTCCAGAGGAGGCCACAAAGATGATCAGAGCAGCTCTGCTGTGAGGACAGGCTGAGGGAGTTGGGGTTCTGCAGCCTGGAGAAGAGAAGGCTTCCAGGAGACCTTAGAGTAGCCTTCCAGGATCTGAAGGGGGCTACAGGAAGGCTGGGGAGGGACTATTGACAAGGTCTTGCAATGCCAGGACAAGGGGCAATGGGTTTGAACTGGCAGAGGGGAGATTGAAAGTGGATGTTAGGAGGAAGTTGTTTGCAGTGAGGGTGGTGAGACACTGGCACAGGTTTCCCAGGGAGGTTGTGGCTGCTCCCTCCCTGGAGGGGTTCAAGGCCAGGTTGGGAGAGGGCTTGAATGACCTGTGCTAGTGGGAGGTGTCCCTGCCTATAGCAGGGTGTTGGAACTAGATGATCCTTGAGGTCCCTTCCAACCTTACCATTCTATGATTCTATGAACTTCTTGAAATGTCTATGAACTTCATGAAATGCCAAGTAACTCGTGAGAATTGAAAATGGAAGGAGAGCAGGGAGAAGGTTAGAGTCTGTACTAAGGGAAAGCAGAGTTCTCCTTCATTTGGTTGGCTGGGCACCAGGCACCTTGCCCTGAAGCTTCCCTGCACCTAGGGGATGATGTCACATGGGAAGGGAGAAAGATTAACTCAGTTCAGGGATTAAGAAACAAAAGCACTAGATCTCATTAGCTCAGCTGCTCTTGGAACAACAACAACCCCTCCTTCCCTCTACCATGGCTATGCCAGTCAGCTTTCCTTTCGATATGTAATAATATTAATCCTTTATAGCCCTCGGTTCTCTCTGGCAACTCCTAAATTCTCTGATACTGAGGACTGGTTTGTGGGGTGTTTTTTCACTCTGGCTCAGATAAAGAGTTGCTCACTTAAGTAGTCTCATTAACCCCACTATTCATGTAAGCCACCTGCTGTTTGCTTGAGCAAAGAATGCATAAAAGTGAGCAAGAGCTTTGGGAAAAGTAAAATTCCTCCTTATACAGTTCACAAACCCAGCGCTGCATATATCGCTAACAATGGCACTACAAACACTTCCATAAAAGAACATTTGGGACCAGCTCCGTAGCTTTTCAACTCAATAAGAGTCTGATTTCAACAGAATTTTGGATGGGGGCCATAAAAAGCAAACTACTTCGAGAATCCAGCCCTTCACAAAATGAACGATTGCTAGGAGGTGTATCACCAACCTTCAGCATTTTAACACCACGCCCTGACATATGTGATTATTCATGATTCTGTGGGAAAAAGACCTTTATATGTAAATCCTGGGAATAGAGCAGATTAAAATCAGGTAGTGCACTTAAACACATTTGTAATAATTAATAAAAAATTACAAACAGGTGAGCGAGGATAACTGCCTCTGAAACATTTATTCTGCTAGTAATTTTATTACCATTGAATTCTTGCCAGCCAGGAAACACCTAGAGGCTCATGTTTCACACCCAGTATTGCAGAGGTGAAAAGGTAGAACATTCTGCCTTAACAAGTATGCAAAGAGCCACTTCAAGCGGAAACAAGTTTAGCACCCAGCTCTTACTGGCTCAGCCACAGAGAAATTCTCCATAACAACTCACTTGGTTGCAGAGTTTCTGCAAGGCTATGAGCTTCTGCTTTGGATCTTGACTGCAGGGTGGCATGCAGCATGCCTGTGTGTTCCCCAGATCCACTTGCTGCATGAAGGTTTCCACTAATCAGCTACTTTTTTCTGCAAAATTCCTTGCTACTAAAATAATATTTCAAAAGGAAGAAAAAAAAACCATCAGGAGCATCAGGAGGTGATTCTGCCCCTTTACTCTGCTCTCCTCAGACCCCATCTGGAGTCCTGTGTGCAGTTCTGGAGCCCCCAGCACAGGAAGGACATGGAGTGTTGGAGTGGGTCCAGAGGAGACCACAAAGATGCTGAGAGGGCTGCAGCAGCTCTGCTATGAAGACAGGCTGAGGGAGTTGGGGCTCTGCAGCCTGGAGAAGAGAAGGCTTCGAGGGGACCTGATAGTAGCCTTCCAGGATCTGAAGGGGGCCTACAGGAAGGCTGGGGAGGGACTATTGACAAGGTCCTGCAATGACAGGACAAGGGGCAATGGGTTTGAACTGGCAGAGGGGAGATTTAGACTGGATGTTAGGAGGAAGTTGTTTGCAGTGAGGGTGGTGAGACACTGGCACAGGTTGCCCAGGGAGGTTGTGGATGCTCCCTGCCTGGAGGTGTTCAAGGCCAGGCTGGATGAGACCTTGAGTGCGCTGTACAAGTGGGAGGTGTCCCTGCCTATGGCAGGGGCTTGGAACTGGATGATCCTTGAGATCCCTTCCAACCTTACCAGTTTTTGATTCTATGGTTCTGTGATTCTAAGCACACAAAGTACAAACTCTGTCTTTTCTAAACCGGCGACAAAATGTTGTAGTGGAGTAATTATTCATCTCTTAGAGAATAAATCCTTCTGTTGTAATATACTGTACAACCCAGAGGCACAGTGATCTCTCCAAAGAACAGTAATTCTCACCATCCTTATCAAAAATGACAGTTGTTCCTTTGAAGCAGATTGCTACAGCAAGGCACCAGCTGAAAAGCCAGTTTTGTTCTGTCACGACAGAAACCTATCCCAACTCTGCATACACGCTACCCATCCTTCTGTGAAAGCAAATATAATACATCTTTTCCATTTCCTGAGACTTCTGCTCCTAGTGTGTGAAGCTGACTGGAATTCTAGATACACAGAAGAGAGCAGACAAGGTTGATTTAAACAAAGGGAGCACTGGAACAATCCCTTGGCTTAGCCAGATTCCTCTTTCACCTGCAACTATAGGGCCTTAGACATGCCTTTAGTTGCCATCCAGGAGTATCCTTATTTACACATTCCAAAGAGGAATGCATTAGGTATTTCTTGGTAACTCTTGATGCATGTATTTCTTCAGTATGTGCTCTGTAGTGGTGATAGGAAAAAAAAAAAAAACCAAACCTGCACATCAATAAACTCATTAAATGGCATTCAAAATATTTATGTACCATGCCTGACATCATCTCTGCCATGAGGAAGAACTGGGGTTTGGTTTTTGCTTTTTAAATACAAGGCCAACGCATTGGTTTTAATGCAGATAAAAATATTGGCACCAGTATTGACATCACTGCAGCTAGCACCACATAATCCTCCTGCCCAGAGTACTGGCACAGATGCAAGTAGATACACCTTGAAAGGAGCTTTTTGCAGACTGAAGTCTGTTCTATTTGGCCCAGGAAGAACAAGGTTTAAAATAAGCACCAGCAAAATGGAATTTTTGACTATCAGTCTACAGCACTGAGGTCTGCAAACCACTCTTGTGTTCCTTCCCTGGGGAAAACAAAAGAAGTTGAAAATGAATGTGCTGCTGGGTATGGTATATTCTCATAGTGACCATAGTCAAAGCACAGGAACTCAAGAGAGTGAAAGCCTTTTATTAAACCTATGGTAGTGTGATGGTTTGGGAGTTCCCTGCCCCCCACACTTTGCAAAATGACCCAGACTAGACTCAGCCAGCTGGAAGTTAAGGACTGAAGCTCTATTTACAGCTCAGCACGATGTACAAGCAGAGATAGACACAATAGACAGGAATAGTTACAGACATAGACAAGTTAAAGGCAATACAGAAACACAACTCCCCTCCCAGAAATCAGAGACTCCAGGAGGGGCTCCCAACCACCCTTCCACCTTCTCCCCACCCCTGTACCTTACCCCAAGGTTTGCCTTACACGCGAGGTAAATTAGGAGGATGGGCCAGGGGGGTTAGAAGAAAAGTGGTTAGTGAAAATTAAGCGGCAGAGGAGCCAGAGCCAGAAGTTGCCAGACCGCCTGAGCTGCTCTCCCAGCAGGTGACAGAGACTCCTTTATCTATGTTTTGGTTATTGTTCCCAAACAATTTTTTTCAGCGAGCCTATGAGCGAAGTAGACATCACCATGTTCTCCTTTCACAGCCTATAGTGTAATTGTCTCTATTAAAATATTCTAATTAGCCTCAAACCAGCACAGGTAGAATGGGAACAAAACAGACATTTTAGGTGCACAAGTCCAGAAAACTCACTTAAAATAGAACCAGAACTTATAAATTGCATTATGCTTGAAATTGTTCAGGCAGACACTGGGAGCAATATCATGCTGCTGAGGTGATAGTAACACCACAGTGAGGACAGCCCTGGAGTAGCCCAAAGGAATCTCACACAATTATGAATCACCATAAAGGAATAAATAATCATAGTCACAAATAAGTCACAGAACAAGGAAAAAAAAGCTAATAATATGATTCTGTAAGCCATATCCATGAGTAGGAGAAAGAGGATTCATCTAGTTGCCTGCGGAACATCTCTGTCAGTGCCATGGACAGAGGAATCAGTGCAGCCTCAGCAGCTCTGCAGATGGCACCAAGCTGTGTGGCACAGTCGACTTGCTAGAGGGCAGGGATCCATCCAGAGGGACCTGGACAGGCTGGAGAGGTGTGCCCAGGCCAACCTCATGACATTCAATAAGGCCAAGTGTAAGGTCCTGCACCTGGGTAGGCACAATGCCAAGCACAACTCCAGGATGGGTGGGGAATGGCTGAGAGCAGCCCTGAGGAACATGACCTGAGGGTCTGGGGTGATGAAAAGCTCAACATGAGGCTGCAGTGTGAGTGTAGTCCAGACGGCAACTGTGTGCTGGGCTGCAGCAAGAGCAGTGTGGGCAGCAGGGCAAGGGAGGGGATTGTGCCCCTTTGCTCTGCTCTCCTCAGACCCCACCTGCAGTCCTGTGTGCAGTTCTGGAGC
>VWZE01008307.1:50455-61687 GCA_013396675.1 Eubucco bourcierii
TTGCGCAGGGAGGTTGTGGCTGCTCCCTCCCTGGAGGGGTTCAAGGCCAGGTTGGATGAGACCTTGAGTGCCCTGTACTAGTAGGAGGGGTCCCTGCCTATGGTAGGGGCTTGGAACTAGATGATCCTTGAGGTCCCTTCCAACCTTACCATTCTATGATTCTATGATTACATCACTCAGATCTAACTGTTACCAGAAAGAAAAGAGGAATCTTCTCCCCTATCATCTTGCACACAATGATATCATTTTCATCTGCACAAAGTGAACACAGGGTCTCATTTCATCAGAATTCTGCCTTCCCATAGAAGCATTTTCCATCTACCACACACTGGTCTAAGCAACCAGACATATTATCACCTCAGGCATGTTGTCATCTTGTGTACAGAGATAACCATGATTAGCTAAAATATATAGTTGAGATTATTTTTATGAATAGGAAATGTGAAGCAGGAATAGGAGGGTGTGGGGGGAAGGAGAGGGAGAATGGTGGCTTATTGTANTTTCATCATATACTTTGAATGAGAGAAAGATACACTTTATAAGACTCCTCCATGCTTATATTATAGCATCATTCTCTCTTAATAGCCTTCTGGTTATCCACATGCTTCATAGTAGAAATTATCTGCCAAAATCACTTAATGTTGAAGATATCATGGGACTGCAGGAAAAAGTCCACATTGCAGTTTGTCTTCATTTCTTCTTCAATTTCTTTATTTTTCCATCAATCACAACAGTTGATTCCTTAATAGTGCCCTTGGGAATCCCTACCAAGAAGGCAGAATGTCCACAGACTCTCTCTCAGTCAGATGTTTCAAATGTACTCTGAGGATCTTGCAAATCTTCTCTAATACAGAATGGATCATTCAGGTCTCAAAATGTTTAATATAATCTCTTCTCCAGTCAGCCTAAGGGACCACAATCCTCAGGGCTCAGCCCTTCCCCTAATTTTCTAAGGTTTTGAAAATGTCAAGGTTAATCTTAGATTCACACAGATTTTTTTTTTTTTAATAAGTTGCTTGACCTTTGTCTTTCACAGATATTCTGACTGACGCAAACCAATTACAAGGAAAATTTGTCAGCTTCCTTTTTTTTTCTTCTTCTTTCCTTTTTTTCCTTTTCTTTTTCTTTCCTTTTTTTCTTTTCTTTTTCTTTTCTTTTTCTTTTTCTTTTCTTTTTTTTCTTTTTCTTTTCTTTTTCCTTTCTTTTTTCTTTTTTCTTTTTTCTTTTCTTTTTTCTTTCCTTTTTTCTTTTTCTTTCCTTTTTTCTTTTTCTATTCTTTTTCTTTTTCTTTACTTTTTTCTTTTTTCTTTTCTTATATCTTTTTTCTTTTCTTTTTTGTTTTTTGAATTTTCTTTTTCTTTCCTTTTATTTTTCTTCTCTTTTTTTCTTTTCTTTTATCTTTTTTCTTTTCTTTTTTCTCTTTTCTTTTCTTTTTTTTTTAATTTTCTTTTTATTTTCTTTTTCGTTTCTTTTTTCTTTTTTCTTTTCTTTCATCTTTTTTCTTTACTTTTTTCTTTTTTTTCTTTTTTTCCTTTTATTTTTCTTTTCTTTTTTCTCTTTTTTTTTTTAAATTTTTTTTTATTTTCTTTTTCTTTCTTTTTTTCTTTTTTCTTTTTCTTTCCTTTTTTCTTTTTTCTTTTTAAAAAAATTTCTTTTTCTTTCCTTTTTTCTTTTTCTTTTTTTTCCTTTTGTTCTTTTCTTTTTTCTTTTTTTTAATTTTATTTTTCTTTCCTTTTTTCTTTTTTATTTTCTTTTTCTTTCCTTTTTTTCTTTTCTTATTTTTTCCTTTTTTTGTTTTGTTTTTTCCTTTTTTCTTTTTTATTTTCTTTTTCTTTCCCTTTTTTATTTTCTTTTTTCTTTTTTCTTTCTTTTTCTTTTTTTAATTTTCTTTTTCTTTTCTTTTTTATTTTTTCTTTCCTTTTTTCTTTTATTTTTCTTTTTTTCTTTTCTTTTTTTCTTTTCTTTTTCTTTCCTTTTTTTTTCATTTTTTTTTCCCCCCTTGGAATACTTGTGGTCTTTTCTGCTACTACCATCCAGAAGCAACTCTTAAGGCTTGTGGAAATCTATAACTGTTTCTGATCTGACCTCAAACCATTCTGAAGCTACAGATTATCCACAGCTACAGCAGCTAAAAGTTCCCTCTTGACTTTATGCTGGTGGAGGAACTTTCTTCTCTCATGATCTACAAGAACGACCACAGTAACACACCAGCAGTGAGAATGCTGCCTGACTCCTGTAAAATGCTTGTTATTAACTCATGGAGTTTCCCAAAGGTGAGGAAATATTACTGCCATTTTTATTGGGAAAATTCTACCACTAGGCAATGCTTTTTTTTTTCAAGGTCATCCAGTAGGTGAAGGGCAGAGTTGGATTTTGTTTTCTAAGAAACATAGGATATGAACCTCGTTAACACAAATCTGTGTTGTTTAGTTGATAATCAATCAAATAGTAGTTCAGTTTTCCATTTCAGTACTGACTCTGGTACCTCTAAGAGCCTTGGTGAAGCCACAGAGAGGAATTGCTTTGAATAAGCTGGTGTCAAGGCATTTTTTTACTCACAAAAGCAACTTAGGCTTTCATAATTCGCTTCTTATTCTTATGCTTGCATAAGAATGCACACATTGACCAACCAACTTTGAATTCTGAAAACCACATTGGCAAGTTTGGACTGATGCAATCTGTAGATTTGTACTCTTGACAGAATTTCAGGTGCAGCCCCAAGTCTTCCAGATTTCCAGATGTGCACACGAAAGTTACCCTTCACAAATATGACCTAAAATGATCCTACATGACCACAGAATCATAACATTGTCTCTGTTAGAAAAGACCTCTAAGATCAGGTCCAGCTGTTGATCTGACACCACCATAGCCATTAAATCATGTTCCCAAGTGCCATGTCTACATAGATTTTGAACATCTCCATGGACAGTGACTCCATCACCTCACTGGGTAGCCTGTTCCAGTGTCTCACAAACCTTTTCATGAAGAAATTTTTCCTGATGGCCAATCTAAACCTCCTCTCTTGCAGCTTGAGGCCATTTCCACTCATTCTATAACTTATTACTGGAAAGAAAAGACCAACACTCACCTCACTACAACCTCCTTTCAAGTAGTTGTAGAGAGCAATAAGGTCTCCTCTCAGCCTCTTTTTCTCCAGGTGAAACAACCTCAATTCCCTCAGTTGCTCCTCAGAAGACTTGTGCCCTAGATCTCTGAACACCTTTGTTGGCCTTCTTTGGGCATGCTCCAGAACCTCAGTGTCCTTCTTGGACTTTTTGAACCTCATACCGTTGGGCGCAGCCCATTGATCCAACCTGTCCAGCTTCCTACACTCAGGTAGATTAACACTCCTGCCCAGCTTCCTCTATAGAGTCTTTCTACCCTCAGGTAGATCAACACTCCTGCCCAGCTTCCTCTATAGAGTCTTTCTACCCTCAGGTAGATCAACACTCCTGCCCAGCTTCCTCTATAGAGTCTTTCTACCCTCAGGTAGATCAACACTCCTGTCCAACTTCCTCTATAGAGCCTTCCTACCCTCAGGTAGATCAACACTCCTGCCCAGCTTCCTCTGTAGAGCCTTCCCACCCTCAGGTAGATCAACACTCCTGCCCAGCTTCCTCTGTAGAGCCTTCCCACCCTCAGGTAGATCAACACTCCTGCCCAGCTTCCTCTGTAGAGCCTTCCTACCCTCAGGTAGATCAACACTCCTGCCCAGCTTCCTCTGTAGAGCCTTCCCACCCTCAGGTAGATCAACACTCCTGCCCAGATTCCTCTGTAGAGCCTTCCCACCCTCAGGTAGATCAACACTCCTGTCCAGTTTAGTGTATTTCTGCAAATTACTGAGCATGCACTCTATCCCCTTCTCCAGATGTTCTACCATGGATTTTTTCATCCCAACTTGCCACATTTTGGTTTGTGTCTACAGCTGTAGAGGCAATTTTTTTGTCACTAAAGAGAAGTGCTATCCCTTGTCAGAAGAACAGGGGTGGGGGAACAAAGGATGATGCTTTTACTGTCATAGCTGCAGTCTAGAACATAATACAAGTATTAAAGTATCAGTTAAGGAAGGAAACATTGTAAAGGGTAAGGATCCCTGAACAGCTTTGTTGCCCTTCTTTGGACACACTCCAGCACCTTAATGTCCTCCTTACACTCAGGTGCCTGAAACTAAAGACAGTATTCAAGGTCTGGCCTCACCAGTGGTAAATAGTGGGGCACAATCACTTCTCTACTCCTGCTGGCCACACTATTCTGGACAGAGCTCAGGATGCTTTTGACCTTCTTGGTCACCTGAGTACACTGCTGACTCACTCTCAGCCAGCACATCCAGGTCCTTTTCTGCTGGACATCTGTCTAGCCACACTCTCCCAAGGTTGTAGCATTGCATAGGGTTGTTGTGACCCAAGTGCAAGACCCAGCAGGTCTTGTTGAATCTCATAGCACTGGTCTTGGCCCAGTGACACAGTCTGTCCACATCTCACTGATCCCAAAGCCTTCTTTCTAACCTTCCAGCAGATCAACACTCCCAACCAACTTGGGGTCGTTTGCAAATTACTGAGGGTGCACTCAACTCCTTTCTCCAGCTCATTGATAAAGATATGAAAGGGAACTGGCCCACATATAGAACCCTGGAGAACACTACTTGTGACAGGCCTCCAAATGGATTTAATTCCATTCAGCACCACTCTTTGGGCCAAGCCATCAGCCAGGTTTTAACCCAGCAAAACATCCACCCATACAAGTCATGTGCAGCCAGTTTCTCCAGGGGGATGATGTGGGAGACAGTGTCAAAGGCTTTACTGAAGTTCAGATAAACAAAATCCAAGCCTTTCTCTCATCCACTAGGCAGGTCATAGGAGCTAAGGTTCATCAGGTAGGACCTGCCCTTCATGATATGTGATAGTAGCCCATAAGTGTCTAAAACTCCATCTTATTTCAAAATGTCATTTACGTATCTTGTAGGAGCAAACATTCATGGACTGCATTACAAATTCCATGACTGACCTAAATTTGCCAGGCAGTTGGAGGAATTATTGACTCAAGATTTATCACTGGTCTTCTAGTTGCTTAATGTAGCTGAAATAGCAGTAATAGCAGTAAATAGCACTTACAAAGAATACCAGTAAATGGCATTTACAAAGAATACAATGAGGTTTTTTAACATTTCACAAAATTAAGGCTTGAGAGGGATCTTACAACAGTTTTTAGTGCCACTTCAATACTGTTCAGTCACACCATTGTGTTTTGGTAACGGATATCTGTGCACATGGAGCATCTGCTGTTCACATCTTTGTCAGTGCCACGGACAGAGGAATCAGTGCAGCCTCAGCAAGTTTGCAGATGACACCAAGCCGTGTGGCACAGTCGACTTGCTAGAGGGCAGGGATCCATCCAGAGGGACCTGGACAGGCTGCAGAGGTGGGCCCAGGCCAACCTCAGGACATTCAACAAGGCCAAGTGTAAGGTCCTGCACCTGGGTAGGTACAATACCAAGCACAAATACAGGTTGGGTGGTGAATGGCTGAGAGCAGCCCTGAGGAAAAGGCCCTGGGGGTGTGGGGTGATGAAAAGCTCAACATGAGGCTGCAGTGTGAGTGCAGCCCAGACAGCAACTGTGTGCTGGGCTGCAGCAAGAGCAGTGTGGGCAGCAGGGCAAGGGAGGGGATTCTACCCCTTTACTCTGCTCTTGTCAGACCCCACCTGGAGTCCTGTGTGCAGTTCTGGAGCCCTCAGCACACGAATGACATCTAAGTGTTGGAGTGGGTCCAGAGGAAGCCACTAAGATACTCAGAGGTGCTCAGCAGCTCTGCTGTGAGGACAAGCTGAGAGAGTTGGGGTTCTGCAGTCTGGAGAAGAGAAGGCTTCCAGGAGACCTGATAGTAGCCTTCCAGTATCTGAAGGGGGTACAAGAAGGCTGGGGAGGGACTATTGACAAGGTCTTGCAATGACAGGACAAGGGGCAATGGGTTTGAACTGGCAGAGGGGAGATTGAAACTGGATGTTAGGAGGAAGTTGTTTGCAGTGAGGGTGGTGAGACACTGGCACAGGTTGCCCAGGGAGGTTGTGGCTGCTCCCTCCCTGGAGGTGTTCAAGGCCAGGTTGGATGAGGCCTTGAGTAACCTGTATTAGTGGGAGGTGTCCCTGCCTATGGCGGGGGCTTGGAACTGGATGATCCTTGAGGTCCCTTCCAACCTTACCATTCTATGATTCTATGATCTGCAGCTCACTGAAGCACTTCTCTAGATTTCAGTGCAAGCAGTCTTTGATGGAGACACACCCTTGACTATGTGCTCAGCACCTGTGGTACTGTCACACCACTCATCCTCAGGACATATGTCTGCAAAATGTTGTGAATTCCAGGAATGGTTACATGTGATTCTTTCAATTTTCAGATGCCTTATGACAGTTGGGAGAAGGCAGAAAAATAAAGGCCATCAGAAAAGAATCTGTAATTTGCCCAGAATCCACTCTGCACACATTATCAGAAGGTGATGAAATAATCTAAGGATTCACTCAATGAGAATAACTTTCACAGTCAAAGGTGTCAGAACACCACTAATTTTTCCTGAAATTCTCATCACTTTTTTCCCATTATTATCCCTATTTTAGTCACTGTTGAGCTTGAAAACTGGGAAACTGTCCTTCTGTCAACAGTGTTTGTAAACGGCTATCACTGCAGTATTTCTAGATATTAGGCAAGGCTTGGATCCTTCCTTACATTTCTTCTTACATATGGTGGAAGTGATAGAGTAACTTTAGAAAGCCTTGCAGCTATTTTGTCATAATGGAACACAGAATCATGGAATCATAGAATGGTAAGGTTGGAAGGGACCTCAAGGATCACCTAGTTCCAACCCCCTGCCATAGGCAGGGACACCTCCCACTAGCACAGGTCACTCAAGGCCTCCTCCAACCTGGCCTTGAACACCTGCAGGGAGGGAGCAGCCACAACTTCCTTGGGGAACCTGTGCCAGTGTCTCACCACCCTCACTGTAAACAACTTCCTCCTAACATCCAGCAACATATCTTGGATACCATTATTTTCAGTGGATATATCCTCTCCATTTCCAGTTTTCAGTGGAGTTACCTGAGAGGCATCAAAGAGCATCCCAAAATGTCCCAATATAGTTCAGCCCTTTTATCAGAAAGGTTGTAAATGCAAATGCAGAAATAAACACCAATGTGAGCAGCACAGGCTGAAAGGAGTATCTTTAGCAGTAGTAATTTTGCAAGTGTTTCTCATTTTATTACATTGCAGCCAAAGTTCCTAAGCCATCATTCTGTCAATGGGTAACACCTACGTGTCACAGAGAACTGTGAAATTCCCTCATACAATACAGCATCATTACACAAACACCTCTGGTAAAAATAACTTCAAGTTTGCCTGCTCTGAACAATTCCTTACCCTTTACAATGTTTCCTTCCTTAACTGATGTTTTTATACTTGTATTATGTTTATGTATTATTATTTGTCACTGGTGAGGCCACACCTCGAATACTGTCTTTAGTTTTAGGCACCTGAGTGTAAGGAGGGCATTAAGGTGCTGGAGTGTGTCCAAAGAAGGGCAACAAAGCTGTTCAGGGATCCTTACCCTTTACAATGTTTCCTTCCTTAACTGATGCTTTAATACTTGTATTAAGTTCCAGACTGCAGCTATGACAGTAAAAGCATCATCCTTTGTCCCCCCACCCTGTTCTTCTGACAAGTGATAATACTTCTCTTCAGTGACAAAAAAATTGCCTCTACAGCTGTAGACACAAACCAAAATGTGGCAAGCTGGGATGAAAAAATCCATGGTAGAATATCTGGAGAAGGGGATGGAGTGCAAGCTCAGTAATTTGCAGATATACACTAAGTTGGGCAGGAGTGTTGATCTACCTGAGGGTAGGAAGGCCCTACAAACGAAGCTGGGCAGCAGTGTTGATCTACCTGAGGGTAGGAAGGCTCTACAGAGGAAGCTGGGCAGCAGTGTTGATCTACCTGAGGGTAGGAAGACTCTACAGAGGAGAGGGTAGGAAGACTCTACAGAGGAAGCTGGGCAGGAGTGTTGATCTACCTGAGGGTAGGAAGGCTCTACAGAGGAAGCTGGGCAGGAGTGTTGATCTACCTGAGAGTAGGAAGGCTCTACAGAGGAAGCTGGGCAGCAGTGTTGATCTACCTGAGGGTAGGAAGGCTCTACAGAAGATGCTGGGCAGGAGTGTTGATCTACCTGAGGGTAAGAAGGCTCTATAGAGGATGCTGGGCAGGAGTGTTGATCTACGTGAGAGTAGGAAGGCTCTATAGAGGATGCTGGGCAGGAGTGTTGATCTACCTGAGGGTAGGAAGGCTCTACAGAGGAAGCTGGGCAGGAGTGTTGATCTACCTGAGAGTAGGAAGGCTCTACAGAGGAAGCTGGGCAGCAGTGTTGATCTACCTGAGGGTAGGAAGGCTCTACAGAGGAAGCTGGGCAGGAGTGTTGATCTACCTGAGGGTAGAAAGACTCTATAGAGGAAGCTGGGCAGGAGTGTTGATCTACCTGAGGGTAGGAAGCTGGACAGGTTGGATCAATGGGCTGAGCCCAACGGTATGAGGTTCAAAAAGTCCAAGAAGGACACTGAGGTTCTGGAGCATGCCCAAAGAAGGCCAACAAAGGTGTTCAGAGATCTAGGGCACAAGTCTTCTGAGGAGCAACTGAGGGAATTGAGGTTGTTTAACCTGGATAAGAGGAGGCTAAGGGGAGAACTTATTGCTCTCTACAACTGCCTGAAAGGAGGTTGTAGTGAGGTGGGCATCAGTCTTTTCTTCCCAGTAAGAAGTTATAGAATGAGAGGAAATGGCCTCAAGATGCAAGAGAGGAGATTTAGATTGGCCATCAGGAAAAATTTCTTCATGAAAAGGTTTGTGAGACACTGGAACAGGCTGCCCAGTGAGGTGATGGAGTCACTGTCCATGGAGATATTTAAAATATGTATAGATGTGCTGTGGATAGACATGGTTTCATGCTGAACTTCATAATGCTATGTTAATGGTTGGACTTGATGATCTTAAAGGTGTTCTCTAATCAAAATGGTTCTATAAATCTACAATATTAGGAAAAATGTCTTCAGCTAAAATGTTGTAAGTCACTGGAATAGGCTGTTCAGGAAAGTGGTTGGGTTACCAGCCCTGGAGCTATTTAAAAAGCATACACATGTGGCAGTCAGGGACATGGTTTAGCAGTGTTAGGTTCATGGTTGAGACTGGTGAACTTAAAGATCTCTACCAACCACAATGATTCTATGGTTTTGTTCATCTTGCACCTGCCTCCCTGTGCTCACCTGAGGTGTGAGTGCCACAACCTTCTCCCACAAGTGACATCATGTTGATCTCTAGCAGTAAAGCTCTTGGTTAGGAGGGACTTACTTCTTCTCTGTGGCACCTGTGTCCACCCCTTTGTCACTGCTGGAGTGAAACACTAAGTCCAACCTAAGTCTTGGTATGCATTTCACAGTATCACCACCAGGGTTGGAAGAGACCTCAAAGCTCATCAAGCCCAACCCATTACCACAGACCTCAAGACCAGACCATGGCACCAAGTGCCACGTCCAAACCCGCCCTGAACACCTCCAGGGACGCTGACTCCACCACCTCCCTGGGCAGCCCATTCCAGCAGTCAATGACTCTCTCAGGCAACAACTTTCTCCTCACCTCCAGCCTAAACTTCCCCTGGCACAGCTTCAGACTGTGTCCTCTTGTTCTGGTGTTGCTTGCCTGAGAGAAGAAAGCAACCTCCTCCTGGCTACAACCACCCTTCAGGTAGTTGTAGACAGCAAGAAGGTCTCCCCTGAGCCTCCTCTTCTCCAGGCTAACCAATCCCAGCTCCCTCAGCCTCTCTCCATAGGGCTGTGCTCAATGCCTCTCCCCAGCCTCGTTGCCCTTCTCTGGACACGCTCAAGCACCTCAATGTCCTTCTTCAATTGAGGGGCCCAGAACTGGACACAGGACTCATTTGAATTACCTCTAAAGTGGAAAATGAAGTGCTTCCCAAGACCACTAAGGAAAATGGCAACAAAATTGAGATTAATGAACTTGAAAATAGCTGAGCATCAAACAGGTCCGTAGTGACCACTGTGTTTGCTGCAGCTCATGCAGGAGCACAAAAGAACAAGATTACCATTGCAATGGTCTTCATCAGGATTTCTTTGGGGAGGAAATTATCAACCAGCAAAACTCCTACATCTGACTGTTACACAGCTTTCTTCATCCAACTGGGTATAACACACATTTGGAAGGTAAGAGGAGTGATGAGTGCTGAAAAAGAACGGATCACTTCCACCTATTCAGAGCTATCCACAGCTGCAAAATGCAATGTCTTAAGAGACAGAGGCAGCTTGAGAACCACAAAGCTTTTTACTTTTCACTGTTGTTCTGCTGCTTGTCAATGCAAAGTCAAGTCTGTCCTACAACGGGTTTCCTTTGTGTATAATACAGCATTTCTTTGTAGAATCAATAACATCTCAGACCAAAGAAAACCACCAACAGCCTCCTGCCTAGGAACAGTACAATCTTGATGCTCTTTCACTACTTTATCTGCCAGCTGTTTTAACTGATTAGTCAAAGGCACACTCTTTGTTGACATCAAATGTGTGGCAAAAACAAGTGTATAAATGAATAATTATTTCCAACACTTGCAAAGAGATTAAATGCTTATTGGATTAGAAAAATAACAGGATTTAATGGGGTCATTTGTGCTGCAACTCTAATATACAAATGTACGATGCATGCATACATATCAGATTACTATCTCTAGTCCATCTAGCTGTAATCATTTAAATATTTTATCTATCACAGCATCACCAAGGTTGGAAGAGACCTCAAAGCTCATCAAGTCCAACCCATTACCACACACCTCAAGACCAGACCATGGCACCAAGTGCCACGTCCAAACCTGCCTTGAACACCTCCAGGGACGCTGACTCCACCACCTCCCTGGGCAGCCCATTCCAGCACTCAATGACTCTCTCAGGCAACAACTTTCTCCTCACCTCCAGCCTAAACTTCCCCTGGCACAGCTTCAGACTGTGTCCTCTTGTTCTGCTGCTGCTTGCCTGAGAGAAGAAAGCAACCTCCTCCTGGCTACAACCACCCTTCAGGTAGTTGTAGACCGCAAGAAGGTCTCCCCTGAGCCTCCTCTTCTCCAGGCTAACCAATCCCAGCTCCCTCAGCCTCTCTCCATAGGGCTGTGCTCCAGGCCTCTCCCCAGCCTCGTTGCC
>VWZE01008307.1:63250-76956 GCA_013396675.1 Eubucco bourcierii
AAAAAAAAGAAATCTGTTTGGATCCCAAAGAATACTCAGAAGTTTAGAAGCAGTCAAGACAAAAGAGCTGTGAGTATCTATCTGTTTTGAATTATTATCTTTTGCCTTGTCTAAACTGAAGGAAGTTTGATTTACACACCATCTGTGCTCTGCCTCTGTATGCTTCATCTGCTATGTGTCCTTTAAAAAGATGTACCTGGATGCTCACATTCTTGGAAAACAAACACTACTATTGGCTAGTAACAGAAAACCTGCTTCTATTTTTTTTTTCCCCAGGAATAAAAAAATCAACAACTAAAGCCACATGATTGTTGATGCTTCCATGCAGAGGACATTCAAACAAAAATAAAAATCATAGAATCATAGAATGGTAAGGTTGGAAGGGACCTCAAGGATCATCTAGTTCCAACCTCTTGCCATAGGCAGGGACACCTCCCACTAGTACAGGTCACTCAAGGCCTCCTCCAACCTGGCCTTGAACACCTCCAGGGAGGGAGCAGCCACAACCTTCCTGGGCAACCTGTGCCAGTGTCTCACCACCCTCACTGCAAACAACTTCCTCCTAACATCCAGTCTAAATCTCCCCTCTGCCAGTTCAAACCCATTGCCCCTTGTCCTGTCATTACAAGACCTTGTCAATAGTCCCTCCCCAGCCTTCCTGTAGGCCACTTCAGATACTGGAAGGCTACTATCAGGTCCCCTTGAAGCCTTCTCTTCTCCAGGCTGCAGAGCCCCAACTCTCTCAGCCTGTCCTCACAGCAGAGCTGCTGCAGCCCTCTCAGCATCTTGGTGGCCTCCTCTGAACCCGCTCCAACACTTCCATGTCCTTCCGGTGCTGAGTGCTCCAGAACTGCACACAGGACTTAGCAAATCTATGCTAAGTCCTCTATGCTAAGTCTATGCTAAGTACTTAGCAAATCTATGCTAAATCTATGTGTGCTAATCTTAGCACACATATTTAGCAAATCTAAGGGTTTTCATCATTTTTCTTTTTAAGTTGCATACAAAATACGCAACTTAACCCAAAACAGATGTTTCATTGTGATTTTGAGAATTTCTTTAATTTTAAAACCAGAAAATGATACTATTTATTTTAAAATATTGAAATAATTTTTTTTTGGCCCCAATTTATTTTCAGAAGTTTAAGGAATGTTACTCTTTGTTTAGTTGGTTTTAACAAGTAACATGACAAAATGGAATAAGATTCTCAAGAGTTGTTTGAGACTGCCCAATCTGTCTTCTTTATACATACATTCTATCAGAAGAAAAATATTGACAGACTCCACCTGGAGCCAGACACACTCTACCTGGAGTGTTAAAGCTCTGGAGCTGCCATGAGGGAGAATTTGGGAGGAGGTTGAGGGATGGATCATTGCTTCTTATTGATTCCAGTCAAGCTGCTTAGGTATCAGGGTATCAGACAATGCTATAAAGCATGTAACAAAACCAAATAAATAAACAACATATATGGCCTTTGGTATCTCTTTATTTAGACAAAGCTTCTAACTCTGCCCTGGTGAGGCCACTTCTGGAGTACTTTGTCCAGTTCTGGACCCCTCAGCTCAAGAGGGACATAGAACTGCTCGAGAGAGTCCAGTAGAGCCACAAAGATGATTAAGTGAATGGAACATCTCTGTTAGGAGGAGAGCCTGAGGGAGCTGGAGGTCTTAAGGTTGGAGAAGAAAAGCCTGAGAGGTGACCTCATCAATGGTTATCAATATGTGCAGGGTGAGTGCCAGGAGGCTGGAGCCAGGCTCTGCTGGGTGATGCCCAGTGACAGGACAAGGGGCAATGGGTGGAAGCTGAGGCATTGGAAGTTTCATTTAAACATGAGGAGGAATTTTTTTACCTGTGAGGTTGACAGAACCCTGGCACAGGCTACCCAGAGGAGTTGTGGAGTCTCCCTCTCTAGAGATATTCAAAACCCACCTGGATGTGTTCCTGTGTGATCTGATCTAGGAGATCCTGCTCTGGCAGGGGGGGTTGGACTGGATGAGTTTTCAAGGTCCCCTCAATTCCCTGACATTCTGTGATTCTGTGATTCTAAAAATGTAGAAAAGACTACATCTTATCTTCACAGAAAAGTGAGTGGATAACTTCATTAATATTTCTCAAAATTGTTTTAAGCTTTATGAACAAACCAAAAAACCTGACCAAGAGAGGCAGAAAGCATATTATGACAAATGAATCATTTCAAATCTGGATTTAACAGATATAGCCAATATTAAAGAGTAAAAATGCTTCCCCCAAAACCATATTCTTCTCTTAGTGCTGCAGATGTCACATGTCTCACGTTTGAACTGTCGTGCACCCTGAGGGTGTGTGAAGGCAACTTACAAAGACTGGCTCCTTCTCAGAAGCATATCCTTAGCTTTAAGGAAAGGGATGATCTTATAAAGTCTAAGAAATACTCTCATCCTGAGAGCTGAGCACATACCTGAATACCTCACTGTGGGTTCCTAACAAGCTCCTGTCTCTTGCATGTTTAATAAGTATCATGTCCACATGGTTAGACTGACCCAAGAGGTGCTCTACTAGAGGTACACATTTGGCAGCCCGACATTTCCAAAGAGAGAACAGGAGCAGTTTTGGAGGTGGAAAAGTATGGCTCGCTCAGATAACCAGATGACTGCATTATTGCAAAGAAATGAGGGTGCATGAAGAGGAAAGAAGGGTGGACACCCCCTCCCATACACAACCTGTTAAACTTGCCATCATATTTGAAGCAGGGAGGAAGAGTGGCAGCAGCAACACCTCTAACAGTTCCAGGAGAGAAACTGGAAAATCTATACTTGTGCTTTCTGTACCTAAACTACAGCACAGTGTCATAAACCCCCTCTACATATCCAGTGTTCAATACACTAAGCCACACACTGTTTTAGTACACACAAACAACAACAAAGGAAGAGAAGTGGTGCATGTTCACTTTTCACTTTTAACTACGTAAAGAACGTAGTGCAAGGTTGTGCAAGGTGACACAGCTTTCATAAAAACCTAAGGGAAATTCAGTCTGTGCTGTTCTACTTACATACTTACCACAAGAATAATCAGATGTGCATGTACACTTGCTCCTACCTACATCAGTGATCAAGGCTGAAAATGAAACTGGTTTTTGTGCTGTCTGTGTCTGTGTCACAGTGATGTTGCAAACCTGGGACCTGAAAACATCTTCCCAGCTTTCACCTGTTTCCTATTCCTGAGCTCTTGCATCCACTTCATCGTTGTTTTAAAAAATGCTCTTGCCCCTCTGTGGAGAAGGGGATGTATTGCTGTTTACATTAATGCATGCAGATTTGGTGATGAAAATTCACAAACATCATTCAGGTATCCTGGCTTGAAACAGCTAATCTCAAGAAAGCTGACTTGGATCAGAGCAGCCTCTCTGCAGAAAAGATGCCGTACTGCCTTCCACTGGCTTCCTGTTGAAGACAAGGTCACACTCAGAATTTAGCTTGCATTTTCAAATCAACATATATGAATAGCCTGGATTATGGCTGGGATTGCTTTGTCCTCTGCAATCATGACACTTTACATCAGCTACTCTCCTTATATGAATAGAGTCTCTCTCAGTGCAGAAAAATGTTAGTGCAGGAGACAGAACCTCGCTGGCAGCTGGGACGTATATTGTCTGGGTTGATGAAAAGCTCAACATGAGGCTGTAGTGTGAGTGCAGCCCAGACAGACAACCGAGTCCTGGGTTGCAGCAAGAGCAGCATGGCCAGCAGGGCAAGGGAGGAGATTCTGCCCCTTTGTTCTGCTCTCCTCAGACCCCACCTGGAGTTCTGTGTGCAGTTCTGGAACCCCCAGCACAGGAAGGACATGGAAGTGTTGGAGTGGGTCCAGAGGAGGTCACGAGGATGCCCAGAGGACTGCAGCAGCTCTGCTATGAGGACAGACTGAGAGAGTTTGGGCTCTGCAGCCTGGAGAAGAGAAGGCTTCAAGGGGACCTTAGAGTAGACTTCCAGTACCTGAAGGGGCCTACAGGAAGGCTGGGGAGGGGCTATTGACAAGGTCTTGCAATGACAGGACAAGGGGCAATGGGTTTGAAGTGTCAGAGGGGAGATTGAAACTGGATGTTAGGAGGAAGTTGTTTGCAGTGAGGGTGGTGAGACACTGGCACAGGTTGGCCAGGGAGGTTGTGGCTGCTCCCTCCCTGGAGGTGTTCAAGGCCAGGGTGGATGAGTCCTTGAGTGAGCTGTACTAGTGGGAGGTGTCCCTGCCTATGGCAGGGGGGTGGAACTAGATGATCCTTGAGGTCCCTTCCAACCTTACCATTCTATGATGCTATGATTCTATATCTAAAAAAGAATTCACATCTGGTATGCATAGGAGGACCACAGCCTCATCCCACTCAAACACAACCTATATCCCACCACATATCCCACAGCACACATCCCACTGCATATCCCTAAAGCAGCACTTCACAACAAAAGCATCTAAAGCCAAAGTGAACCAGAAGAGGGTTGGACAAATAGATAACTTTCAAAGTGTAAGTGGCAGGCTAAAAACATGAGTAGTTTTATTCATGAAAGATAAAGCTTTGAACAAATACACCAAATATTTAGATTGATTAAACTGCTAGCCCAATATGTTTGTCAAGCAGATAGTGCCCATGCTGCCCACACATAGGTACATACCTTTGGCCAACCACAGGTCAAACACATCAGAGTCACACAATGAATGCCCAGCCCACTGTACTTATTGAAAGTACTTATTCATACATTGATTACTCCTGTGACTGAAAGCAGCTGAGATCTGGACATAGATTTGCAGTTTGCAGAGTTTGCTTAAAACCTCTTATACAGGTTTTAACTTGTAACTTAATTCCTCGTTTCATACTCATTTTTCACTAGCTTGAACATAAGGGGAAAAAAAACCTATGAGTCAGTGAGTAAGAGTGTGTTTCTTCATCACTAGGAGCTCAGGTTTCAGACACAGGGTCTATTTTGGCTTTTGTATAGCTTCAACAAATTTACATTAAGTGACAAGTGATGTCATACAGCTGAAAGACATACATGTTGATATCTGAGGTACGGTTTATATAGCCACTAACTTTAGTAGAGAAACTGGAGTGATTCAGAGAATCTTCAGTCCCCATTTATCCCAACAGGTGCTGCATAAGCTCTGAACTTTTCAGAATCAGATCCCTGTAGTCTTATTGCTGTAAGGACAGAAACACAACCTGAGTGCTTTCCTCCTTCAGATAAGGGAGGATTTACTCAAAACATTTTTTGCCTTCAAGAAATGTACAAAGCAGTCTGTTAGGATATATAAATTACTTGGTTTTCATCAGTTGTGGAACTCTGTAGCATCCTTCATGCATTTAGAGATCGGAAGCTGTTTATGTTACCAGTTAAGCCTCTCACAACCAGACCTACATGGAGTTAGAGCCGGAGGGTCAAAAACTATCAGGAAAAATTAGATTTGCTGTTCGTGGTGGGCTGCATAACTTTTATGGTATCATTCACACCACCACGTGTGAGGTGAGCCTTCCCTCAGGGCTTTATAGTTTGTTTCATTGCAGCCCCAGGTTCCAGACACACAGACAGTGGTTTGTGAATGCAAGAGAAGAAAACTGTACGATGATTATGGCAGGAGGTTGGGCAGGAAGGACATGGAAGTGTTGGAGCGGGTCCAGAGGAGGCCACAAGGATGATCAGAGGGCTGCAGCAGCTCTCCTATGAGGATAGGCTGAAAGAGTTGGGGCTCTGCAGCCTGGAGAAGAGAAGGCTTCCAGGAGACCTTAGAGTAGCCTTCCAGGATCTGAAGGGGGTTACAGGAAGGCTGGGGAGGGACTATTGACAAGGTCTTGCAATGCCAGGACAAGGGGCAATGGGTTTTATCTGGCAGAGGGGAGATTGAAACTGGATGTCAGGAAGAAGTTCTTTACAGTGAGGGTGGTGAGGCACTGGCACAAGTTGCCCAGGGAGGTTGTGGCTGCTCCCTCCCTGGAGGTGTTCAAGGCCAGGTTGGAGGAGGCCTTGAGTGACCTGTTCTAGTGGGAGGTGCCCCTGCCTATGGCAGGGGGTTGGAACTAGATGATCCTTGAGGTCCCTTCCAACCTTACCATTCTATGATTCTATGATTATGAGTCTTTCCATGGAAAAGGGTGAAGTTAAGTGGATGAAAGGCTGTCTTCACTGCCCATATGGTATGTACAAGTTTAAAGTATTATTTCATGTTTTTCCTTGAGATAAGACTTCAAATTATGACTGAGGGCTCCTCCAACTCAGGCAAGTGCCTCCAGCCTCAGCCTTCCACGTTGACAGCCACATGGCAGTCCATTGCCATCTGGCAGGTTTTCAAAAAATTCCCCTAAATACCACCAGTATGCAAAATGGTGAAACTATATAACAAAAAACAGCTATTTTAGGGAACAGGACATGAATATAGAATCATAGAATGGTAAGGTTGGAAGGGACCTCAAGGACCACCTAGTTCCAACCCCCTGCCATAGGCAGGGACACCTCCCACTAGTACAGGTCACACAAGGTCTCGTCCAACCCGGCCTTGAACACCTCCAGGGAGGTTGTGGAGCACAGAATCACCCAACGTGATCAAAGATCACGTTGGGTGATTCTGTGCTCCACAACCTCCCTGGGCAACCTGTTCCAGTGTCTCACCACCTTCACTGCAAACAACTTCCTCCTAACATCCAGCCTAAATCTCCCCTCTGCCACTTCAAACCCATTGCCCCTTGTCCTGGCATTCCCAGAACTTGTCAATAGTCCCTCCCCAGCCTTCCTGTAGCTCCCTTCAGATACTGGAAGGCTGCTATAAGTCTCCTTGAAGCCTTCTCTTCTCCAGGCTGAAGACTCCCTATATGACTCCCTCCCTGGAGGTGTTCAAGGTCAGGTTGGATGAGACCTTGAGTGACCTGTTCTAGTGGGAGGTGGTCCTGCTTATAGCATGGGGTTGGAACTGGATGATCCTTGAGCTCTCTTCCAACCTTACCATTCTATGATTCTATGACTGGATACATAAAGCAAACTGATACACATACATACCAATAGGATGTTTAACCTCTTGGAAATCAGTTAAATCAACAGAGTGACTGAAACAATTAATCTAAAACAAAGTGTAACCACTTCAAATGCACAGGCAGATTCTGGTAATGAAACTGCTTCTCTGGTCCACAGTTTCTTGCCTCACTCTGTGCTTCAGGGTTGCTTCAGCAAAGCGAGCTGATACAGTGGGAGTAGAAATGCTTAATCTCAAAGGCAGGTATTTTTAAATATATACATTTTTTTTATCACTTTGTGATGTATTTTCCCGTGTCAGGAGACTTAAATATTTAAACAGGGTGACAAAGTTCATTTCAACTTCAATGACAGTCAATCCCCCTGATATCCCCCTTTTGTAATGTGAGCAGAATTTTCTTCATAGAAATTGCCTATCTCAAAGGAGCGAGGGGAAAAAAAAACTGCACTACTTCTTTCCCAACTTTTAAAGCCCTGGAAGTCTTAGTATCTCTCTCACTTTTACCTACTGACTCATCTCACCCCTTTCCCACCGACAGTCATTTGCTTTTAAATCCGAGGTAGAAGGCTGTTCGCTGCTTCCCTCTTCGTGGTTTAAGTAAGACAAAGGCGAGAGGAGGCTAAGCGGCAGCCTTGGTGAGCTCCCAGGAGCTCTTCATCGTTAAAATCAATCACTGCCTGCCAGCTGTACATCCATGCCACTGGCCATTGAAGTGAGCGGAGAACAGAGGCCGCCTACGAGGAGCTTCAGTCTGCCGTGCAGGCAGGCAGGACGCCCAGCTTTGGCCAGCGCTCTGCCGGAGGGGTGTGTCTGTCCCCGGGCATGAGCTAAGCGCCTTTAAAATGTGACAGAACGAGAATCGCGGATTTGTTTTCTCACCCGGCGCCACCTCCGGGGTTTCGGCGGGCTCTGGGTCGCCCCGCACGGAGCCATCTCGTGGTCCTCCGCCGGCACGGCAAGCCGCGTCCCTAGGCCGCCGCCGCACGCCCTTGCCCGCCGGACGCCCGGTCCTCCCCATCCCGGCAAGATAATCTGCCCCGCTGTGGCCTTCCCACATCCACGCGTGAGTGTGTACCCGCTCGCTGCGTGCCGCCATCCTCCTGCTGTACATCGCTCTCAGGGGCATGCCCGGAGCTTGGCAAGAGCCAGAGTCTGCGGCAAAGAGCCAGTGAGTTTCTGCGTTTGCAGCTAAAGCTACGAGGGCAAGGCAAAGCAGGGCAGCAGCAGAAGCTTTTACGTAGAGGAGGAAAGATGCCTGACCTCAGGTGAAGTGCCTGGCTCCTAAGTGCCTGGCACTGTTGCCAACAGACTGAGAGGAGGTGCAAGACTTGTAATCCCCGACCTTGCACCATCCCAGAGTTTGAACTGCCTATCCCAAGTACCTCAGCCATGCTGCAAGAGGACACCACACACCAGCCAGGGGACAGCTGCCCTTGGCTTTTCTGTCATTGTTGGGGGGGAATCATAGAATGGTTTGGGTTGGAAGGCACACCCAAAGGTCATCTAGTCCAACCCCCTCTGCAGTGAGCAGGGGAATCCTCAGCTGGATCAGGTTGCCCACAGCCCTGTTGAGCCTCACAGTATCCCTGTGGACATGGAACTGTTGGAGTGGGTCCAGAGGAGGCCACAAAGATGCCCAGAGGATTACAGCAGCTCTGTTATGAGGAAAGGCTGAGAGAGTTGGGGAGAAGAGAAGGCTTCCAGGAGACCTTAGAGTAGCCTTCTGGTACCTGAAGAGGGCTACAGGAAGGCTGTGGAGGGACTATTGACAAGGTCTTGCAATGCCAGGACAAGGGGCAATGGGTTTGAACTGGCAGAGGGGAGATTGAAACTGGATGTAAGGAGGAAGTTCTTTATAGTGAGGGTGGTGGGCACAGGTTGCCCAGGGAGGCTGTGGAGCACAGAATCACCTAGTGTGATCTTTGATTGGGTGATTCTGTGCTCCACAACCTCCCTGGAGGTGTTCAAGGCCAGGTTGGATGAGTCCTTGAGCAACCTGTTGTAGTGGGAGGTGTCCCTGCCTATGGCGGGGGGGTGGAACTGACTGAGCTTTGAGGTCCCTTCCAACCTAAACCATCCTATGATTCTATGTTCCTAACATGCAATCTAAAAATGGGTGGATCAGCCCTGGCTTAGGAAAAAAGAAAAAAGGCATTCAGAGGAAAGCAAAAGGTGTTTGTTATGTTATGTTTTATACTGATTAATACAAGGTACTGATAAGGTAGTGGATTTTTTTTTCACAAAGCATTAGTAGCAACTACCCAGAGGAATATTAACTGTGAGGGGAAAGAGCACCTCAGTAATGGTTCAGTCAGAAAGAGTTTAATATGCTAAAAGATTTTGGCTTTGGGATTTTTTGTTGTTGTTTGTTTTGTTTTGTTGAAGTTTTTTTACTAGTAGCAAGGAGAGGCTTGAGAGGAAAGGACAGGAAGAGAAGCACCTGGAGCTCCCCTCTTGCTGTTTCTCTCTCCTTGCAGCATGGGCCAGCATGCAAACCCCTGAGCTACCTGTGGAAAGGAAACAGAAAACAACCCATTCCCAGGCACACCTGAGTGCTTAGGAGCCCCATTCATAGCATAGTGGATCAAAAAAGCATAAGAAATGGGAAAATGGAGAAATCATGCTCCATGCTCTTCCAGAGTGCTGTAGTCCAGTACCCTGCCAGGCCTGATTTTACACTACTGGATATAGAAGATGGCTCCTTACACACTTTGCTACTAACAAAGGAATCCCCCAGACTTCCTATCTTCAAAGAGAACAAGGACTGAAGCAGCTGATTAGCCATTATTTTGACATTTACAACTACCTTGGCCTCTTCCTTCCTCCTTAGATCCTTCCTTCCATACTCTGGCAAAATCGGCATGGCTTTCCACACAGTGCTCAAGATTTTAATCAAGACTGGTGGCAACAGACATCATTAAAATCAGTCACTGCCTGCTAGCTGAACATCCATGCCACTGGCCATGGAAGAGAGCAAAGAACAGAAGCTGCCAATAAGGAACTTCAGTTTCCCATGCAGGCAGACAGAAGCTGAAAAATTTTCTCCTCCCTTCTCTGCTTACAACTTGTCCTATTCCACAGTCAATGTGGCTAAACAAGAACACGAGAATCTTGTTATTCCAATTTATTATTCTAGAAAAAAACAAGTCTGACATATTCCATGCTGCAGATGGTTTAAACACCACATCAGTCTCTGCCCCTTCATCATTCTTGTGCAAGTGTTTGTGCTTAGGAAAGCACTAACAGAAGCAGCCCAGCCCAAAGAAATGCTTCAAAACCAAAAAGGAGGGTTTGTACACAAAACAGTTGTATCCATTATATTGCTCCTGGAGGTGTTGGAATAAGCAGAAGGACAGTAGTCTTCAGTCAGCTTTCCCAAGATAAAAGATGGGAGTCTATATGACTGTTGTATCATTAGAGTGACAGTATATAGGAGCAATATTCCTATCATTCCTCTGTGTGACAGCAATGTGGGCTTGCAGTCCCTGCTTGGTGACTCAAAGGGAGTCCTGCAAGCTCCATGAAGCCTCAGCCCACTACCTGTGTGAAGTAGCTTCCCTGCCTGAGACAGCAAATAACGAAAACACTGTGACATACTCTGACTTAGTTAAAATGGAGCCCATAAAAGCACTGGAGCTAGAAACTCCCCTGCCATCTCAGGCAAAGGGTTCTGGGGAAGATTCCTGGCTCTAAAGGATGGCGACCACCCAGGTCGGCACGGCAAGCTGGCACAGGGCAACTACGTCAGTGTGGCACTGTGCCCAGCTCATCAGCTCTTCCAAGAGTTTCCTCACTGCCCTGGGTCACGTCTTTCTCACGAAGATTTCGCAGGGATGTCATAACTCTACATCCTCCCATATGCACACTTAAGAGTTAGAGCTTTCTGAACCCCACATAATTATTAACATGAGAGCAATTAGATAGAAAGATCACATAGCTTGTTATTGAAAGACAGAGGAAGAACATAAAAAGCTACCAACTGGCATACGAAATCTTGATTCCAGAGTACTAAAACCTATAACCTATGGAGTGTTTATTTTATATCATAAGATATATGTGCTTTGGGTTGTGTTTTTTTCAAATTCCTCCTGTCCTGTGCCATGTGGGATCTGTATAATTCATCATGCAGATCTCCAGGTAAAGACAAAGTGACACCTAATGTATCACAGTATCGCAGTCTCACAGTGTCACCAAGGCTGGAAGAGACCTCAAAGATCATCAAGTCCAACCCATTCCCACAGCCCTCAAGACCAGACCATGGCACCAAGTGCCACGTCCAAACCCGCCTTGAACACCTCCAGGGACGCTGACTCCATCACCTCCCTGGGCAACGCATTCCAGCAGTCAGTGATTCTCTCAGTCAAGAACTTTCTCCTCACCTCCAGCCTAAACTTCCCCTGGCACAGCTTGAGACTGTGTCCTCTTGTTCTGCTGCTGCTTGCCCGAGAGAAGAAAGCAACCTCCTCCTGGCTACAAGCACCCTTCAGGTAGCTGTAGACAGCAAGAAGGTCTCCCCTGAGCCTCCTCTTCTCCAGGCTAACCAATCCCAGCTCCCTCAGCCTCTCTTCATAGGGCTGTGCTCGAGGCCTCTCCCCAGCCTCATTGTCCTTCTCTGGACATGTTCAAGCACCTCAGTGTGGCTGACTTTTGCCTAATGACCAATGTGGCTGCCTTTTGCCTAATTTAGCACTTTTTTATATCAGACCTTAAACTGTTGCTTTGAATTCAGCTAAAACATTAACTGGAGATTCTGATTTATAGTTTGCTTGGTTTTTTTGGTTGTTTTTTTTTCATTATTGAATGGATAAAGTAAGCTATAATGAGAACTTTGTGAATGATAGATGTCATTCTGCTGAGTGGTGTTATTAGCACTTGTCCAGTTTCATGAATACACAGTAAAGAAGAAAAAAAAAAAGACACACATACAGCTTGATGTAATTATGCAGCCCCTCAGAGCAGGAGAACTATTTAAGAGAACACAGTTTCATAAAGCTATGTTTATCTCCTTTTAATTTCTATTACTTTTTTTTTTTTTCAAGCCTGTCAGCTTTACATGCAGTTTTACATTTTGTCAAGCGAAGTTGCTAACACTAATTTCACAGAAATAAAGGCCAACATTCATAAACTACAATAACAAGTCAACACATGCCTGCATCTGTGAATGGGAAGGGGGATAAGAAAAAGGCCTTGTTTTGATAGGCAAACAAAATTCAGTTTGCATTTCACAGGGAATTATCATTAGTCTTGAGCAAACTTAATGTCTGTGAACATCTCTTGTTATTCTTGTGGTCCACAGGTTTTGCAGATCTAGCTTGACTTTGCAGATATTTTGTTGATGGAATTTAAACAATTTTTTTTTGTGTGTTTGGTTTTTTGCTTTGGGGTTTTGGGGTTTATGGAGGGGGAGTCGTTTGGTTGGGTTGGTTTGGTTGTTGGTTGTGGGGATTTTGGAGGGGTTTTTTTGTAAGTAAGAATTAGGACTGTACCCTAACTTATCATGTAGGGAAAAACACACAGCTTCTTAACAGGCCATTAATGGGACCATGGATAGAAGATGTTACTCATATTGCTTTCAGAAACTCTGTCTGTATTATCCATACTATGTTCATTCTTTACACTGTGTATTATTTGTTTTCTCATGTTGCTTTCTTCTCTTCTGCTTCCCTTATTTTATTGTTAGATAATATTTGGAGTCACCATCCCTGGAGGTGTTGAAGAAAAGTCTGGATGGGGCACTTAGTGCTATGATCTAGTTGATTGGATAAGGCTGGGTGATAGGTTGGACTGGATGAACATGGAGGTCTCTTCCAACCTGGTTGATTCTATGATTCTATTCTATATGATCATGTTCCAAAAAGAATATGAAGCTAATACTATTTCATTATTAGAAATGGTCTTTGAATGGACTTGTAATGAGGTAAAATGTGTTCATCCATCTCTAGTTTTGTACGCAATATTCTTCTAACAGTAAGAAAGAGCTTGAGACAATCTCCTGAATTAAAACATTCAGCAAACTGAGAACCTGTGTCTTTATGGATTTGCACAGTCTGTACCTTAAATAGTGCCTAGGTTAATTCTAAGATAAGTTGGTGTGATTTATGCATTTTTTAGCCCAAAAGTATTTTGCACTGTCTTGGTTCACTTTTAGTGCACATAAAAACCTTCAGACTTCCTTAGTCATCCAGAGTAATCCTGTCCCACATAACACCCCGGTCACCAAACTGGAAAAACATGGACTGGATGGGTGGAGCACTGCTGAATAAGGAATTGGCTGGATGGTGGCACACAGAGAGTGGTGATCAATGGCACAATGTCCACCTGGAGACCAGTGACAAGTGGCTCCCTCAGGGGTCAGTGCTGGTATCAGTGCTGTGTAACATCTTTATCATTGACATGGACAGAGGAATCAGTACAGCCTCAGCAACTCTGCAGATGGCACCAAGCTGTGTGGCACAGTCGACTTGCTAGAGGGCAGGATCCATCCAGAGGGACCTGGACAGGTTGCAGAGGTGGGACCAGGCCAACCTCATGAAATTCAACAAGACCAAGTGTAAGGTCCTGCACCTGGGTAGGCACAATCCCAAGCACAACTCCAAGATGGGTGGGGAATGGCTGAGAACAGTCCTGAGGAAAAGGACCTGGGGGTCTGGGTTGATGAAAAGCTCAACATGAGGCTGCAGTGTGAGTGCAGCCCAGACAGCAACTGTGTGCTGGGCTGCAGCAAG
>VWZE01008309.1:0-45496 GCA_013396675.1 Eubucco bourcierii
TTCACCTTGAGAAGGAAATGAACTGAATTGAGAAGGCTAGTACATCAGGAGAGGTTCTTTTGCCCCTCTGCTCTGCACCGGTGAGGCCACGTCTGGAGTACTGTGTCCAGTTCTGGGACCCCTAGTTCAAGAGGGACATAGAACTGCTTGAGAGAGTCCAACACAGAACCACAAAGATCCTGAAGGGAATGGAACATCTCTCTTATTAGGAGAGCCTGAGGGAGCTGGGGCTCTTTAGCTTGGAGAAGAGTAGACTGAGAGGTGACCTCATCAATGTTTATGAATATGTGAAGGGTGAACGTCAAGTGGCTGGAGCCAGGCTCTGCTGGATGATGCCCAGTGACAGGCCAAGGTGCAATGGGTGGAAACTGAGGCATAGAAAGCTTCTTGTAAACATGAGGAGGAATTTTTTCACTGTGAGAGTGATGGAACACTGGAACAGGCTTCCCAGGGTGGGTGTGGAGTCTCCCTCTATGGAAATACTCAAAATGTGCCTGGATGTGTTCCTGTGTGATCTGATATAGGAGATCCTGCTCTGGCAGGGGGGTTGGACTGGATGAGATTTCAAGGTCCCTTCCAGTCCCTGAAATTCTGTGATTCTGTGAACCAGACAATGAAATCAAACTCTTCTGTGTTCTTCTCCCCAGTCATCAGCTGACCATCCTCTCAGATGAGAGGTCTGCCCTGCTGGAGCTGTGGGAGCTTCGCAGGCAGCAGTATGAGCAGTGCATGGACCTGCAGCTTTTCTACAGGGACACTGAACAAGTTGACAACTGGATGAGCAAACAAGAAGTGAGTGCCCAAAGCTCACTGAGTGTGCTGTGGAGAGCAGGGTGCTGGGCAGGGTTATTTACCCACCTGCCTGAGCTGCTGCAGTGACTCTTTCCATCTCCTGCACAAGCTGTTAATTGTGACGTGCTGGCTTGGACTGCTTGTGTGTGCTAACTCCTGTAGAACAATGTTTAGATAAGAAGTGAAAAGAATGATCCTGGCCCTTTGGCTGTGGGAGGCACACAAGGAATCCCAAATACAGCCTCCTGTACTTGTCAGTAGCATGGCATGGCAGGAGATGTCCCTGCAGCTGCTGACCTAGAGCAGCTGAGCATGGCAGCGTGAAAGTGTTTGTTTCCTTCAGGCATTTCTGCTGAATGAAGACCTCGGTGATTCCCTCCATAGTCTGGAGGCCCTTTTAAAGAAACAGGAAGACTTTGAGAAATCCCTCAGTGCCCAGGAGGAGAAAATCACAGTAAGACATTCACACGAGGTTGTCGGTAGTGGGCAAGGGATAAAACAGGCGGATTGGACTGGGGATGGCGTGCTGACAGAGAAGGAGCAGAGTGATCCACTCGTGTGGGGTCTCTTGTCTCTAAAATGGAAAACTGTGGAAAAGAAGGTAGGGCTTGATCACTGCCCCAGGGAGCTGAGTAACCCAGTGCTCGTGCACTGTGCCTGGGTGAAACCTGAGCCTCTTCCATGTGCAGGTGATGGCACAGATGCAGATGGGAGCTGTTGTCATGGCCTTCTGCTGGTTTCGCTGTGGCAAACTGTTGAGAACTCTTCTAAGCAGACTTGCACAAACAATTTTTGTGACACCAAGTAAATGGGAACCTGTTTTCTCTTCAGGCTTTAGACGAGTTTGCTACAAAGTTGATTCAGAACAACCACTATGCCATGGATGATGTTGCTACGCGCAGAGATGCTGTGAGTATCTCTGACAGCTTTGGGCTGTCAACTCTAAACCGTCTTCTGCTTTATTGTCAGTGGTGTGGCTGCAGTGTGTGGTGAGTCAACTGAGCGCTCTCAGTACAGAGGCAGTGGTGGTTCTCCCAAGCTCCAAGAACTCAAAAGCTTTTACTCCTTTCAGCTGCTCAGCCGCCGGAACACCCTTCATGAGCGAGCAATGCACCGCCGCGCCCAGCTGGCAGACTCCTTTCACCTGCAGCAGTTCTTCCGGGACTCGGATGAGCTCAAGAGCTGGGTTAACGAAAAGATGAAGACTGCAACAGATGAGGCATACAAGGTAAGGCGAAGGCAGATGTCAGAGTCGTTCTAAGGCAGTACTAGGCTTAGTGTAATCAATCTAATGATACTGTTGGAGGCAAGAGGAGGAATTTTCCTTTGCCCTTGACCACTTCAGGGGGGCTTTCCTGCCCTGCTACCATGGTGCTCTCTCGGTAGTGTCAATGTTCTGACTCCAAAGGTCTGTGTTTGCCACCAAACCCTCTTGTGACATCTTGGCATCTGTATGGATGTAGTCTGGTTAAAAAGAAGTCCTTCAGAGAGCTGTAGATACTCTGTTTGGATTGGAAGGTGCTTTTTTTCTTTCTCCACGTGTAGGATCCATCAAACTTGCAAGGCAAGGTTCAGAAGCATCAGGCCTTTGAAGCAGAGCTTTCTGCTAATCAGAGCCGCATTGATGCCCTGGAGAAGGCTGGCCAGAAGCTGATTGATGTCAGTCACTATGCCTCTGATGAGGTGGCAGCTCGCATGAACGAAGTGATCAGCTTGTGGAAGAAGCTTCTGGAGGCCACTGAGCTCAAAGGTGTGAGAGAGTTTAACTGGGGGAAGGCAGGAAGTGAGGGAAATGAAGCAGAACACTGAAGGTGTCTTTTCCCCTTGCACCTCTGTCTTGGCCAGGTATAAAACTGCGTGAAGCCAATCAACAGCAGCAGTTTAATCGCAACGTGGAAGACATTGAGCTGTGGCTGTATGAGGTAGAGGGACACTTGGCTTCTGATGATTATGGAAAAGACCTTACCAGTGTTCAGAATCTTCAGAAGAAACATGCCCTGCTGGAGGCAGATGTTGCTGCCCATCAGGTAAGGGAAGTATTTTTTTCTTTCTGCTGTCTTAGATATGCTCTCTCAAAAGCAGTTGCTCCAGAGACTTCAGCAGGTCCATATTTTCCTCATTTGTGTAGCTCTGACCTTTAGAGCCTGTTTATCAGAGATCATTTTCAGCCATGTGTCTCCAAGAGCAGTATTTTCATAACTGACATAACTAAGCTCTTAAGAAGAGCAGAATAACCCTGTACTGTGAGCTGCTGAGCACAGCCACCTTGTGTGCTGTGGATGCCAGCTTCAAAGAGATGTGCTGTGGTCTTAAGAAAGGGCTCCCCTTGGCCTCTCCACCTGCAGACAGCCTCTTCCTTTGCACTTTGTCTTTCACTCTGTTCTTAGAGCTGGAGGAAGAGCCTATGAACCTTACTGAGGTGGTTCCTTCATCTGCAGACAATCTTTAGGGAAACTAAATCCACATCAAGAAAATCAACAAAGCTCCCACAGCTGGAGTCAGCAGTCATTAGCAGTTGAGCCATGGTTTATCTAGAGCAGCACATCTGTAGCACTAGTGTGTGTTGTGACATCACCAGATGAAGCCCAGTGACGCTTAACTGATGTGCGGAGTGTTGGCCAGGACATGAAGAGTACCCAGGTGCTTACCCTAGCGGTGTGCAGGTGCAGCTCTCCTGTTGCAGCACATGGTCCCTGCAGCCAGCTGACAGCCACTGACTTGCTGCTGAATTCATCCTAGGATCGCATCGATGGCATCACCATCCAGGCTCGCCAGTTCCAGGATGCTGGGCACTTCGATGCTGACAACATCAAGAAGAAGCAGGAGGCTCTGGTGGCTCGTTACGAGGCGCTGAAGGATCCGATGGTGGCTCGCAAACAGAAACTCGCCGATTCCCTTCGCCTGCAGCAGCTGTTCCGGGACATTGAGGATGAGGAGACCTGGATCAGAGAGAAGGAGCCCATTGCAGCTTCCACCAACCGAGGTTGGTTCTTCCTGGGATCTCCTGGGTCTGGATGTCAGAGCTGGCCTGCTCCAGCTCTTCCCTCTGTGGAAGTTTCTGCAGTGCTCACTGTAGTGAACGCTGCCTGGAAGGCCATTCCTGCCACCAGCCATGGTTCTTCAGCTGCTGGCTTTCCCCTACACTCATGACAGCAGCTTTCTGTGCATGCCTGCCTTCCTGGTGACAGCCCTGGACTACTTAAGCCTGTCCGGGGCTCCTCGGAGCGTCCTTGCACTTTTTTGTTTGCTTTGATAACTCTGAATTAGCTGATTAACTATTTTTTTTTTGTCTTTCAGGCAAAGACTTAATTGGTGTCCAGAATCTGCTAAAGAAGCACCAGGCCTTGCAGGCTGAGATTGCAGGCCACGAACCCCGCATTAAAGCAGTCACCCAGAAGGGAAATGCCATGGTGGAGGAGGGTATGTCTGGGTGTCCATTCTCCCAGAAATCCAGAAGTCTGTGCTGCACTTTGCTCTCTGACTCTGTGCAATGGGGAATTGTTGCCTGTGGTTACCCAAGCAACAGGAGGTACCAGCAGCAGAGTGATGTCCTGACCATCCTTTCACTGAAAATAAAAACAGATTCCTTGATGGGAACCTGTCAGAGTTCTCACAGATCTCCATCTGCTTGTGACAAATGAGCAATACCTTCAAACCCTGTACTCAACAGCTTAGTGCCTGTGATATTTGTTTTCTGTTTTTTAAATCTGTTGAAAGCTTGTGTCTGCGATACAGTCATGATGTGAGAGATGATCCTCCACACAACCATTCCTGCTTTTCAGTGAGAATGCATCTTTATTTCTGATCCTGGTTCAGGATGCTGAAAAAAGTCTCCCTGATTCCAGCATCTGAAATGCACATCTGCAGTAATTGTTAGCTGTTGTCAGAACCTGCCCCTGGGAAGAGATGACATTTTCTTCATTGAGAAGAAATGTTGTGATGTGATTTGTTTTGCTGTCCCAAGCACAGTGTGACAGGTGCAGTGCTTTCAATCTAAGGCACAAGGACAAACTGAGCTGTGCTTTTGTTGCTCCGGTTAGAACAGGCTGCAGAGGTTTAACAGGTCTCCTTGCTGGGAGTACAAATAATCCTCTGGGCCTGTTAGTTGTCTCTGCAGGTCCTTCAGTTCCCTCCCTTTCTGTCACCTAGGACACTTTGCAGCTGAGGATGTGAAAATCAAACTGAATGAGCTGAACCAAAAGTGGGACTCCCTGAAAGCAAAAGCATCTCAGCGGCGGCAGGATTTGGAGGATTCCCTGCAAGCTCAGCAGTACTTTGCTGATGCCAATGAGGCAGAATCCTGGATGAGGGAAAAGGAACCCATTGTAGGCAGCACAGACTATGGAAAAGATGAAGACTCTGCTGAGGTATTTGAGATTTGTTGTTTCAGTTGGGTCGACGTAATCACAGTGAGGATTTGGATTTGTCCAGGGGAAATCTTCAGGAGCTCTGCTGATTCCAAGATTCTTGGGGGAAGGTTCTCGCATTGTGCTGAGTTTTGCTTCAGGGACAGGAGATGACAGTGTTGGTTTATTGCAGTTGAAACGTTACTCTTCCGTGGATTAAACTAGTTGTGAAGAAGCTTTACGTTCCTATCCACTTCTCTGTAGGGTGTTTGTGAAGTATGCAGACATTTGCATCAGCAGGTACTTCACTGGACTTACCTTTCAATGTGAGGCTGCTTTGCAGCAGTTCTGTGGTCTGGAGGTGATTATTTGTCTAGAGTTACTGGGCTAGTACCATTCTGTGGCCAGACCCTGCTGCTGGAGCTTTCATTGAGCTGCATTGCAGTTTAAAGGCACTTCCAAACTCAATACTATTTGAAGTGGAGTATGCAGTATTCCTGGTCACCACAAAGGAATGCTGCTGGGCTAAGATAGAGGAAAGACACCAGGAGCATTTGGACTCTTGTCTGGCCTGTGAACCAAGAGAAGTGTTCATTCTAATGAGAGTCACAAGACTGGCAGCTCTAGAAAACCCTCATTCTCTGAGTATGGAGCCAAAGTGTGGATGTGAAGTAGAGCAGTGTGTGGGGTGGCCAGTGTGCTGATGGGGGCTCTGGTGCTTTCACTTGCAGGCTCTGCTGAAGAAACATGAAGCTTTGATGTCTGACCTCTCTGCTTACGGTAGCAGCATCCAGGCATTGAGGGAGCAGGCCCAGTCATGCAGGGTAAGGAAGTTATGCTGCTCAAATGGGTCAGCAGAAGGTAAAGACCAAGCTGGTTCTGAGAACTGACTGCGCACTGCTGAGATTTCTCAGCGTCGGTGCTCTCATTTTACAGCCACAGCAGGCAGCTGTGGTACATGGGAAGAGAGCAAGCTTATGTCTGAGCATTGCAGTCCCTTCAACAGGAGCATTCTAAGGCCCCATGCCAACCTTAAGGATTTTTTTAGGACAACTGATTGATTGTAATAAAACAACTCATTTTTCTTGTGCTGCTGCTTTGTTAGCAACAAGTCGCTCCCACGGATGACGAAACTGGAAAAGAGCTGGTCCTGGCACTTTATGATTACCAGGAGAAGAGTCCCCGGGAGGTGACTATGAAGAAGGGAGATGTCCTCACCTTACTCAACAGCACCAACAAGGTATGCTCTTGCCTTCTGATTTGCGGAGCTGCTTGGCTCACTTGATCTTGTGTGCTGTGGAGTGGTTTTCCTTTTGGTGTTTTGTTTGGTTTTTTTAGTAAGATCATTTAAAGTAGTTAAATTTGCACACTTAGTCCACATTCCTGTTCCAGTTTTCCATACCTCTTCAGCCCATTCTCGTGGTTCCTGTAGCTGTCAGATAAACAACAAATGCTGCAGGGCATGTATCTGTGAGAAAAGATTGCCTGCTGTTGAGGAATTCTTGACCAAAGGGAAGGGGAGGGTGGAAGGAAGGCCCAGATTTCTTCAGGGATGTTGCTAGAAATGGTCTCCATAAGAGCAAACTACTGTGAGCATTGCTGGCTTTCCTCTGTTAGCAGAAACCTCTAATTTCCAGTCTCCACTTGCTCGCCACACTTAGTACTTGCCACTGTGGTTTGGGTTTTTGCTTTTTCCCCTTCCCAGGACTGGTGGAAGGTTGAAGTCAACGACCGTCAGGGCTTTGTGCCAGCTGCCTATGTGAAGAAGCTGGACCCTGCCCAGTCAGCATCGCGGGAGAACCTGCTGGAAGAGCAGGGCAGCATCGCGCTGCGCCAGGAGCAGATCGACAACCAGTAAGAGCTGACCGATGGCAACTGGCACACGCCCACCATTGCTGGCTTGGCCTCTGCCTCACTTAGGCCAGAGGTTTAGGTCAATGCCTCTTACACTAGGGAGTAATTATTTGGAGCAAAACAAGGGGCTGCTTTCCCAGGGGCTCCATGCTCAGCTAGTTTGTTCTTACTTTATATTTCTCATTGCTTTTCTTGTTTTTAACTGTAGAGCTCATGACACCAGAGCTCAACTTGCTGTCTGAGCTTGGTACCGTCTGTTCCTTTTGTCCTACGTAACAACCTAAACCTGTTTGTGAGTCATCTCTGTCCTTAGCAGCTCTTGTTTGTAGTTGTCACTGCTCAGTGTGGGCTCTGTTTTGGAAAGGCTTTCCCAAGTCTCGCTGCAGGAAGCATAGTGCCCTTCCTGTCCAGGGCTGTCTCTGGAGGTGACCTTCTCAGGACCTATGCCTGCCTCGCTGCTCACTCCTCACTCATTGCTTCTGGTGCCATTACAGGGACTAAAATGTGCGCTCGCGCTCTCTCTCTCTCTCTCTTTTTTTTTTTTTTTTTTTTTCCCTCCCCCTCCTTTTAGAAGAGGAGCATAATACTGCAGATAGAGAAAACTGCCTGGCTGCTGGGCAGTGACCTCCCAAAACACATGGTAGTTGTAGATTAGTTCAGACGAGGGATGTGGGTGATAGCTGAGAGCTACTGGCTCACTTTATCAAGCCACTCGGAAGCCCAGGCTGAAAGTTTTATGCATGCTGCCATCTGTCTGCACAGCTGCCCTGTCATTGCGTGAGAATTCCTGCCTACTCTGTGGCCATGAGTCACCAGTTCTTACTGTGACACAGCCACTGATGGTTTAAAAAAAAAAAAAAAACAGCAAAACAAACCCAACTAGCTTCCACCAGGGAGAGAAAAGGGTGCTTGGAATTGGTGAGGCAGTGTTCAGGGCTCTGCTCATGTGTCACCCCCTCGATGGGCTGGCACACTGCTTTGGAGGCCTAGAAGAGGGCTGCCTCACTGTGGAGGCAAGGAGAGGAACCCACCCTTCAGTTCAGTCAGAGGCACGAGGATGAGGAGATGAGGCCTGATGGGGAGAGGCCAACTGCACTGCTGAGCTTCCCTTCTGTGAATTGTGCTTGTGGTCTGACTCACTTTGCTTCTGATTGACACCTGATTTTCTCCATTTAAATGTGAACTCTTAACCACCACCTACCACAGACAACCCATGGTTGGAGCTGCTGCTTTCATTTTGTTTGTTAATCTGACTAATTTTTTGCATGCATTTGCTGTGCTCCCTCTGTCTGTGCAGGACTCTCATAACTAAGGAAGTCGGCAGTGTCTCTCTGCGTATGAAACAGGTCGAAGAACTGTGAGTAGGCTTAGCCCTTTCTAAACCCTGCTGTCTCCATGCTGTCACTCTTCATCCTCCTTTGTTTCCTTCTCTGGGAAGGCTGCTCCAAAGCGACAGAAGGCAGCAGCTCCTGCAGTGTGAATTGTCGTACTGTGTATCTCTGTCCTCTCTAGCCAGCTGCTTACCTTCTTGGTCACCTATGCTGCCAGTTGGCTGATGTCACTTTGCAGTGTGCTGACTTTGTTCAGCAAAAGAAGCTTTATCAAGGCTTGGCAGTTTTTCTTACACAGAACCTTTTGCACTGTGAGGCACAGGTGGAGATGTTAGTTTGTTACATTGAGGTATCAAATGCCATTCCCAGGCACTGCATCCCGTGAATGTATGCAGGACTGGGGAGGTTGAGGGGGACGGGGCTGTCAAAGCTTATCACAAAGGAGTGGGGAGTGGGTTTCATTAGAATATTGACTTAATTTTCAAACTTGTGTCCTTGGGGGAAGAATGTTTGCATTATAGTCTTAGAAGGTGCTGGGATGTCTAAAGCGATTGAGTCCATTGTGCCTGGCTCTCCACGGAGAGGATTTTTTGTTTTGAGAATCAGAAGTGATTCTGTTAATCTCTGAAGTGTTGCAAAGCAACTTTAAGGTAAGGTCTGTACCTGAAAGCATTTTGCCCCAGATCCTTTGAGCTTCACAAGTACTTAATACCTGAAGCTGTGTGCTGTGGCAAATATCTGCAGCTGAGGCAGACTTCCAACCAGTGTTTTCCTCAAGTCAGGGTAGAAAGTTTCTATTCAAACCCAGTCTGAAAGATTCTTAGTTCCTACTATCCAGTCTTCAACCAGGCAAGGAATGAGGAGCTCTCTGCTTCCATAGAAGGACTCAGAGCTGGTTGTCAGTTTGATGCACAGATATTACAACCCAGGGTATCCAGGATTTTCTTTAGCTGGCTTTGTCACCCAAGTTAGCTCCTGGTTAGGAAAATGCTGCATGGTTGAGCTCTTGCAGTTGGGAGATGTTAACTGCTCAGCATCTGTGCTGCAGGCTGGGAAAGGAGAGCTTTGGAAGGCTGCCCTTCCTCCATCTGAGGCCCCTGCAGGCGTCTCAGCAGTGTCCTATCTTGTTTGATTTTAATGCTTTCCAAATGGGTTAATAATGAGAATCAGTTGCTGCTGTGGATCACTGTAGTAGACCAAGGTGCAGTCTGCTTCAAGATTTCAAACCCCATCCAGGTGCAGCTGGAACATTTCATTTGCCAGAGAACTTGAGGGGAGCAGTGGGGAGGGGTGTGGAGGGTGAGGCTCTTCTGAGTGCAGGCTCTTTGCAGACAGCATTGCTGCCGGATGCTGTCATTCAGCATCAGCACCTGCAAGCTCCTCTTGTTTTTTTGCAGCAATATCTCAAGTGAGGTTTGGTAGGATCATCAGTATCTAGCTGGTTACCAGGAGCTGAGTAAGGTACTTCAGTTTTCCTGTGGTTTGAAATAAATGCCTGGGCTGCTGAGGTTTGAATTGGTTTAGACTGGAAAATAAACATCTTGGGTTTATTCTCATGGAAATGAGGCTGATGAGAATTGCACAGGTACAAAAGCAGTGCATGTGGAATGAGTTCCATTGATTTCCCATATGAGTATAGTTGTGGTCACCCCTTTTGTAAGCATCAAGCAGATTTTGTTCTGAAGATTGGCCTGGTTGGTCCAGAAGCTGGGAGGTTGGTGGGATTTGTCACCTGGATGTGCTGTAGGAAAATACCTCTCAGAACAAGGTCCCTTGGAGTCATCACTGCAGTGCTGCTGGAACTTGAGAGCTTATCCTGCACTAAACTGTGATTTGGGTTTGCTTTTGCCTGGTGAAGTGTTGCACATGGGAGACCTTTGTGGTGTGCTGTCCATCTAGAGGGTGAGCCTGCAGCTGGCACTCACTGAATTCCACCTGAGGAGATGGCTCTGTATCAGGGCAGGCAGCAGGGACCTCTCCCGTCTTTGGTGGTTACAGTGCTGGGTGACAGTGACTCTGCCGACTGCCCTCTGACTACCTCTATGTCCCTCCCTGCCCCTTGCAGGTACCACTCCCTGCTGGAGCTGGGAGAGAAGCGCAAAGGCATGCTGGAGAAGAGCTGCAAGAAGTTCATGCTGTTCCGTGAGGCCAACGAGCTCCAGCAGTGGATCAATGAGAAGGAGGCTGCCCTCACCAGTGAGGAAGTGGGGGCTGATCTGGAGCAGGTGGAGGTGCTGCAGAAGAAATTTGATGACTTTCAGAAGGTATGTTGTAGTGCTGTGGAATTGGGGTGTGAGTCGTGGCCTTTCCTTGCAGGCTTTCTGATCATAGGTCCATGGTAGATTTCCACAGCTGTGACCAGAAACACAAAGGTCTATAACTGGATTTGACTGTTTTGTGAGGACAGGGAGAACCTCACATTCCAAAGTCTCCAGTTTGATTACAGTGTCCTCAGTGCTACCTGCTTCTCAGCTCCCAGAGAACTGGAGCTCTTTCAGCACACTCAAATATAGAATCTGGTGATGACTTCCCACCTGGCAATTTAAAAGGTGATCCAGTTGTGGTGGTTGATGGATCTATGGAAACCTCTGGTAGTGCACTGCGATGATCCATTGACACACAGTTCTGGGCTTTCTTGATGCAGGCTCCAATGTCTCCCCTGTTCCTGGTAGCTGGGAAAGTTAAGAGCACTGAATTCCTGCTGTGCTGTTTGGCAGCCCTGGAGTGCCAGCTTGTTGCACCCTAGCTTGTGTGGATGTTAATGCTGTGCCCTCTCTTATCCCATGCAGGATCTGAAAGCCAATGAGTCGCGCCTGAAGGACATCAACAAGGTTGCGAATGACCTGGAATCAGAAGGGCTGATGGCAGATGAACTGCAAACAGTACAGCAACAGGTCTACTTTTTCTCTTACTGTAACCCTCTTGAGAAACCAAAGCCTGCCTTCCTCTCTTCTGTCTGTCCTGTGCCCTGTGTACCATTGGTGTTGGCGCTGCTCTAACTAGAGACACTCAGTGCTGGCCTGCAGCATGGCCAGTGCCTGGGTATCCTTGGAGCTGTTTCACTTGAAACAATGCCATGGCAGAGTACACCATCCACAGCTTTTGTCTTCCTGTTCCTTAGCAGTGGGAAGTCTTTAAAAGAACATGCAAAGTCCTGGCAAATTCCCCCATTAGCTCTGCTTCAGAGCAATGTCACTTTTTGGCCTCTCTTGCTTTGCAGGCAAAGTGAAGGGTGTTAGGGAAGAGAAGAATAAACCAGAGCTGAGCTTCTAGCAGAGGAGTTCTGGGGGGTTCTGGTTTCTTTTTTTTTTTTGTAACAGGCCTGGGTTTTTTTGCCAGCTGTTCGCATCCTTGTGCTAGTTCTGTAACTGATTCGATCCAGTGCCAGTAGAGCATCAGGCACTGTTGTTTCTTGTTCTCTGAGCCGTGCTTTGCGGCTGTGCCAGCACTGACCGACTGGTAACCAGTTTGTAGAACGATGGAGCCTGTGTGCTGCCCTCTTCTCTTAAAGCAGTGAGCACTTTCTGTTGGAACTGACCAGCTGTTTCTGTTTGTCTCTTTGCAGGAAGTCTATGGAGTGATGCCCAGGGTAGGTGTTAATTTCTGATGTACTGTGGCACTTAACAAGGGAGTGGGATGCAGGAGTAGTCCAGCCATAAATGTAGCTAATTTCCATTGAATGGGCTCAGAATGACTCTGTCTGGACATCAAAGGATTAATTTGTCTTTGGCACTGTTTATGTCCTGAACATCTGAACCCAAGTCCCAAATCAGTGCAGAGCAGGGTTGACCCAAACTGGTGCAAGGTTCTGGAGATGTCCTCTGGCAGGGACTGCACCTGGAGAGCTTCCAAAGATTGTTAGTGTGTTTTGATCACTTGATATTGTTTCTTCCTATTCAAAACTGTTCCTTCACGTTTTCCAACAGGATGAACCAGACTCCAAGACAGCCTCTCCTTGGAAGGTGAGCGTTGTTACTTGGCTTGGCAGCACTCCACAGCAGAGCAAACCACAAACAGCAGCACAGCATCATGGGCAGGCTGCAGACCTCCTCAGAGTCCCAGTACCAGACCTGTGCTGGTTTTCGCACAGATTGCACACCTGTGCTAAGGCACTGAGAGTCTCATGGGAGCTTAGAAAACTCTTCAGTTCTCCTCTGTGTCTGCAGAGGGATGAGTTTGGGAAGTAATCCATCACCAGGAAAGAACGATTGCATCTTGGAGGGAGCTGAGTGTCATTCTTCTGTTCAGCCTTCACCAGTTCTGGTGATGATCTGGACATACCTGACTTAGCTGCTAAGCTGCCGTTACCGAAACCTCTACGGAGTTGAACTGTTTGGTGGATTGATGTTTGGGTGTTTTGGGTTTTGGTTTGGTTTTTGTGTTTTGTTTGGTGGTTGTTTTTTGCCATCGCTATGACCAGATGTGAGATTTTAATTCGCTTACTGACTATTGCCTTAGATTTTCCTCTTTCCTCAACCTGTACATCTCTAACTGTTGATGCTCTGGTCTGCAACACCATAGGTATTGCAACTAATTACTCTTAGTTGCTTTTGCAGTTTTGCTTCCATTGGTTTTCTTTTTATTTGCTTCTTTCATCTCAAACAAATGTGTTCCAAACCTGTGCTAAGGAAGCAGGTAAATTACTAAATTCATCAGTTTCCATTGAAACCTTTCCAGTCTGGGGCACTTCTTCCTTCCTGCGGTTTGCAGAGTTGTGTTTTCACATAGTCTGTTTCTGAACTAGGTCAGATCGTTCAGGAGTTACAGGGTTTCTTTGGTCTGGTCTCGGGGGCAGGCAGTCTGGTCTGGCCTGTGGGGCAGAGCTGACTTTAACACTGCCTGCTGTCTTTCTGCCTTCCCCTGCAGTCGGCGCGGCTGATGGTGCACTCAGTGGCAACATTCAACTCGATCAAGGTAAGCTGCAACCTCTGAGCAGCTGATTGCAAACCTCCTTGCCCACAGCCTTTATCTTTCATTACTCTTTACAAACCATTTTGAACCAACTTATTGAAGGAGTTACTTGATACAGACCGGTCCTGTCAGTATTTTAATGTGCACACAAAATCACTTTGGTTTTGTGTCTTGGGAGAAACCCTCAAGGTGCTTTTATTCAGCTGGGCTGCCTGAACAAGTGCTTGCCTCTGGGATTAAGCAGAACCTTCATCTGCAGCACAAGCCCAGTCTTGGCTTCTCCTTCATTGTACTGAGGAAGTTTCTATGCTGCACAAGGAAGAGGCACAGCCACTTAGCAAATCGTCTAGCAGGACTGTCGGTATTTTCGGTAGAGCCCTGAAACAAGAGCAGAGATAGAATTGTTGGCATGTTTGTGTCAGCAGAGTGGAGAAGGCACAGATAAGCACAGCGAGCAACCTGTTACTGGTTCCTAAAGCTTTGTGTTTACCATCACAAAGCTTTAGTGAGCCCAGCAGGAAGAGTTTCTTGTGAAGGCAGCAATGCTGTCAGCCTGTGTCATGCAATGGCCTCAGGGCTTTTGTTCTGCAGGAGCTGAATGAACGCTGGAGATCGCTGCAGCAGTTAGCAGAGGAGCGAAGCCAGCTCTTGGGCAGTGCCCATGAGGTGCAGAGATTCCACAGGTGAGGTGATCCTGTTGTGCTTGGTGTTCATTCAGTAAGGTTGTGTGGCAAGAGTTCTAAACCAGAGTAGGATCTGCTCAGAACTAATCAGACTTTTTAACTCCTAGTTGGTTAGTGGAAGTTAGGCCACTAGTGGTCTGACAAGGACTCTTATCTTCCAGAAAAAGAAACATTCGTTTACAAATCTGGGAGGCTGCAGGATTGCTGTGGGCTTGGGGGGTCTGGGTGACTATCCTGTGTTGGCAAAACTTGCCTGTGTCAGCTGGGGTGAGAGGTTCATAGAATCATCAACTTCATGAGCTCCCCTGGCAGTCAGTGAGGTGCTGCACGTTAGATCCTCCTGTGACCTCCCCTTGGATTCTCCTTTTGCCTTCATTCAAATCAGAGATGCTGATGAAACAAAAGAATGGATAGAGGAGAAGAATCAGGCTTTAAATACAGACAACTATGGACATGACCTGGCCAGTGTGCAGGCTCTGCAGCGCAAACATGAAGGTTTTGAGAGAGACTTGGCAGCTCTTGGAGACAAGGTGAGGCTGAGGAGGACAAAGCCAAAAGCTTCCCTTTGTCTGGTGTGGGGGATTGAACCATGGGACAGATTCTTTTTGTCTTCCTTATGCTTATTTCTTTCCTCTAACTCCAGGTGAATTCTCTCGGTGAAACCGCCCAGCGTCTGATCCAGTCACACCCAGAGTCTGCTGAAGATCTCCAGGAGAAGTGTACAGAGCTGAACCAGGCCTGGAGCAGCCTGGGCAAGCGAGCAGACCAGCGCAAGGAGAAACTAGGGGACTCGCACGACCTGCAGCGCTTCCTTAGTGACTTCAGGTGGAGAAGCTGCTCCTCCTCTTCCTCCTTTGCCTTCTGCAGTGTTGAAGCATGTCTGACTTCTGGGCAGAGTGCAGAAAAGGACGACTCCTCCTCTGTTCATGTGTTCCCAGGGACCTCATGTCTTGGATCAACGGAATCCGGGGCCTGGTCTCTTCAGATGAACTTGCAAAGGATGTGACTGGAGCTGAAGCTTTACTGGAAAGGCACCAGGTATATGAAAGATAAAAGTGTGTCAGAACCATCCAGACTTGTCTCTTTCTGACATTTCCCATTCAGGGTTCTGAGAAGAGCTCTGCTTAATCATCTCCATCCTCTGCAGGAGCACCGCACTGAAATAGATGCAAGGGCTGGCACTTTCCAGGCATTCGAACAGTTTGGGCAGCAGCTTCTTGCCCATGGACACTATGCCAGCCCTGAGATCAAGGAGAAGCTGGATATCCTGGATCAAGAGCGAACAGACCTAGAGAAGGCCTGGGTCCAGCGCAGGATGATGCTGGACCAGTGCCTAGAGCTGCAGGTACTCTGCTGTGCTTTGAGAAGGAGAAAGAATTCCTCCTTTTGTAAGGAAATCTGCTCCCCCTTACGCGGAGCAGTGCTCTGGGTCTGTCTTTCTCATGCTTTGGAGGTTGGTTTTTTTTTTTTCCCAGCTGTTTCATCGAGACTGTGAACAAGCTGAAAACTGGATGGCAGCCCGAGAGGCTTTCCTGAACACAGAGGACAAAGGAGACTCCTTGGACAGTGTAGAAGCACTCATCAAGAAACACGAGGACTTTGATAAGGCAATCAATGTCCAGGTGAGGAGTGTGGCTAAGTGAGGGGAAAACAGCTTTGCTTTTGTGCACGGTAGTAGCAGAAGTAGTTGCTGCCCTGGATGGCTGAAGCTTGGTTCTAAATATTCAGCCATTTGGAGTCACCTGCAGGAGCTCTGAGCTCCTGCAGCAAGGGATGATTTTACTGCCTATAGGCAGTGGCAAGCAGCTGTGTAACTCTTACTGCTTTGAAATGCTGTGGGGTTCTTCCTTTCCCTACAGCAGAAGGTCTATTCCCGGCTGCTCATGACAGAAAGCTACCTGCTCGCTTTGAGAGATCATACTGCTGTAGCTTACAGTCCAGAAATGCCTTTTGCTCAGTAGCACAGGTGAAAGGTGTCCAAAAGCTGAACTCTGCAGTCCTGTAGAAGTTAGGCTTCCTTCACAGTCACACTGACGCTAATGCATACTTAAGAAGAAACAAAAAGTTCCCTTCCAGACCCTGCTCATTTTTAATTCCTGCCTTCCTTTTGAATAGGAAGAGAAAATTGCTGTCCTGCAGTCTTTTGCTGACCAGCTGATCTCTGCTGATCACTATGCAAAGGGAGTCATTGCCAGCAGGCGGAATGAGGTTCTGGACAGGTCAGTGTTGCCTTGGTGGATGGGCTGCAGAGACCCACTGCAGGAGAAGGCTCTTGGGCAGCAGGTAATACTGGGTGTAGTCCTAGGCTCTCATCAACATCTGCATTGAACTGCATACAGGTGGCTCCGTCTGAAGGCTCAGATGATTGAGAAGAGGTCAAAGCTAGGAGAATCCCAGACGCTCCAGCAGTTCAGTCGTGACGTGGATGAAATAGAAGCTTGGATCAGTGAGAAGCTCCAAACTGCCAGTGATGAGTCATACAAGGATCCCACAAATATCCAGGTGAATACGATTATCAGCTCAGAAATCAAAGTATCGTCTTCATCCTTGCAAAGCATACTCTGGTTTGAAAGAACAGACCCAGGAATAAAAAAACAATGCACTGTTGGGCATGGGCTCTGGTTAACAAGGAGAAGATGAAAGTGACATTATGCATGAAAGAAGACCCAAAATAGAGGTCACTTGGCAATTATTGATGCATATAATTAATGAGATGTGCTATCTGCAGCAACAAGTTGCCTGCAGAAACCCCTGAGCAGCCTTTCTGCCTGTCTGCCGGCATCTAGGGAGTCACACAGGGAAATGGAGGTCTTGGGGCCCCATCTCTGCCTTGTTCTGAAATGTGAAGTCTCTTCTGTTTTTCAGTATTAAGGAATTATTTACATTACCTCTTGTGTTTTAGTACTGCTTTATGAAGTAGTATGAATGCACTGAACTGCTTCTCTCAATCTATTTTGTAGCTTTCCAAACTGCTGGTAAGTAGTTTGGACTAGACCTGGTATGTGGAGTTCTCTCTTGTCTAGCTTGTGTGTGAGCAGAGGGCTGCACTCTGCTGCACCATCCACCAGCTCATGCAGTTGCTTTGTTCTTGCTTAGTTGCTGACCTGGGTGCAGGTCCAGCTGCTGCTGATCCTCATGTCCTGGATGTGGCTTCTGGTTAATGCCTGTTCAGCACCATCAGTTATTTGTTTTGCAGGTGTTCTGCATGAGCTGTTTAATTTGTGGTGCTGCTGAGGGAGTCTGGGGGTGGTTCAGAAGTTAGCCTGCAGGAAAATGGGTTTCAGTGCCCCTTTTGCAGAAATTGGGGTGCTGGGCCTGGCATCCTTCTGTCTGGATCCTCAGTGGTGGTGATTTAACACATGGCATAGTGCCAGCTTTGTGAGCTCGTTTGTAGAGTCAAATGCTGAAGATGGAGGATCCAGTGAAATGACAGCCCTGGATGCCTTAGTTCTTGCAGTAATAGGTCCAAAGGAATGGTCCAGAAAAAGATCTATGCAGATGGGAAAGATCTGAGAAGTAGAGTGAAAACGAGGATATAGAAGAGAGAATACAAAGAAGAGGGAAGCTGGGGAAGAGAGGAAAGAGTCCTCCTTTGTCTCTGGAGCTTCTGATGCATGCTTTTAATTAAAAAAAATTATCATTAACCCAAAAGGGTTTGTCTGGGGTTTGCTGTTGTAGTTGTACAGAGATAGGACTCTGGCAGCTCTTTACTTGACCTTAGCACGTTGGCAAGTGCGGCATGGAAGCAGGCAGGATGAGAGCTCCCAAAATCAAGCAGTTCATGCAGAATCTCTCATGTCAACTCTGGAGTATTTCCCATCTCTTATTTTCAGTCTAATGCCTCCTTTCATCCCATCCTCTCAGGATGCTGCACCCCCATGTCCAGTGGCATTTCCAGTCCTTCCTTGTGACTTCTGCCTTGTCGTTGTTGTGCTGTTGTCGCCTCCCCAGCAGGGGTATGCTGTGTGGCTGAGCGCCGCACACTGCCTCCCCCAGCAAGGCTCCTGTTGTTCTCATGGCGCTCTCCGCTTAGCAGAGGGGCACTGTGAATAATTCAGTCATGGGGACAGAGGATTTTACAGACAGATTCAGTGTTTTGCTCTGTAGTGGGGCTCTGGGCGACTTGTACTAAGGCTGTGGAGAAAGCAGGTAGGGCTGCAGCAGAGATTCAGAAGGACAATGGAAATCCGTGACATTTCTTCTGCCCTCTGGGAGGGGCAAAAACAGAGAAGGGGAAAAAATGTGTTAAAAAATAGGGGAAAAGGGGTGGTAGAAGGGCAGGACGTGGATGGGGTATGGTCAGAGTAGAAAGGATAATTTGCTGCACTTGGGGTGTGTGGCTGCTGCCTTTCAGAGGTGAACATGAGAAAGCTTCACTTGAGTAACAGCTGAGCTAGGTGCAATGAGCCCAGGCCCTGTGAAATGCAGAATAGGCTGAAGGAGGGGCACCCAGCTCAGTGCTGCTGGGTCAGAGCCTGGTGAGCCCCCATCAGAGTGAGCGCAGGGTGGCCCTGCTGAGAGGGACCCTACTAAGGCTACAGCCACACTTCTTGGTGTGCTGTCGTCTCAGCCCATGAGAACAACCGAGGAGCCCCTGGGGCAGTCTCTTAAGTCCTCCTCTCCTCTTTCAGAGCAAGCACCAGAAGCACCAAGCTTTCGAGGCTGAGCTGCATGCCAACGCGGACCGGATCCGCGGTGTCATCGACATGGGCAACTCCCTCATCGAGAGGGGAGCCTGTGCCGGCAGTGAGGATGCAGTCAAGGTGGGGAACAGGCCTGGCCAGGCAGGAGGGGGCCCTAGAAGCAAGTCTTGCTTTAGAGAAACTTTGCCCTGACAGCTGTGCAGCAGAGGTCAGGGCGGTCATTCTGCTGCCTTCTTGTGGGTGGGAAGCTTTCAGGGCTGTGAAGGGGGAGGTGATGGTAGCTGGACAGCAGGAGGCAGCAGCTGTGGCATCTGCCCAGCTGCAGTCCACACCCAAGTTTGCGGCAGGCTCTGGGTTTGCATCCACCAGAACTCCTGCCTCGAGTCTGCAGCATTCCTCTCACTCTCCCCTCCAGGCACGGCTCGCTGCCCTGGCTGACCAGTGGCAGTTCCTGGTGCAGAAGTCGGCAGAGAAGAGTCAGAAACTGAAAGAAGCAAACAAGCAACAGAACTTCAATACTGGGATCAAGGACTTTGATTTCTGGCTTTCGGAGGTAACTGGGATGGGGATTATTTACCTGCAAGACTTGGGGGTTCTAGATTCCCTTTGCTGGTGCTGGATTTCGTAGAGCACCATCCAGCCACCTCTGCCCAATTCTAGATTTGCTTTGAACAAATCTTAATTCTGACTGGATCTTGTCAAAGCTTTTTGCTCTTGCCTATAAAGAGTAAGGTGAGAAGGAGCATCTCCGCGCAGCATCTGCTAGGAGTTAAGCAAGTGCTGAGGCAAAGGTTTATCCTCACTGTAGATAACTGAGGAGGGGACTGAGTTTGTACAGATTCTAAAGACATTATTTCAATGTTTTTGTGGAAACAGCTCCTTCTCCCCACCCCTTTTTCTTTCTCCACCTCTAGGTGGAGGCTTTGTTGGCATCTGAAGATTATGGGAAGGACTTGGCGTCAGTTAACAACCTTCTGAAGAAGCACCAGTTGCTGGAGGCTGATATCTCAGCTCATGAGGTACTGCTTTCTCTGCTGGTTCTGGAGGATAAATCCTAGCAACCACCATCCCAGTCCCTGCTGCACCTGTGCGCTTGCAGAGGCAGCTGGGCACATGCACAAAGAGGAGATGCCGGCAGCTCACAGCCTCTCCCTCACCCCAGGACCGCCTGAAGGACCTGAACAGCCAGGCTGACAGCCTGATGACCAGCAGCGCCTTCGACACCTCCCAGGTGAAGGACAAGCGCGAGACCATCAACGACCGCTTCCAGCGCATCCAGGGCATGGCTGCGGCACGCAGGGCCAAGCTCAACGAGTCCCACCGCCTGCATCAGTTCTTCAGGGACATGGACGACGAGGAGTCCTGGATCAAGTGTGTACCTGGCAGCTCTGGGCTTGCTGCCAGCAGCATCCTGCACTCTGGCTTTGTAATGTGCCTTCTCCACCAGCCTGGGTCTGCAAGGAACCACCTCTGCCCTCCGGGCAGGAGGAACTCTTCCACATGCCTTCTGCAGTGGCGTGGGAGTGGCTCCTTAGCTGCAGCTTTGTTTAGTCAAAGCCCAAGAAGGGAAGCTCTGTCCTGAAAGGCCACTGGTGTGTACAGCTGGGCCAGGTAGCTGACAGCTGACTCTGGTCTTCTGGGGAACATTCCCAGCAAAAATTCCCAGCTCCCTTCCAGGCTGAAGCTGTTGTTCTGGTCAGCTGAGCAGGGGGAGGGGGCAAGGAAGTGAGCCTGAGGGAAATCAGTTCCAGTTTAGAGCCCTTCTGTCGTGCCCTTAGGACTGGGCAGCAGCAGGTAAACTTTACAAAAGGTTTCTGCCCTCTTAGAAAGCAGAACAGAGACTCTGTCCTTCAGGGAGAAGGGACAGCCCCTCTGTCCCCTTAATTCCTCACCCAACATCCTACCCCTGAAAGTGCTGCCAGGAGCTGGCTGCTGTTTGCTGGTAACCCATGGACACAGTCCTTGCATCCAAGATTTTTTTATGCGATGAAGAGCATTTGTTACCTGCAGTCTCTTGTCAGTTTGACTTAAAGGAGCAATGCTCAGCTTTTGCCTTTCTCCCTTGGATTCAGAGAGAAGAAGCTGCTGGTTAGCTCCGAAGACTATGGCAGAGACCTGACTGGGGTGCAGAACCTCAGGAAGAAGCACAAGCGCTTGGAAGCAGAGCTGGCTGCCCACGAACCTGCTATCCAGGTAACCTTCCTCCTCCCTGCCTGGAACTTCCCTCTGCAGTCAGCATCCTGCTACTTTGTGGCAAATAGGACAGTCAGAGTGCAGCTGGGTGCACAGGAGGAGAGCAGGAGGTGCTGCCCTGACTCAGTGTGCTGCTTTGCAGGGCGTTCTGGACACCGGCAAGAAGCTTTCGGATGACAACACGATTGGGAAGGAGGAGATACAGCAGAGGCTGTCTCAGTTTGTGGATCACTGGAAGGAGCTGAAACAGCTGGCAGCTGCTAGGTGTGTGAGGCATGGTTTTATAACTCCAGTGTTAAACCCACAATGACCACCTCTGAGTTCCAGGAGTTTAGCAGTTGGCAGTTACAGGATGTCACCACACATGTTCCTGGTAACAGGCTCCAGGAGAGCAGGGAAGGAGGACCCTGCTAAGCTGTCAGCTGGCCTTTGCTTGCTCCAGTTTGGCCTTTGCTTGCTCCAGTTACAAACCAGAGACTTGAAATTAGCTGACTTGCGTCTACTACCAGGATGCTCTTGGAAAAAAATGACTCATCCTGGTCCTTCAGTGGCTGCAGGCTTTGTGGCCTGGTGCATTCTAGAGCTGTAAGCCCTGCAGCCTGCTGAGAGAAGTGGGGTGTGGACAGCCTGTGCACAGGGTTCAACTTCTGCATTTTGAGTCTTCTGTTGCTGTGATTTGGGTTTTTTATCAGTAGGGACTGACTTTGACTGTTCTTTTCCCATGCAGGGGGCAGCGTCTAGAGGAGTCTCTGGAGTACCAGCAGTTTGTAGCGAATGTTGAGGAAGAAGAAGCTTGGATCAATGAGAAGATGACACTGGTGGCCAGCGAGGACTATGGGGACACCCTTGCTGCCATCCAGGTATGAAGAAAGTTGTCAGATCTTTGTTACTCTTGGTCAAAGCTTAAGGAACCTTTTCTTTAGCTGACTCCCAGCTGAGAGGTTGTTGCTGTGTAATTGCCTAGATTGGAAATAAAGTCTAGTTTAGCAAAGCATCCCAGGTCTGCTGCTTCCTGAGGACATAACTTGCAGTTCAGTGCAGCTGTGCACCCTCTGCCCTCTGTTGGGCAGTCCTGTTTGAAACAAGTGGCCAAAGTCTTGGGAAGTGACAACAGTGTCCCTTGTCCACAGAAATACAGCAGGCTGTGCCAACCAGCTGAGCCTGACAGTGTGTGGCAGAAGTTTGTGTTAGCTTTGGAAGAAGAAATTCTTGAGGTTTGATTTGGATTTATCGCGTGGTGAGAAGTTGCACTCAAAGTGCCTGTGTCCTGTTTGCAGGGCTTGCTGAAGAAGCATGAAGCTTTTGAGACTGATTTTACTGTGCACAAGGACAGGGTGAATGATGTCTGTGCCAATGGGGAGGAGCTCATCAAAAAGGTGAGCCAGGACACTTCCGTGTGAAAGGAGGCCTGAGGCTTGATTTGGCATTTTCCAGAGAGCTCAGTCTTTTTGTGTCTGTTAGCAGCTTTCAAAGCTGTTTCTTGGACAGAGTGTTCGAGCTGAAGGCTCTGTCACCAGCTTGCAGGGTGCCTTGGAAGCTCCCAAGCTGATGGAAAGTGCTATTGTATTCTCCTCCTGCCATACAGAACAACCACCATGAGGAGAACATCACTGCCAAGATGATGGGCCTCAGAGGGAAGGTGTCAGATCTGGAGAAAACAGCAGCTCAGAGGAAAGCCAAGCTGGATGAGAACTCTGCCTTCCTCCAGTTCAACTGGAAAGCAGATGTGGTGGAGTCATGGATAGGTACGTCCTGGAGCATGGAACCCTCACAAGGACACTAAAATGCTCCTTTGGGTCAAAAGACCTCAGATGGCTTCTCGTTTGCTGTTGTCATGAGCAGGCCTAAATCCAAAGCAATCAGCAGTGCTGTGCCTGATTGATGCCTTGGGAGTAACCTGGCTGAGAACAAGGGGTAATGGCTCAGATGTAGATGTGGCAATTTCCCGAATCTCTTCTGTTTCCAGGTGAGAAAGAAAACAGCCTGAAGACAGACGACTATGGGCGTGACCTCTCTTCTGTGCAGACACTGCTCACCAAGCAGGTCAGTGCCAGTGCAGTGGTGAAGTGAAGCATTCTGCAGGTGGATTGTCCTCCAATCCACAAGAATCTGATAGATGTGTTTGAAATGCACACAGACTGGAGTTACATCAAAATGCAATCCAAAACCTTGTTTTTCTGTTAATGCTTCAGGAAACTTTTGATGCTGGGCTTCAGGCCTTCCAGCAGGAGGGAATTGCAAACATCACTGCTCTGAAGGACCAGCTGCTGGCGGCCAAGCACATCCAGTCCAAGGCCATTGAGGCTCGGCATGCGTCCCTGATGAAGCGCTGGAATCAGCTGCTGGCCAACTCTGCTGCCAGGAAAAAGAAACTCCTGGAGGCTCAGGAGCACTTCAGAAAGGTGAGTGGCCAAGCCACAGGACTAGAAACCTAATTGTTCTCTTTGGGAAAGAAACAAACCACACAGCATTTGCAGCTTTTGCACTGGCAGCTGCTGCCGTGCAGGTCCTGGAGACCTGTAAGATGCTCGCAGGAAAGAAGTGACGAAGGCAGAGATCACAGAGGTGTTCCTCCAGATCAGCTCTCACAGGCTGCTCGCCATGGTGGAGAACTGACCTGGGCTGTTTCCTCTTTTCCAGGTTGAGGATCTGTTCCTGACTTTTGCAAAGAAGGCATCAGCCTTTAACAGCTGGTTTGAGAATGCTGAGGAGGACCTGACAGATCCTGTGCGCTGCAACTCACTGGAAGAGATCAAAGCGCTGCGGGAAGCTCACGATGCCTTCCGCTCCTCCCTGAGCTCTGCCCAGGCTGACTTCAACCAACTGGCAGAGCTGGATCGCCAGATCAAGAGCTTCAGGGTGGCCTCCAATCCTTATACCTGGTTCACTATGGAGGCTCTTGAAGAAACCTGGAGGAACCTGCAGAAAATTATCAAGGCAAGTCAGAGAGGCCCTTTCTGTGGTTTGCAACCTCCTAAACCCTCCCTGGAAGTTGTCCTCCAAGCTAACCAGTACCAAAGTTTGTCACTTCGCTCCTGTGCTATTCTGGGCTGCTTTCATGGAGTTCCATTTGTGGGCTCTCCAAAGCCAGAATGCCTGTACCTGGGCTCCTGACTGCAAACAGCTTTAACATCCCTCTGGGCAGACGGGGAGCTGCTGGGGTGGTTCAGTTCTCAAGGCTGATGTCCTGTGTTGTCATGTTGTCTGTCCAGATAGCAGGACACTGAGTGCTCAGTCTGTTCGTGAGCTTCAGAACTGTGCTGGGGCTCACAGTGGTTGTTGGTTGTTGCAGGGCAGTCACAGCCTTTCTCTGAGGTGTGTTTTGTGCCCTTCCCAGGAGCGGGAGCTGGAGCTGCAGAAGGAGCAGCGAAGGCAGGAGGAAAATGACAAACTGCGGCAGGAGTTTGCTCAGCATGCCAACGCCTTCCACCAGTGGATCCAGGAGACCAGGTAGAGTTTGTCTTCCCAGAAGCTGCCCTTGGAGAATTCCTCAGCTGATATTTGTGTCCATCCTCCATCTCTTTGGTCTAAGTTGTAAATGTTTCCTGCTGAAAACAGCTCTCTGGAGCTTGCTGTCTTCCTGCAGCTGGGGTTAGAGGGAGACCTTATTAGCCGCAGGGGAGCCCTGGAACACCAGACTTCAAAAACATTCCTGTTTCTGGATTCATTTCTCCAGCAGTAATTCCACTTACCCACTCTCCAGTGGTTCCTGAACTAGTCTGCAGCACAACTGAGGGGTGGGGAGCAGACTCTCAAGTGCTGGTGGCTTTCTGTTAACTCCCTCTGCATTGAGCAGTGGGTTGGAAAACTTCCTGGAGCTTCTGCAGAGTGGGAAACTGCAAGACCATCTTAAGACCAATTTGTGGTGACTTCCCGGGTGCTGATGATGCCCTTGCCCAGGGAGAGGGGGCGTAAATTTAACAGCCGTATTGGAAATAAATAATCTGAAGGTGGGGAGTTGCAGAGCACTGGAAAGCACACCCCTGGCTGTACTCACGCAGGGCTGCAGCCAGCTCTGCCCCTGGCTTTTGGGTATCAGGAGGTGAGTTCCATGCTCAGGGTCCTGTGATCCTCTCTCTGTTCACGAGTAGTTCTCTGTGTGTCTTCATGAATCAATGAAATACGGTTTTAACTTTTTGATGTTTGCTTCCCATCCAAATTTGTCTCACTCTCTTACTGTCTTGTCTCTGTCCTGCTGCCTGATGTTTGGACCTTCACATTCCCCAGGACTTACCTGCTAGATGGGTTCGTATTGAATTTTCTCTCTTCAAAGTGTGCTGTGCTCTGCTGTCCTCACTGCTTGAGCCCCCTTGTCCTTGGAAAGAGCAGTCTGTGGCTGAGGTGCACAGGAGTCAGGGGTTTGGAGTGGGTTAAGTAGAAACCAGTGGAAACTTAACAATTCCCTACCCAAAGGCAGAAGAAATTAATAATGGGTAGCCACTAGCATACTGTGGTTATCCTAACCTTTCTCATTGCTGTGTCTGAGAATTGTTCATCTGCTGAGTTGTGTGAGAATGCGGGACAGTCTGCCTCTGGAAAGCAGGTGCCAGGGCTGGTCTTCCAGCAGAGAGGCTTGGTACTGAAATCAACCTTTTCACTCCACCTGTTCCCAGAACAGTTAAAACTCCAAAGTATTGACTTGTTTCTGTAGGGAGAAGGGAAGATTGCTGTGGAGAGGCTTTACTGAAACTACTTCTCTTCTCTGTATTACACAAAAAATAACTGCCTGAGTTTTAAACCTGCTTCACAGCCACACCTCAAAGGTTGTGTCCTTGGCAGGAGAAAACAAAACCTTCCAGCCCTAACCCAAAACTGGCCTGGCTTTGCCAGCACTCCATGGGCAGTTGTCAGTCCATGGGGACAGTTCCCAGTGAGAATGCTCCTGGCATTTGTCAAGAAGTAGAAAAGTAACAATCAGGTCTTTAACTGTCTGCAGCCTCCCAAGCCCTCATAGTGGCCTTTTACATCTCTTCATTCAAAGCCTGCAGCACAAGGGAGGCTTCCTCATGAGCCTTGCTGGGAAGTGCTGTGGAGTGAGCAGGGCCTGGGACTGGGAAGCAGGCAGGGCCTAGATCCCTGAGGAGACTTCTGGAGATAAGAGTGGGCTCTGGGGAGGCTCCTCACAGGTAACTGGTGCTGCTCACTCTGCAAAGGGCTGCATGCACTGCTCATCCTGGCAAATGGTGACCTGCTCGGGTTTTGCCGTGCAGTTTAATGGCACTGGGCAGGCTTTCCTGGAGCCTTGTTGTGGGGCAGTGCCATGGCTCAGCACTTGTGCCCATGGTGGCCAGGCACATCTTGGGGGATCAGCAGCCCTCTGTTGATCTGCCCTCAGAGTTTGTCCCTCATTGTGCTGGGAGGTGCTGGCTCTCCTCCACTGTCCTTGGCAGGAGGGCAGGCAGAGGCTCAGGAAGCTGAGCTACCTTTGTGCCCTGTGCTCTGCAGGGTATCATGCCTGCCCCTGCACCCTGTCCTTAACCTGCAGATGAGTTAAGTGCCAGGCTCAGCTCCTGAGACCCCCTTTTTGTGACTGACACACATAGCAGCAGAGGGTTTGTGTTTGTGCAGCCAGCAGCAGGGCCTTTTCCCTCATTGAATACCTGCTTGTGCTTGCTCTCAGGTGCTGCTGGCTGGAGCCTGGCTCCGCTGCAGTGGCTGTGTGTGGGTGTGTCTCTCCCCTGTGCTCTCTTCCTTCCCTCTGGAATTCACCTGGTCTCTTTCCTTTGACTAGCATAGCCTACCGCCGCGTCATTCGCGTCTATCAGTATGAAGTTGGGGATGATCTATCTGGAAGGTTTTTTTCCTCTTATTTTCTTACCTCACCTGGTTTTCCAATGCACCTTTAACTCAAGGCTCGCTTCCTTCTGACTAACTCTCACGGCTTAGGGAAGCTCAGAGGTTTGTGTCCCTGCTGCCTCTTTCCATAGCTGGTTCCCAGCAACCTTCTCAGGGTCCTGGGCATACACTTCCCCACCCCAGACACACACTGGACCTGAACCATCGTCCTCTGGCAAAGCACATGAAGTTTTCCTTGCTGCAGAGCGATTCAACTCTTTTAAGTCCCTCTCAGGAAGCTCAAAGGCATGCAGAGATAGACTGCAGCAGGGCTTAAATACCAGGCCTTGACTGTAGGGACCTGAGTAGCACAGGTTGGAGAGGACAGCCCAGCTGTGCAGCACCCACCCTTGCTGTTTGTGCATAGCTGTTGAGGGGCTGTTGCCATGTCTTGGAAGGACACACTCTTACATATGCTGCTGTTTCAAGCTTGCTTAGGGTCTGGAGGCGAAAGCAGCATCCAGAGACTTTCTGTAGGTAGTGCACATGAAGTGGATCTTGGAGACCATCACCACAGTGGTGATCTTTATATGCTGCCCAGAAGCTCAGTGGCAAGCAGAATGGGAGAAGGGCCATGCCTTGGTTGCTCTAGGCACAGGATGGAGAGGTGGGGTGGGAAAGGCAGCTGTGTACCAGCCACTGCTCTCCAGGAGAAGCCTGCAGTTCACTGCAGAGACGGTGCCAGGTTAAGATCACTTTTAAACCCCCTACTTGATCCCCATGTAACACCTTTGTAGAGCTCCTATACCTTGCTGACTCACGCCCCTCTCCAGAGTCACCCTTGGTGTGTGTGTGCTGGGCATGGCGGGCTCTGCACCAGCTCTGAACATGGCTGGGTGCCGTGGAGCGGGCGCTTCAGAGCTGGCATGGTGTGTGGCTGCTGCTGGTTGTGTTGCCTTTCAGTGGGGCTAGAAATTAACTGCAGACAACCAACAACAAACCAGATGTGGACCTGTCAGCCTGAAACAGGGTGAGACAGAAACAACCCACACACACACAGTGCTGAAAGGCCCAGGGGAGAACAGTCCTGCTGTGAGGACTTTGATTGTAAGGAAGGAGTTAATTTCAAGCCCCAGCTGCCACCTTCCTGGGCTGAGGGCATTTTCTCACTGTGGCTCTGTGTTTAGGTCGTGTATGGTGGAGGAGTCAGGAACTCTGGAGTCGCAGCTGGAAGCTACTAAAGTAAGCAACGTTTGTCTCCTGCTGAGGCATCTTTCCCAGCTGCTGACCTGGGAACACAGGGTGGAAGTGGAGATGGCAAAATCCAAATGGATTTTACATGTTTTGAGCACCGAGACCTTCGGGATTACCTGTTCATGGATCTGGTGTCTGTCACGAGCCATCCCACAGCACTGCTGTCCTTGTCCTGCGGGTGGGGCTGGGATGTTCTCAGCTGTTCCCTAACTGGGGTGGGGGGAGGTGTCTCAAGAAGCGGCTTGCAAGCAAGCGCTGTTGGCTTGCAGTGGTGCATGAGGAACGTGGTTTGGATGCTATTTAACAACCCCTACCATGTGTGTGTAATCCCAGCAGAAGAGTCAAACCCTTCCTGCCCTGCCAGCCTCTGTTCTGTCCTTAGTCTCCTCCTCTTTACTGCCTCCCTGCAGCGCAAGCACCAGGAGATCCGAGCAATGCGGAGCCAACTGAAGAAGATTGAGGACCTCGGAGCTGCCATGGAAGAGGCACTCATCCTGGACAACAAATACACTGAGCACAGCACCGTGGGCCTGGCGCAGCAGTGGGACCAGCTGGACCAGCTGGGAATGAGGATGCAACACAACCTGGAGCAGCAGATCCAGGCTCGGTAGTGCCCTGTGGCTAGGGGTGGGGAAAGGCAGCAGCCACAGCTGCCTGTGTCTGAGGAAAGCCCCTGCAGGGGCCATGCTAGTGCCCATCTTCTGTGCTCTGATAGGTGCAGTGAGTTTCAAAACCACAGCCAGCCCCTGGCTACCTTCAGAGAAGTAAAGGGGAAGGTTTGGAAGTAGTTGCTGTTGGCCATTAGCAATGATGAGATCTCAGGGGCACTGTTTAGCTCTGTTGAGCTGTGATGTGATGCTGCAGGCTTTGCTCACTTGGCCTCACCTCCTGATGCAGACCTGGCTTGGGGCAGGTGGACTCCAGCAGAGCTCTGAGGTTAGGAACTGCTCGTAAGCTTTGCTTCTTCCTTTCCAGAAACACAACTGGAGTCACCGAGGAGGCCCTAAAGGAGTTCAGCATGATGTTCAAGTGAGTGGTACAGGCTGCCAGAGGAGTGCTCGTGAGCGATTGCTGGCATGGCAATGGCTCCTGTCTGGGATTCTCTGACTGACCCATGTGGCTCCTTTGCTCCCTGCCTGGTGTCTGACAAGCTGCTCTGCTCGGGACTCTTGCTGCTGGCTGGGAGCAGCCTCAGTCATACCAGAGCCTCTTCTGGGCAGCTCACTCTGGGCACAGGGGTGAGGAGCTGGGAGTGCCAATGAATGCCAGCTGGGAGGCACAGTTCCTTGTTGGGATCATTTTAATCAAAGTAATGAACTTGTTCTTACTATTTGTATGTGTGAGAGCACAAGCTCTGCCCTGATCTGGGCTCTTCTGCCCAGGACAGGAGCTGCCTGTCATCCTTTGTCACTTTCAGCCTCCTCGGTAGCTTTTGGTGCTCAACAGCTGCAGGTAACAGTGGGGCTTTGGTTTTGTTTCCAGGCACTTTGACAAGGACAAATCTGGGCGGCTTAATCACCAGGAGTTCAAGTCTTGCTTGCGCTCCCTCGGCTATGACCTGCCCATGGTTGAGGAAGGGGAGCCAGACCCAGAGTTTGAGTCCATTCTCGACACTGTAGATCCCAACAGGTACAGGAGTTGCACCTTCTCTCTTTCTGTCACCAAATTCTGTATGGGAGGTGGCTGGAAGGACTCTCACACGCTGAGAGATGCGCTTGCTTCTGTGGCAGAGAGTCGTGCTTGTTTTCACCTCTTTCCCAAGAGTAGGAATTCACTTCAGAAAGTGACCTGGTGTGGACATGCTCCTGCACAAGGACCTTCACTCCTCCCAGAGAAGTTGCAACCCCTCTGAGGAGGGCCTGCAGCTCTGCTCACAGAGGTTCTCCCCCAGGGACGGACACGTCTCGCTGCAGGAGTACATGGCCTTCATGATCAGCAGGGAAACAGAGAATGTCAAGTCCAGCGAGGAGATCGAGAGCGCCTTCCGCGCCCTCAGCTCCGAGGGGAAGCCCTACGTGACCAAGGAGGAGCTCTACCAGGTGAGTGCTAAGTGGGGAGGTTTCTGGCCTACAGACCGGTACTAACTTCTTGGGGGTCACAGCACTGTACTGGAGTCCCTTCTGAGCCTGCCTAGAGTGTACCCTGCAGCGAAGGCAGAAGTGATGCTGACAGCCTTGCCCAGCTTCATTCTTGGCTGTGCAGAGGAAAAGGAAAAGCTGCAGCTGCCAAAGGGCTGCTGAAAGCCTCTCCTCAGAGGCTGCCTCTCCTCAGAGCCCCAGCTCTGCATTAATCACCTGGGAAAGCAGAGGGAGATGTTTCTGCAGGCAGTGATGCAGGGGTTCAGGCACTGCAGCACGCAGTGAGGTTTTTCCTCACTGGCACAGGAGCAGAGGCTGCACTTCCTCCACCAGCTACCTGCTGTCCTCTTTGGTGAGAAGACTCAGGTGACACCTTCCAGCTTCTGACCACCCAGTGTCAGCAGCCAAAGCACTTCCACACCGGGGACAGCTCAGCTGCTCCAGACTCTCCCTGATCCCTGGGAAGGGGAGAGCTGCTTGTGGGTGTCCGTCTGCAGCTGCCCCTCTCTGTCTTTCAGAACCTGACCCGGGAACAAGCCGACTACTGCATTTCCCACATGAAGCCGTACATGGATGGCAAGGGCAGAGAGCTGCCCTCTGCCTACGACTACATTGAGTTCACACGCTCTCTCTTTGTGAACTGACCTGAACCACCACTGCCAGGAGGTGCAAGGAACATGCTCACCTCTGGCTGTAGCTCTGCATGTGTCTCTGTGCTCAACAATAATCGATGTTACTTTATGATGTAACCTTAATCTGCGTAGCTTAAAACCTAGGGAAAACAAATATCTTGCAGTGTGCTTCAATAAAGTTCCTGATTGAACCACAGACCCCACTATGTTTAATGGCTAAAGGCAGAGTTCACTGAGCTGGGTGAGACTCGAGCTGCTCCTGGCCAGCACTCAGAGGTGAGCGATCATCTCCTGGAAGCTTCCCCTCAGTCTCTGACCTCACTCGCCAGCTGCTCCAGGTGATTCAGTTCCCTGGGTCCCTGCTCAGAGAAGTCAGAGCTCAGCTGCCAGACTTTGACTGTGCCAGTGGCATCTCCCGCTGCTAGGAGCTGTGTCTGCCTGCTGTTGAACTCCAAGCAGTGGATGGGGCCTTGCCCCACAGCCTGCTTCATGGACACAGCAGGCTTCTGGGAGCTCTTCTCCAGGTCAAACAGGTGCACGACTCCTGCAGAACAGAAACATTTGGTATGTAGCAGCTGGTGCGTATCCACTGCTCTGCAACTTCAGCTACTCTTTGTCCCCTATTTCCCCTTCCCTCTAAGATGCCATCACTGCTGCCAGGCCTGAAACCAGCTTACTAAATGCTGTGGCATCTCCATGCTTTAGCTCAAAAATGTTTGGGCAGTTTCCTAGGGAAGTTCTTGTTTTAAACTGTTAGTTCTGGAAGCAGATGGCAAAACCAAGGGTCCTGGGTGAGTTTCAGCCACAGGAATCTGACCCTGTTACATCCCTGAGTGGCTGTGGCAACAGCAGTAAAGGTAGCAGAGGAGAGTGAGTGCCTGAAGCCTTGCTGGTTAGAAATGCCTCGGGTCCCTGTATGCAGTGCAGCACAGGTGCTCTGCCTGTGTCACTGCCTTATACCCACTCATGCTCAGCACAGCCCTGCTCTGAGCACAGGCCCCAGCTGCTGCTCACCTTCCCCAGCTGCAGCGGCAAAGACCAGCGGTCGAACTGGGGACCAGCGCACGCAGAAGAGGTACTGCTGGGACAGCTGCAGTGACAGGAGGGGCTGGGTCTGCAGCAGGGAGTGCAGGTGGACTTGGCCATCAGTCCCACAGCTCAGGAAGAGGTTCCTGGGGGAAGGAGGAAGCAAGACAGAAATGTTGGCGTTCTCGTTACAGAACAAAGTTCGCTACACCAGCACCATCTTGGGCAATGCTGGTGCCCTGCAGAGGTCTGAATGCTCCTAGAGCAGGGAGCTCCAAGCCCTGGCCTGGCCTGGCCTGGCCTGAAGGGCTCCTCTTGGCTGAGGAGACAGCTTTGTGCTGCCCTCAGTTAAGCTTAATGAGGGTTCATGGCCACGGAGCCTTCCTGGTAGGTGAGAGGGGTGCCTGAGAACTGCTGAGCTACAGCCAGGCACTGTCAGGGTTCTGCTTGTCTCAGGCAAATGAAATGCAAACCTGGGCTGTCAGCAAGTTCCACAGAGCCATGGCTTGGGGCCTCTTCCACGGCTGTTAGGGCAGTGCAGGCAGGAGCAGAAGCTCGTTTAACCTGGGGCAGCTGCTGAGGGACAGCTTAATTCAGCACTGGTCAGTAAATGGCGTTATCGGCTCCTCCCCCTCTCTTTAAATCCCTTTTGACATCGAGGACTGGGCTGAGCCAAGGAAGATGCTAATGCTGTATGCTGGCCTGCCTGCAGGTGCCGTTTTGTGTGATTGGCATTGTGCCCACATGCAGCAGACAGGGTAGGCAGCATCAGCAGAGCCAATAGACTACCAAGAGGCAGTCACTTGAGCAAGTCCCCAGACCCAGGGCACCCTGTTCTGGAGCTTGCATCCAGGCCCCCCGAGACCATCTGCGAAGTGCCCGTTCAGAGGCAGGCAGTGCCTGCAGCTTGCCTGTGGAAGGGGGAGCAGCTGACCGAGTAGACGGGCCCAGCGTGTGGGGCGAAGATGAGCTCCGCGGGGGCCCGGCGGGCAGCGCAGCGGCCCAGCCCCTGCAGCGCCGTCGTTACCGGGGCCGTGGAGCACTTGATAGGAGAGCCTCCTTCCACACCCACCACCAACACGCAGGGATCCAAGGGCGAGAAGGAGAGCGAGGTGACACCCATTGCTGCCTCTCCCCGGACCAGCTAGCAGAGAAAGACAAAGCTGCTGGGGGCACCCAGGCCTGCTCCAGGCTGCCAGGCAGTGATTTTAGAGCAGGAAGGGAGATGGGGGTCAGGGTCAGTGGGGATGCCCAGAGGGCTCGTCCTGCCCCGTGGGCCCCAGGTGCTTTCTGTCACACAGCTGCTGACCTTACCTTCCTCAGCTGGGTGCTGTGTGGGAGCTGTGGAGCCCCCACAGTGAAGCCTCCGGCCAAGGCCAGGTGCCCATCCTGCTCGTGCCAGGCCAGCACCTTCCCGTCCGGTGCTGCACTCCACAGCCGTGCATGGCTTCGGTGTCTGCCATCGGGCACCCAACTGACCTGTCCCAAATAGCAGGGGCTCGTGACAGGGAGCACTACCACAGCCGCCAGGCCTCCTCTCGGCAGCCTGCAGCCCTCCGTAGCCCCCCGTCCTGCCAGGACAACACGTAGGCAAAGCCCAGCAGCAGCCAGGGATCCTGCATCCCAACCAGTCCCTCCTGGCAGCTGGCTCACAGACGTAGCTGCTAGGAAAGAACAGGGCTCTGGTGCCTGGAACTGAATCCTGGGGTTTCAGGGACTGGGGCTTGGGCTCAGCTGCCCTCACTCCTGAGATGTGCTTACAGCACACAGTATTGCCCTCACATTCAGAAGAGAAACTGCTCAGAGTGCCCTGAGTCCCAGGGCCCCAGGAGAAAAGCCCTCAGGAAGCCAGAGCCTGCAGTGCTCAGAGCACAGCTGCACATTAGGGACAATTTGCTGCTTGTTTTCACACAAGTCTTGTTAGCTGCACCAGTAAATATCAGGGCACAGATCTGCTCATCCCACACAGCAAAAACTCGAGTTCAGTAAATGCCTGTTCTGGGGTCTCCTTTGGGGAAAAAGCAGCTAACAAGGGAGGCCATCAGTGCAGCAATGTCCCAGCCTGAGTGGACAGGAACTGAAGTGGTATACCGTTGCCCCAGCCCTGCCTGCTGTGGATGTTGTTACCTGATAGACAGGGTCAGTGTGGGTGTCATCTGTCATCCCTGTTCTCCAGACCACAGGGTCTTCTGTTCTGCTGGTATCCCATACCACCAACTCCCCGCTGAAAAGGCCTCCTGGAAGGACAAAAAACACAGCAGGGCTCACAACTCTGAACAAATGCCCAGAGGAAGCCATGGTAGAAGGGGCCTGCCAGCTCTGGTGTACAGTGCTCCTGCAATGCCCACTGGCACCCAGAGCTGAGCTGCCTGCTACTATCTCTCTGAGGAGATGATGCACACGTAGATGGCACTGGACCAGCAGCAAGAGTGCAGCTGCTGATGGTGACGACCTGCCTTCCTCAGCCTGAGGAGCTGCACACACTGTTAACTGCTGTGAGAAATCTCAGGCAGCACTGATAAAGACACAACTTGATCCTAGCTAGCAGAACTAAGGGGAGATTTCCATCAGGCTCCAAGGTAAGAGCAACCTACCAGCTAGCAGAGATGGCTGGGAGGGGTGGAAAGCCAAGCACATGACAGAACTGGGAACGTCCACAACGAGGTCTGGGCGCTGGGGATTCAGCCCTCTCCTGTCCAGATTCCAGGTACAAACGTAAGACTTAGCTGTGCTCCAATCCCCATCATCCAGGCTAAAGAAGAGAAAGCTACAGCTTGCCTTGTTTGTCCTGCAGAAAATCCCCACTCCAGCAGAGCTCTGAGGTGCCCCATGGGTCAGCAAATGTGCTGCTTTGTGGCTTAAAGGAAAACTGAGATGATGAAAATCCTCTGCAGGACAGAGCATGTGCAGGATGTCTCAGTGTCCTGCAGGACACACTGCAGCCACTGAACCTCAGACACAATTCACTGCTCCAAGGCCTCCCAAGGGCACCCACAGAAAACCCATACTAATCTGAATCGGCTGTGAGCTGGGAGTGCAGAGGGAGCCAGAAACAAAGAATTCTGCACTGTTTTACTCTTCCCTATGCAGTCACAGACACCCTTTGTGCTGGGGCTTTTCATACAAGACAGAAGGAAGAAAGGCCTGAGGACAGCAGCAGGGCACAGGAGAGGCTGCTGCAGACACTCCTTAAATTTGATGTTTTGCCCTTTGTCCACAGGTGTCCACAGCAGCAGGCATGAATGGGGGCCAGCTTCAACCCTGGTGCAGAGAGCCCACGTTCACCACCTTGACCTTTAGTGACGATGAGCACATAGTTCCAGGCCTCACCTGTCTGCACCTGCAAGGGCATCTGTTCTTCACAATCTATCCAGAAACCATCAGTACAAGTGCAGGTGTCCACTTTTGGGGCAGGGAGGAAGGTACAAGAAACAAAAGCTGTAATTTAAGACTGCCCTAAGATCTTGTTCCTTTGAATATGAACCTTTCATGGGTGTCTGGCTCTTACTGCAGATAAGGCGAACGTGCATACCACTGAGGTCAGGCTGAGCCATCAGGTGACCCCAGCTGTGCTCTCAGCCCCCCCAGACACTCACTGGCCATAGGAGCAGGCAAGGACAGCTCCTGTCATGTTCCACGAGACGCCGGTGACCTGCAGCTTCTGCTGCTGAGCTTCTGGGAACGAGAGCGTGTGCAGACACAGCACCTGCAAGAGACCAGCTCCGGGGCAATCATCTCCTAACACACCCCTGAAGCGGCCTCAGGGTTCCAGCACTGCCTTTCCCTCTGCCCAAGCAGCACAGAGACACCCGTGAAAAAGTTATTGGGTTCCTACTGGGTACATGTCCCTAGCACATGGCCCTGCCAAACTGTCACCCACAGTCAGCTGCCCCTGCATGCACCCCTCAGAGCTGCACGGCTCTGAAACTCCAAGCAGCGAGGGTTTACAGCACCTCAGGGCAACCTGGAACTCACAAATCTTCATGAGCAGTGGCTTGAACACTACGGCACCATTGTACCCTGCCTGACACAAGCTGCTCCCCTGCCAAGCCCTGAGATACAACCCAAGCAGGCAGAGCTGCCAGAACCCTGCCTGAAGCTGCTTCTAGATACCTGCCAGGCTGCCATGCTCTGAATGGGCTGCTCAACCCTCCAGGTAAGTCTACACCAACCGCAGGCTTCCTTATCACAGAGCTGCTGCAACACAGCCACTAGCAGTAAGAAATGAGCAAGAGAGCGAGCTAGAGGAAAGGGCAGTTCCTAACTTCCAACTATTACGCTCTGACAAGGACACTCACAGCAGAGAGAGAGAACTGACCCATGACAGCCACCACAGCCAGCTCTGGCTGGGCAGGAACAAGGATCTGAATTCTGTCAACTCACTGTTTTGTACTGCTCTCTCCAGTTCACTTCAAAGCCATCAAAGGCATGGCTTTTCCAGTTCTTATTTAGCTCTTTGACAACAGCATCCTCCACTTTCTGAAGGAATGAGAGAAGGCCAGTATAATCCACCTGGACTTCTTGCTGGAAGCCTTGGGCAGCTTCCTCCCTTTGATCCGTCTGCACAGCAGCATCTTGGCGAGTATGGGACTGCACTGCAGTTTCTGCTGTGGAGATTTTCCCAGTCTGGCAGCTTTTCTAGTGAAAGAAGACAGTTTGTAATCCAAACAGACCCAAAAAAAAAAAAAAAAAAAAAAAAAAAAAAAAAAAAAAAAAGTGGTGTACAAAATATCCAAAGCACCTTCCCCTTCTGGGCTTTCACAGAGACATTCGAGCACATTTGCACGGTTCTGGTTCATGGGTGAAAGCAAAGTGATGTATTTGTGAGAGCCAGAAGGGATCAAACGCAGCCAGGTTCGGGTTTTAGAAGTTGGAACATAGACGAGGGAGAGCCAAAAGGCAGGGAGCCCCCAGAGGAACAGCGAACATGGACAAGCGCTGCGCCATCTGCTCTCAGGCTACCTGTGCTTGTGGCAGCCGCAGATGTTTCCTCGCCAGTTTGTATAAGGGGCCTGAACCAGCAAAGGGCTGCGAGCGGGCAGAGGCAGAAAGCTGACACCGGCACCGCGGGCTTGCCAGCCGCCTGCTCCGCCCGAGCCACCAGCCGGCATGCAAACTCCCAGCGGGGAAGGGCTCCACTGCGAAGGCTCCCGACGGGCACGGAAGGCTCAAGTCGTGGCTTAGCTGCCCCTTCAGCATGCCCGGAGCGGGAGAAGGCGCAGCCCGGAGCGGGAGAAGGCGCAGCACGCCGCGGCTCTGACGGGCGGCCCGGCCCGGCCCCTAGAGGCGGTATAGCAGTGCGAAGCGGGGCCGAGACCCCGAGGTGCCCTGGAGTTTCTTACCACCTCGCAGCGAGTGCTCCGGACGCCCCTCCACAACGACTGCACGTCGGCGGCCGGCGCCGTCCCGTCCGCGAACATGGCAGCGAGCTAGGCCGCGCCCGCTCCGTGAGTTCCCTTAGAAACGGTGACACACTGAGGGACGACGTCACGGGAGCGACGGGGCCGCCGGGCGGGCGCCATGTTGGGAGAAATCGCGGAGCGTCCGTGCTGGGCTGCGCCGTGCGGGGGCGGAGTACGGGCCGGCGCTGTTGTTAACGTTGCTTCTCTAGCGGGGTCTCCTCCTTCCCTTTCCGCCTCCCCACCGGCGGTCGCCGCGCCGCCGGGAATACGAGCGGCAGCGCGGGCGGGAGGGCACTGGCGCTGCCAGGAGTCAAGATGGCGCCGGGGTGCCTTGGGTGGGGGCGACAAACTGGAGCGCGGGTAGGCTGCGGAGGGGCGGGATGGCGGGCACGGGCGGCGTGCGCTGCGAGGAAGCGGTTCTGAGAAGGCGAGGCTCGGCTCCTGGCCGTGCGCGCTTCGTCCCTGCGGCTGCTACTAGGCTCCCGTCGCGGAGCCGCTAACAGATGCCGCGGCGGCGCGCGGAGCCGGGATGGGGGTCGCTGCGGAGCCATCCGGAGGAGGAGCGGGCGGTGGCGCGGGCAGCACCTGGTGTGAGTGGCTGCGGCGTGGACGGCGCAGGACGCGCTTTTGCTGGGAACACAGCAGAGGGAGCGGCTTGGGGCGTGCCCGCAGAGCCCTGCGCGTGCCTCGTCCCGAACCGGAGCTGCGGCCACTCGTGCGCGAGGAGCAGCCGCCCGCGTCCTTGCGGCGGCATCGCCGAGGGCATGGCCGCGCTTAGTGCATCTTCGCTAGGCCCTTGGAGCCACTCGGGGTTGAACGCAGAGGTTAAATTTAGCCCTGGCGTAAGCGCTCCGGGCCTAGCACGCCGGCAGCGTTCCGCTAAATCGAGTCCTGCCTTTCTTCCTGGCGCGGCAGTATCAGACGTGGATACAGCTGGATGCCTTAATCAGACAACAGTGGCAGCGAGGTAAAATCGGAGAGTCTCGGAAGCTGCTGCTGCTGCTGCTGCTGCGGTGCTCACCTGTGTTTTTGCCTTCTCTGTTTCAAGAAGACAAAGCGTTGAAAGTTTTCACTTTAACATAGCGAAGCAAATCAGCATCAGAAAACAAAGGAAGAGAAGCGTGAGGTAGAGCAGTGGCGGGAGAAGCACTGGGGAGACAGAATCTGTGAAAAGGAGATGTAAGAGTTAGAGTCCCAGAAGGGTACGGTTTGTGCGAGCCCCCGGAGCTAGCAGTGCTCGAGGCAATGGCAGTGAAGATTTACCCACTCAGCAGCTGTCTCCTCGCTGGTGAGTTAAACAAGGGAGCTCTGCCGAGGTGCCAGACAGCCTCCGTGCACAAATAGGGACAGCAGTGACCTTTTCCCCCCCCCCTCCCCCATTCCCGCAGCCTATGGAACCCACATTTGTGAGCAGCAGTGCTGGGGAGGGAAGCCTGAAGCTGAAATGCGATTGTGAGGCAGGAGGAGGAGGAAGAGCTTCAAGCCCGCTGCCACCCTCCAGCCTCAAACGAGTCTGGAAACATTTTCCTGACAAGTCCTGTGGTGCCTGATCCCTGCCTTTCAGTTGTCCTTACTTTTTCATCTCGGTGACTGAAACTTTTCCTGGTTTTGGTACCAGTTAAGGCGTTTGCATGTTGCTCTAGTGTTGCCTGATAGACCACTGCTGATGCAACAGCCTGCACCTTCAGCAACTGCAGAATGGCTGCATCTCTACTAAAACCCTCAGGTTTTCAGCATCAGCAGGGCCCGGCAGAGCTTGCTGTGGTGCTGGATGTGACAGGAGGCAATTTATAAGGAATTAACTCTGACAGTCACTTTATAAAGCTGATTTTCAAAGATCTAGGCACTCAAGATATGTTAATGAGGGTACTGAGGCTTCCTAACTAATTATGTTAGCATCTCTTTGTTACTCTCTGCAGCAGTGGTGCTTGGCTCACGTTTCAATAGCAGTCTGGGAGTGCTCTTTGTGGTGATTATCCAGGAGTACAGTGATACCTTAGCTCTCAGAGGCCAACCTTGCATCTGAATATCCTATGAGTTGCAAGACCCCTTGGATCTCAGAAAAAGGCCTTGAAGGAGACCCTACAGGGAACTGAATGGATGTCAGTAAAATTTCTCTCCTTCAGTTATGACCTCTGCTCCCCTTTCAATTCTGCCTTTCCCCGCTTCCTTTCCTCCGTGCTGCGCCCTCTCACAAGGCCTAGGAACAGCAGCAGCTGGCAATTGCTGACTGTCGAGCTCTGAAGAAGGCGGCGCTGTCCCGACCAGAGCAGTCAGCAAAGTGATCTGAAAGCAGGGAACACATTCGCATGCTTGGCTTTGCGGTGTGACAGACCTGCTGTTGCCTGAAGCCCCAGCAGCAAGTGAGTCAGGTCACAGCTGCACGGCTGGGGAACACACACAGGCTCTGCTCTGCCCCTGGCAAGGGCAGCTGGAATGATGTCTCAGTGCCTCCACTGCAACCACAAACACGGGCTTACAGGGGCCTTCCTTCTTGTGTTTCTGAGAGCTGTTGGTTTGGAACCTGAGAGGGCAAGGGTGACTTTCTGTCAGTGATCTCTGTGCCACCCGAGGTGGCAGCACTCCTGATTTCTTTCTTGGTATCTTCCACTCCTTTCATTTAAACCAAACTTGGCAAAAACCTATTGCAGGTTTTTTTCACACCAGTTGCAATTGCAACCTTGCCACGGCTGGTCTAGGTCAAAGGCACAGTTGAACTACAGCTATTCTAAGTAAGTGAGACTTAAGAGAACCCATTCCTTAATCTTTCCTTGCTCATTGCTGTCTTCCCAGGACCCTGTCTCGTCCTAGATGCATTGTTCATGCATCTGCACCAGGGAACTAGATCAGAGTACAAAGAAATGGGGTTTATGGGGACCATTTCCAGTTGAAATCAGTCCCCTGCTTCAGTTTAATGTGGGTATGTGCCAAAAAAACCCTACAATGATATAATTCAGGGACAGCATGAAGGGGAAGAAGGGAGAATGTGTGGTGGGGAATGCACAAGTGGGAACTGACCAAAACAGATTTGTCAAACGGTGTCCTGAAAGGCTTCACACTCTCCTGAGCCAGGGACACTTCTGCACTGTGTGCAGATAGCACCTTGTGCAAAGGCACAACTCCAGGCGTGCTCACAGGCACTGTAATGCCAAAACCCATGAATGTTCCTCCAGACTGACACAATAAGCCAAGTTCCACTTGCAGATCTACACTGCTGGCAACTCCTGCAGCATTTGGTGCAGCTGAAGTTGGAAACTCCTGAGTTGTGCTGGCTCTGCTGAGAAGCACCCCTGGCACTCACCAGCACAGGATCACTTTGCTCACACAGCTGTTGCTGTTGCACTACATTAATGGGCTTTGACACCCTTAAGGTGAAAGCAATCTTGTGCAGTGTATTATAGCAAAACCTGGATGTAACCAATCCCTACATACCCCTTTTTTTGTTTTACCTTTTTGCCACTGAACTCCTACACAAGACTCCAGAGACACTGCAACGGAGTGATGCCAACTTGAAACTACAGAGCAGGAAATGCTGTGCTTGCTGAACAGTGGGGCAGAGGCTGAACTGCTGCTCTTCCTGGGGAGAAAGGTGACTGCCCTAGAGAGCCCAAATGCTGCTTGTGCTCTAATAATGGGGGAGGCTTGTAATGCTTCCCACAAAAGCAGCTGCCAGTTGGTGCTGAGACAATAGGTGGAACACACTTAGTGCATAGTGCTGGTTTCTGCTGCTGTTCCTGAGGGACCAGATCTGAGAGCTGCTTTTAGGGTTCAGCAGGAACTTCCCTGTGGTAGGACTGAGATGATAAATAAGAGTTTTGAGAATTGGCCAGAATTAAAATCCTAGATAGCAAATTTTTATAAATTGTCTTTGTAAGAGTGTTGACTGAATTTTCCCAAGTGGAGAGGTGGGAGAGGATCATCTGAAAGGATCATCTCCTTGCAGGAGAACCCACACAAGCACCAGGTCTGGTTTCCCATGCCCCTGCTGCTCAGTCATCTTGGCGCTTCAGCACTCATTTACATTTCTAACAGTCTAACTTGGATGAAGTCTCACCTGTATCTCTCGTGTCTCATTAGAAGCCCCCTGCCCAGCCCTAGAGCCTCTATGAAGGGCCAATGGCCTCTCTTGCACACCTTGGATGAGAGACAGGAGTAGGACATTTTTGAGCATGCTCACACCTGCAGCGCTTACGTATCCGGTTCAGGAATGTCCCAGGTGTCACTGACTTGCAATTAAAGATTTTCATTAATATTTTTACTGCCTCTTTACTATCTGGGCACAAGTACAAGTGTTAGACAAGCATCCAGCTCTTCACAGATTCCAGCAAAGGGCTCTGGTGGGTTACAAAAGCTGGCATAGAGAAAAATAAAAATCAGCTTTAGCAACTGCATCTGATGGGAATTTGACTGAAAATACCCAGCTTGCATCATTGAATTTGTTCATCTGCATACTGTTAGCCACTCGCTGTGGTTATGCGCTCTTGAACACTATCCCCTTCAAGGGCAGCTGCCAACCAATAGTTTATCTGAGGGTTTCACCTGCACCAACTATGAGGACTTGTGGAGGACTCTTCCATCAATACCTGAGCACGGGGCTCTAAGGCGAGCGCCTGGCTGGGCAGGTCTGTGCCCAGTGGGGATGGGTAAACAGTCGGAGGGGAAGTGTTTGCCTGTTCAATATTTGTGCCAAACAGTCTTTGTAGGGTGACAGAGCCTCGGCAGCTTCTGGGGGCTGTCCAGCTGATTACACACAGCACAGCAGCCAGTGTGGCTCTGCCGGCTTCTTACAGCCAGCACTGATAATGCTGTTCACACCCTCCTGTCGACTGCAGGCTTCTGTGCGCTTGTGCTGCCTGCAGCCCTCAGCTCACTGCTGTACACAGCAATTTGAAAGTTCTCATGTACTACGAAATTCTGCCTCACACTCCAAGGAGGTATCTTTACTCCTAGAGCAGAGGCAGAGCCTGCAGGGTCTCTGTGGAAGGCAAGACTCCCAGCATAGATGTGCAATTGTTATGCAGTCAGCTGCATTTCAGCAGTGGTGAAACTATCCCTGGTTTAGGTTTCTCTGCAGTAATTTCTCTGAAGCCTATGAGATTCTTTGGGATGAGAGGCTATAAAAATCTAAGTTGATATTAATTACATTGTCTTGCATGATTTTATGTGTGCCCACTTTGCACTACAGAAACTGTTGAAGGCAACGCTCGGCACTCACACATCACTGGGCTGTGCTGGAGAGGGTCAGGCACAATTTCTGATCTTGCTTGCCCAGTGAGAGGTTCATGCTTAAAATTTACAGCTGACTTGACATTCCAGAAACTAGACATGGTTACTAGTGATGTCTTTTGTAGTTACAAACCTAGCTAAGGAAAGAGACATTGGGAGATCTGAACCTTTGCATCCAGGAGCAGAGTGGAGATTATCTTTGCAGAGAAGTTCTGCTTGTTCAACTGCTGAGAAATGCCTGCAGCTTCTGTTGCACTCTGTGCAAACTCTCAGACCAGTGACCACCATCAGCTGCTGCCAACCCCCCACAGATTCCAAACATACAGAAAGGAGAACCAAAACCACTTGCTTCATTTGTCTGACAAAGTTGCTGTCATCCATCAGGCTGCGTTGATCCAACTCACTTCTGTGGCAGCACCACAGAACCCCTGAGCCTGAAAGATGCCACAGACAGCAGAGTCCTGCCCCTTGAGCTGTGCATCCTGAAGTTCAGAAAAAAGCAGGAACACAGAGGAGAGCTATCTGTGATATGAACGGCACAACTGCCTGGACAGCATACAGAGTTCAGGAAAGAAAGGTCCTGCCTGTTGGGTTTGCTGTGGTCTGAGAGGGCTCTTGCAGGGAGCTGAGGAAGCAGGACATCACTCTCTGAGTGCAGTCACACCCTCTGCATCCTGGTGTTTGAACCTCTTATCAGTGACTGAAAGTTACAGATAAGGCAAAACTTTAGAAAGCAGTGAAAAGAGGGAACTGAATATTTATCAATGACACCTTTAGGCTCTGGGGATGTTTTTTTTCTGTGTGGTATGGTGTCAAAGATACTAGAGACAGCTACATATGCGCAGGTCAGATGGGATTTTGGAAACGCTTATGTAGCAGCAGGCAGCTCACAGGAACCAGGATTTATACCACCTAGATACCACTTTTCTTGTGCAAGGAACTCATGTGGGCTCTGGGGCACCTACACAAGAGAAGCAGCTTCAGGCTGAGCTGAGGATTATGGCTCTGCTCCTGAGCATACCTGCTAATGGTGCAGCCAGCACCAACAGCAAACCAATACAGCTGGAGCAGCCACAACCTGCTCTCCTCATCCTTCTGGGGGCTTGAGAACTCCTCTCACTCAGTAGCTTGGCTTTACTCCTTTGTAAAAAGGAGTACTCTTTACTTCCTCTGTAAAACCAGGAGGAGAGTGCAGAGAGGGCATCACTCTGTGAACTGCCATCGGGTGCTCTGAGCCTGTGAGCAGCTGTTGTTTGGAGACGCTTCATCAGATGTACCCAGAAGGCAAGAGTGCAGCTGGATTGTGTAAGCCAGGCTCTGCCCAAAGGCTGCTAAAGCACAGGTACCTGGGCAACTGCAGTACAAGGGATGTACCACTGGAGCAGATACATTGGTGGTAATGCAACTTTTCTTACAGGGAGAGAAGTGAGGAAGAGTTAGGACAAAGGATTTATTCAGCAGCTGGAAACAGCACATCACCAGCACAGAACTGAAGGAAGCAAGAAAAGAAAAAAGATAAAGACAAAACAAAAAAAAAAAAAAAAAAAAAAAAAAAAAAAAAAAAAAAAAAAACCCAAAAAAAAAAAAAAAAAAAAAAAAAAAAAAGAAAGGAGGAACTGAAAGAACCATGTGCTCTTTTCTTGGGAATAGCTAGCTCTAGGGTGACTTGAGGGATCACAGAAATGTTTTTAACAGCACCACAGTTAAAGTTAGTGACTGCTTGGCTCCAGATACATCATCAGATCACTTTAACCATGTCCTGCAGGAATACTCAGCAATTCATAGCGCAAACATAGGAGATGCTGGTTGGACTTTGCCTTGTCTGAATGTGAAGCTAGCCATACTAACTGACATCCAAATGAACTGATTCTGGGAGACACAGAGTATAAGAGAAGCCATCTCACGGCGATGGGCTTCAGGAAGGCCTGCAGCTATTCCTCTTGGGCAGGGTTCCATAATCTTGCATTTAAAAAGTTGTGCTGCTTTGATTATCTCTTGTGCCCAGCAGCTGACAGTGCTCACGGCTGTGGCTGAAAGCAGGGCACTGAGAGGTGCAGCTACTCTCCCTTGCTGCTTAGCACAGGGAAGCACTTTACAAATCGCAGGCCTGTGGCAGCCCTTGTGGGTGGCAATGGAAGCAAGGACAAAGCTGGTGGGAAGTGACTGCTGGAAATAAGAAAGAAAATGTAAATTGGGATGTGGAAGCAACAGGTGGTAGCAGGCATTGGAAAAGCCCTGAAGCAGGAATGAATCCAGGCCTTGCTGAAGGAGGCCACTGGAAAGGCAACTGGAAGGGACAGGAAGGGAACTGCCCAGGGAGACGGTGAGAAGGAGGTGCCCAGAGATCAGCCACAAGGGCAGGGTCCTGCTGCTCTCGGTTATGCATGGCAGCGCCCAGCTGCCAGGGGCTCGCTGCCTGCTTCCACAGGGAAGTGCCTGGGCTGCTACTTTAGGAAGAGCAGGGAGCAGGTCTGCGGCTGTGACGCTGCACCCAGCTCTGCCATGACAGGTGGAAAGCGACAGGAACAGCAATTTAAGTCATCCGCTCGGGTGCAGCGGCAGGTGGCTGGCAGGGCCCAAGCACCATGACCTTCTGCATTGTGCTTCACGACCCACGGGTGCGCTGGGTGTGACTGACAGGGACAGCCCAGGCCGCGGCACTGGCATCCGAAGGCGGGGACAGGCCGCATCCCGAGGCGCCTCCGCAATCGGGAGCAGCGGCGCGGGCCTCAAGCGCGGCGCCCGCAGCCGGGGCGCGCGGACACATGCGCGCTCCTCCGCCCTTCCCCAGTCTCGCGTCGTCCTCTGCCTCCGCGCGGCCGGTCCCGCCCCCTCCTGCGAGGCCCGGCCAATGGACGCTCAGCGTGGGGCGGCAGGCAGGGGCGGGGCCGCGNGGGGGCTCTGCGCCTGCGCGCCGCGCTGCCCGCCCCTCGCCAGCAGCAGCAGCAGCAGGAGGAGGAGGCGGCGGCGGTGGTGGTGATTCTGGTTGTGGAGAGAGCGAGGCAGTGCGAGCGCCGCTGCCGCCCCCTGTTATCCGGGAGCCGCAGGTCCGGGCGGAGGGAGGCCGGAGCGCGCCGGCGGCGGAGGGAGCCAGAGCGGCGGTGGCAGCAGCGGCGGCAGGAGTCTGTGCCCGGTCCCCCCCTCCCCCTCCGCTCAGTCCCGTTACAGCTCCCCTCCCTCCGCGCTCCGCTCTGTAGCCACCAACATGTCGGCGCCGGCGGCCAAAGTCAGTAAGAAGGAGCTGAACTCCAACCACGATGGGGCCGACGAGACCTCAGGTAAGGTCCCGCCGGGGGCGGGAAGGGAATGGCGGCAGCCGTCGCGGCCTCCGCCTCGCACCGCGCCGCACC
>VWZE01008309.1:45547-66803 GCA_013396675.1 Eubucco bourcierii
CCAGCTACACGGGCCGCGGCGGGTTCGGAGGCGGGAAGAGCGCGGGGTCGGCCGGGCGGATGTGCAGGCCCCAGCAGCGGCAGGAGGAGGCCATGTTAGCGCCCTTTTGTCTCCGCTCCCCGGCCCGGCCTCCTTCCCCACGGGCGCAGGCGGGGCCGGGCGGGGGGCGCTGCGGCCTTGGCGGAGCAGCGGGACCCCCACCCCCCCTCCCGGAGCAGCATCCGCGGAGGCTCATTGTGCTCCGCCGCCGCCGCCATGATGCTTCACCGCCTCCTGCTTTCGGCGGCGCCACGGCCGCGTGGTACTACCCCGCCGCGCCGGGATGGAGCCGCGCCGGGGCCCGCCCGCCAGCCACGCGGTNGAGCGGCCCACGCCGGCCCCACGTGCGGCCGTAGCCCCGCCGGCGTTTTTAAAGGTCGCCGCGCCGCGGGTCTTCTCCCGGCCGCCGCCGCGGGCCGGGAGCAGCGCTCCGCCGCTTGCTCCGCTCGTACACGTGCTTTCCGTCCGCGACCCCGCGCCCACCGCGGGAAGGGCCGAGCGGAGAGCGTTGTCCGCGAGGGCGGGCTGAGCCGTACGGGCTGCTACCCGTGGCAGGATCGGCTCTGCTGCTCCGCTCGACCGCTTCCCGCTGCCTTCATTCGTCCTCGGCGCGATCCGTGAAGGCTCCCGGGGCACAGCGCGGCCGCGCTCCGCCAGGGAGAACTTCCCTGCCGAACGCCACCGGGAAGCCTTGCCGGCCTGTAACCGCCCTTTCGACCTGCCCCGCGGTCTTTAGGAGGCGGCGTGGTCTCCATCGATGCTTCTGTTCTCCAGAACGTTTCGCATTCCTCTAGACGCGTTGGTCTCTGCAGGCAGGACTTGCTGCTTTTAATTAAACTGCTCCCAATTGACTTGAAAAATGAGGGGAAGGCGAGCTGTGATTTCTGGGGCTAAACTTGCTTTTGGGTGGCCGTTCCCCAAACTTTCCATCCCTCAGCAGTGGTCCTCGGGACGCAGAGGTAGCTTTAATGCTTGAGACGTTTCATAAGAGCATCTCTGTGCTTTGAAAGGAGAGGACTAGGAGTGGGCTCAGGTGGAACCTCCAGGTGATGTCAGAATTGAGGGGATTTTGATGCCTTTTCGTTTGTTTTTCAGAAAAAGAGCAACAGGAAGCAATTGAACACATTGATGAAGTACAGAACGAAATAGACAGGTAAACACTAACAGACTTCTGAGCCGCTTTAGCAGAAATGCAAATGTAACTTTCAAAAAAGCGAAATATTTACTACTGTAAACACTTGGGTTTAGCTCTCCCTCACCTTAAACTCTGTCTGTATGCACTTGTGTTCTGACTGGATGAGATGTAAGAGGCATTTGCATATAGAAAATTGGAAGAAGTGTCTTTGTTTCTAGTTTAACTGCGTAACTTAAAACCTGGAACTTGAATTTAAATTTAATTGTAATAATTTTCGTAATGGAGATTTATTTCTTACTGTTTTCTTCCAGTTAATCTGTATGCAGCTTGCAAAAGTGTTTTTGTGTCTGTAAGCAGAACCAAAACCTGATTGGAAAGTTAGTTTGTATTATACTTTTAAAATTGAGTATTTGACTGCTCATGCAGTACTGCACAGGAGGTGTCTGTGAAACTCTGGTTTTGTGTGCCAAAGCTCTGTGGGTTCTGTGGGGGCATTTGCCTGGGCCTTATCTCCATGCAAGCTGCCCGACCAAGGCCACAGGCTGATGAGGCTCTGGTCATGGGAAGCTGTTGTAGTATCAGGGCCCAGCCTTCAGATGTTCCTTGTGTGGGGTGCAGAATGGCTTTGCTGCTGCTCTCTTGCCTGCCCAGAAGCTGGGCGGCAGCAGGTGGTGTTGTGTGTTGCCGTCTTTGGCAAACAAAACGTGGCAGAGGTGAAATTGTGCTTACATAGAGAAGGGTCTGTCCCTGTGTGGTGCTGTGCCCTGTGCTCAGAGCATCTTTGGCAGACCAGGGAGTGGGTTCTGGGTGCATTCTGTGGTCAGTATGAGCTCAGGTCTTGCTCTGAGGTGCCCTACCTGTTGAAAGTGGCAGAGTGGTCTGGTCGGGTCCTTGCAAGGCTCAGTGCACTTCTGCTGAGGAGAGTTTGATTCTCCCTCTGCTGCAGACTGAATGAACAAGCCAGCGAGGAAATCTTGAAAGTAGAACAGAAATACAACAAACTCCGCCAGCCGTTCTTCCAGAAGAGGTCAGAGCTGATCGCCAAAATCCCCAACTTCTGGGTAACAACATTTGTCAACCACCCACAAGGTACGTCCCTAACATCCCTCAGGCTTCGCTTCTCCCACGAGCCCTGCAGCTGCATCGACTCCGCAGGGCTCTAAAGAGAATGCTGCTGCCTGTGCACAGGCTTCCCTCATCCTGGAGCATGTTGGCCAGGGGAACCTCTTTTTGGTTAAAATCCTGTGCTGGGCTTCTCTCTGCCTTTGAGCTTCCCACTCCTCTTACTTAATTGGGTTCTTGAAAGAAAACTGAAAGAAACCCAAGTTCAGTGTTTTTAATTGGAGGTGAGCTCCTTTGGGCTCTTGAGAAGCCTAGAGAGGACAAAACGAGTTGGTGGTTGCTTAGACAGAGCAAGCTACACGTGTGGAAACGTGTTCAGAGAAAAGGGCTGGGGTGTGTAGGCATCTGCTGCTGCTTTCTGACACGGAACCAGGAGAAGCAAGCATGGTGCCCTCCCTCCGGAAATGCCAGCAGTGCGGTGGGCCACAGGCAGCCGGGCAGGTGTCTCACTGCTCTTCAGGTCTTGCTTGCTGTCAGTTTCCTTTACCTCAGCTGCATGAGACACACTGGGTGCTTTAACGAGGGATTCCTGATTCTGTCCTAGTATCTGCACTGCTGGGAGAAGAGGATGAAGAGGCACTGCATTATCTGACCAGAGTTGAGGTGACAGAATTCGAAGACATCAAATCAGGTTACAGAATAGATTTTGTAAGTGCTTCAAGTCACTCCTTCACTGGGGACTTCCTGTTGGCTCATGGGAGGCTTTTTCATGCATGTTGGGTCAGTTGTCACTTCATCTCCTCAGGTGTCTGTCTAGTACCAGGTGTGATCTGGTGCATATCTTTGCACTATGCAAGTCCTAACTCTTTGCTTTCAATTCTTCAGTATTTTGATGAGAATCCCTACTTTGAAAATAAAGTTCTCTCCAAAGAGTTTCACCTCAATGAAAGTGGAGACCCATCTTCAAAATCAACTGAGATCAAATGGAAATCTGGGAAGGTGGGTGTGCTCCTGGGGCGGGGTGCCTGCTGGTCTCTGCACCCATCATTTTGTATTCCTTTTCCCTTTTTCTTTTGTCCTGAAGTCATTTTCTCCTCCCTTTTCTCCACTTGGCATGCACAGCTGCTGTCTGTCTCACTGAGCACCGCCAATAAAGCAGTGCAGGTACAAGAGCAGCCAGTGGAGGGGTTAGCAGGGCTGTTAGCTTGCTTCTGGCAGGGTCTGGTCATCTTCTCCTGAGACAGCTTTTCAGTGAGGAGCTCCAAGGACAGCAGGTCTGAGGGGTCCATTGTGGGTTGTGATTTAATTTATTTGGTTGGGCTGTTACCATTTCTCAACTTCATTTCCAGCCCCCTGTCACTGGGGAAGCTGCAGCAGCTGGGGGGTGCCTCTTCAGCTCATTCAGATATCCTCTGAAGGTGTCAGCTTCTGTAGAATCTGGGGACTCTCATCTGGTCCTGAAGACTTTAAATGAATATATGAAAGAGCTGAGGACTGCAGTTGAGTCATTTTGTTTTCAGACTTAGCAAACAGATTGCTGCAAATTTAGAAAATTTCTGGGGTGAGGTGGTGAGAGCAGGACTCAGATACCTTCTTGTGACCACAATTTAGAAGTTTGTGCAGCTCTTTCTGCCTAGCTGCAAAGGATGCCTGAAGACCTGCAGAGAGATCTCAGGCTGAGGAGGTCAGGCAGCCCTTACCTCAGGTTAAAGGCAGAACTTGGAGGTGTGGCTGAGGACTGAACGGTGTTCAGATTGTGTTTAAGTAGCAGCTGCTCTCAGAACAGCATTTAGCCATTGTGAGCCCTGTAAAGCTCTGTGTCATACACACCTGTGCTCCCTTGTGGCAGGGAAACGACTCCAGTGTGAGACCTCCTGGGTTGTCAGTACTGCAGCACAGCATTTGCTGCTGCCCAGTGTTGATCACAAGGCAGGTGGCTGAGCACAGTGCCTTCCCTGCCATTTGCCCCAGATCTTTCCTAAAGACTTCTCCCTCTGGAAGGGAGTGGCAGGTGACTTGTGGTGGTTCAGAGCAGTGGGTTTCTCTGTGGTGCTTACTCAGACAGGTGAAGACTACTTGGCCATTTCTTAGGGAACTTCTTCACTCCTTTCTCAGGATCTGACAAAACGTTCAAGCCAGACACAGAACAAAGCCAGTAGGAAGAGGCAGCATGAAGAGCCAGAAAGCTTCTTCACCTGGTTCACTGACCACTCTGATGCAGGGGCTGATGAGCTAGGAGAAGTCATCAAGGATGACATCTGGCCCAACCCACTGCAGTACTACTTGGTGAGTCCAGCACCGAGCCACCACTCCAGGGTTGCTTGGTGCCCTGCACAGTGCTGGGCAGGGACCACTGAACTCGGGTGGTTTGGTCACTGTTGGTAACACCACACCTGTGTCTTTAAGGTTCCTGATATGGATGATGAGGAAGGGGAGGGAGAGGAGGATGATGATGATGATGAAGAGGAAGAAGGATTGGAGGATATTGATGAAGAAGGAGATGAAGATGAAGGGGAGGAAGATGAAGATGATGATGAGGGAGAGGAAGGAGAGGTGAGTAGTCTTATGCTTTTCATCTCTGGTGTGTGGAATTGGACACAAAAGGGGTCCCCTGAGAATACTGAGCCCTGTCGCAGAGGTGAAAGAGTTCTTTGTGTGAGCACTGGCAGAGGCCTGAGGAGGAGAAGCAGAACTGTCAGCACCTGAGGCTGTGGCAGCTTCCTGTGCAGCAGTGTGCAGGGGAGGGGGGGCTTGCAGTGCAGCTCTGTGTGTGTACAGGAGACAGTGGAAAGAAGCAGCTGCAGTGAACTGGCAAGGGAAGTGCCCTGGAAGAGCTGAGATATCTCACAGCAGAAGGCTCCCTTGCTAGTGGACATGCCAGAGAGGCTTTACTTGCCAGTACCTGCTCCTGACACATCCAGTCCAGCCTCCCTGTTCCTCCTTGTGGCCAGCATAGCTCAGACTGGGGGTTCAGGAACTGGACATGTCCTGTGGCAGCAAGGAAGTTCCAGGGTGCTGGTAACTTTCAGCGCAGAACATCTGTGTGCCTGAATCTCAGCAGCAAAGCACAACTTGTATTGAGGTGGGCCTGTTGTGGGCACCAGGGTGCTGAGCTCCATTGTGCAGCCTAGAGTCTGGCACCTGCAAGTCGAAGTACTTTGTTCTTGTGAATTTAAAATGAGGGGGAGGAAGATGAGACCTTCACTTTGTGTTGAACTTATATCTGTTCCTGTAATGATTCTGTGTCACTAGTTCCAAGCTGGCAGTCCTTGTTGGGACATGCAGCTCGTCACTGGTTCCTCTATGAGTGGGTGCTCACAGGCAGTGCTCCTCAGCAGGGGCAGAGAGCATGGCACTAGGTGCTGTTGGCAGCACTGCAGGGTAGGGGAAGGTGCCCGTGCCTGCACTTGAGAGCTCGTGACAGCTGCAGCCTAGTGACTGATGTTCATCCTTGCTTCTCTTTCCACAGGAGGATGAAGGAGAAGATGACTGATTGAACACTGATGGATTCCAAACCCCCTTTTTACCTTTTTAATTTTTCTCCAGTCCCTGGGAGCAAGTTGCTGTCTTTTTTTTCTCGTGCTCAGTCGCCTTGTTCTCTTGAGGTCTCTTTTTCTCTCCTCTACACCATGGTTCACAATTTATTTTGGGGGAAATACCTTGAGCAGAATACAGTGGAAAGAATCTACCAGTTTCTGTTTCAGGTTCATTTTTATCCCTTTCTGTCTCAAAACAAAAAACTGTTTATGGAATCAACACACCATGTTCTGTGGGAAAAAAGAAAACCTTCTGCTCCCTTCACTCTGCTGGAAGCTGAAGAGTGCTAGGCCCCTGTGTAGTAGTGCATAGAATCTAGCTTTTTTCCTCCTTTCTCTGTATATTGGGCTCAGAGATTACACTGTGTCTCTATGTGAATATGGACAGTTAGCATTTACCAACATGTATCTGTCTACTTTCTCTTGTTTTAAAAAAAAAAAAAAAACCAAACAAAAAAATTAAAAAAACAAAAACAAAAAAAAAAACCAACCTGGGGTTCTAGAAGGTCAGCGGGGGTGGGTTTGGATGTGTGGGTGGGTTAAGTGGGCATTTTGACAACATGGCTTCTTCTCCTTTGGCATGTTTAATTGTGATGTTTAACAAACATCCCTGCAGTTTAAGATGACACTTTTAAAATTAAATCTTCTCCTAATGATCAATTTGAGCCCTGCCACTTGATGGAGAATCAGCAGAACCTGTAGGATCTTATTTGGAATTGCCATTCTCTATTGTAATTTTGTTGTTTGTTTTGTTTTGTTTTTTTTTCTTGTTTCTTGTTTCTTTTTCTTTTTCTTTCTTTTTTTTTTTTTTTTTGTTTTGTTTTGGTTTTTTGTTTTGTTTTGTTTCACTGGAAAGGAAAGAAAGATGCTGAGTTTTAAACGTTGAAGTGTACAAGTTGCTTTGTTACAATAAAACTAAATGTGTACACAAAGGGGCTGGTTGCTCTTCACTGAAACAAGGTTGTCATGTCCTGGTTTGAACTTGCGGCTGGTGCCTTGGTGGGTCTGGGGGCACTTGGCTGGTGTGTGTCCAGTGCAGCCCTGTGAGGAGCCTCTGGCAGTTTCTTCAGTTCCCACTAGTGCAGTGCTGGAGAAATGTTACCTGTGGGACTTAACTGTCACACATGGTCCCTCAAACTGCTCTAGGGCAGGGCTGCAGATTTGTCTTGTGTGAGGACAGAGGTTTCCTTTAATGTTCTGCAAAAGGAGTATCACTTGATTCCTGGTGAGCTGCTCTAGTGGTTTCCAGTGCTGTGTCTCCAGTGAATTAGGCTGCAGGGAGAGCTCGTGCAAGCTCAGGACAAAAAGAGCAAGGGGTCTTTCAATAAGCTCTGGGTGCACCTGTACATCTCTGCAGCTGAGAACAGAGCTCAGGTGATCATGATGGGGCTGTTCCAAAGGGCAAGATCCTCACTCCAGCTGGTGTATGGAGTTGCTCACTCCCTGCTGTCTTTGATGGCAGCAGCCTGTGTGTGTCCTCTTCGGTTCAGCGCACTGCATTGGAGAGCTTGCAGCAGTTTGACATTCAGGCTGCTGGACCTGATGTGAAGTTCTAAGGTGCTGTGCTTTGGCTGATCTAGAGGTCAGCAGCTGGCTCTGGATGTCGGGCAGGACAGGCTTTGGGGAAGATTTGCTGCCACCTCTGATTTCTTTTCCTCACTACATGTGCTCCAGCATCACACTCAGTTGTTTTGGATGCTCATGAGACACATCTAAGCAACCTGTGGTGAAAACATCCTGTAAGTATCTGGTTCAGCTTGGACTGAAATCAGGTATCAGAGGCAATCCACATCCAGTCTGCAGGTGACCAGTGGGGCAGTAAGGCAAGCCCCAGGCAGGGCTGCTGTCCTCAGCCTGCTTGCAGAGCAGTCAAACAAGCTGGGGATGGCCTCTTGCCTTCTTGGCAAAGGGAGCAAACCCTGCCAAGGCTGCACCTTGTACATTCTTCCACTCGATTTCTTTTTGTGAGACCTGCTCCCTGTTGTGGCAGAGGGTGTCACTGATGCCTCATTACTTAATTTTCTTGTGGTCTGAATTGTCATTATTCCAGGAAAAGATTTTTCCTACTCCTGCTACACCTCTGCTGCTCATTAGCAGAAAACCTGTGACACTTGCCTTGAAAAAAAGTGTTCAGATCTTCAGGGGCTATGAAGTCAAATGCCATGAAGTGGTGAGAAGTCTGAGTAATAAAATGCTGCTTCTGAGGCTTTTCTTGCATTCTGCAGGGTTTTACAGGATGGCAAAACACGTTTTCTGCTGTATTGATCACTGTGAATTTCTTGTGGAACTTCAGGGTTTACTCCTGGCAATGTCTGAGTGAATCAGGTGCATTTGTGACTCCAACCTGCTTGGCTTTTTTCCTAGCACTGGAGATGGGCCAAGAAGCACTGCATGTGGCCATGGTGTGCTCCCAATGCTCAGTATCCAGCTCTGCTGAGTGTCCAGTGGGTGCCCATTTCAGTGCAGTTTGTGCATTGAGAGGTTGATGTCCACCTGGGATAAGAAAGGGAAATTTCATTCTCCTTGCATGTCTGTATCTCATCAGTCCCCCACTGCTGCTGCAGCTCCTCACATCAGTTAATCCTGTGAGTGGAATTTGTCCTGGGGGAAGCTGAGGCCAGGCTTGGAGCCTGAAGTTCCAGGGTTAGAACAGGGAGTTGGTGGCAGTTGCTGGGGCAGTGACTCGAGTGCCTCCAAGGTTATCATTGTTTGATGTTTAGTTGCTCTAAAATGGAATGTTTGGTCTAATTTCTAGCACCAAAGGGAAAAAAACCACATCTGTGTGTGTCTATAAACAGGTTTGGTTATCTCTGGTCATTCCTGCTCCTGCCTGTAAAGCAGCATACTCTGACTCTTCCTCAGTCATTTCTGCTACCTCTCAGTGCCCTTCTAACCTGGGGCACAGTCATGGCGCCCTGTTTTCTGGGTGCTGCTCCTCAGGTTTGAAGCTGTGTGGGTTCATTGTGGGTTGTTTGGGGGGAGGGGGCATTTCCTTTTTTGGGGGTGTTTTCTGTTGGTTTTAATTTCCATTTGATTTTTAAGAGACTCAAATCAATGCAGTAATTTCTCTGCTGTACCTTAAATATCTCCTGTTTGAAGGCATTCCGCTGCTACTTGACAACCCTTTCTAAGGGTCGTTTTCTAAGAACCAGCCCGGGCTGGGCACGGTCTGTGGGCTGAGGCTGGCGGTGCTGGCTCGTCTTTGGTGGGCATCAGGTGCTCAGAGCAGTGAGAGTGGCAGCGACTCTGGAACAAGACTCTTCCTGCGGGACCAGATAGGCGCTGCCGCCTGCCCTCCCTCTCCTGGATAAACCACGGAAACTTCTAAGCCTCTTCTCTCGATCTCCACCATCCCGATCTCTGCCGGAGGGACCCTTTCGGCCTCGGCCCCGGTGCCTGCCGCGCACCGCACCTCGGGCTGCGCTCCCTCCGCTATTCCTGCCTGCCGAGCGGCACTCTCCGGCCGCTAACCGGAGAGCTGGCGGCAGGCCGAGGGGCCCGGGGCAGCCTCGCCCTCAGCTCTCGCTTCAGGAAGTGCGGCGAGAGCCTTTTCCTACAGCCCTAACGAGCCTGCAAGATGGGACCGCGGACGTCTCTGCTCGGGTTAGGGAGGACAGGGATGCCGGTCCAAGGGCTCGGCTCTGCTTCGCCTTCGGCACCGGCCCGGAGGCAGCCCTGGGAGCAGCCCCGGTACCCCTGTAGGGCTGGCCCGGGGCTGCTGCCAGTACCAGCTGGACGCGGGAGACCGGTGCGGGAGCGTCGAGCAGCCAGGAGGGACACTAGCACACGAGCGGCCCCTGCCCGCAGGAGCTGCGGCGACAACTGCCGAGGGCCCTCCTGACGCACCGCAGGTTACGGACAACCCTGCCCGGGGCGGTGCTGTAGGCACATGAAACCCGAAGACTTCTCCTCCCACCCGCGTTCCCCTGCGCTCTGAGGGCCAGCAGTGGCCCCCGCCCAGTCCATCTCCCCAGGCCGGGGAGCTTGGTCAGCTAGCCGAGCTCCTGCCTCTGCTCCCTCAGTCCTCCTCCTGGCTCACCTGGGCGGGAATGAGGAAAGCCCCCGCGTGCACCCCGACCTCTGCCAGCACCGCGGGCTCGCCCCAGCTGACCAAGCCAAACACAGCCCTGGCTCCTGCTTGCTGGGACAAGGTTTGTGCAGCGGCGCTTGGCAGCGTCCCTGCTCCCCGGAGCCTCGCACAGCACCTACGAGTGTTGACTTTCCCCTTTCTGGTTTTCCCGGCAGATGAAGAATGAAAGTAATTTCTTCGACTCTCGCCAGAGCCTGGCCCATGTCACGAACTGCAGCAGGTCCCAGGAGGGGTCATGCCGATCTGACGCCCAAGTAACAGCAGCAGCGCGTCAAAAAGTTCGGTAGAAATCGAAGGGTTTATTAATTCAACTCGGCTAAGCCAGATTTACAGTTCGCATTTTCTGGAAATCTTTTACTCAGTTGCAGATCGTTTATAAAGTGCTTATACTTAAAAAAAAACAAACAAACAAAAAAAACCAAACAAAAAACAACAACAACAAAAAAACCTGTATAAAAGGAAACCTTTTTGGTTCATTAGAGTGGTTGCAAATTTGTCTGTAGTGAAGCTTTTGGCCTCGAAACTGTGCGTGGTTCCAGGGCTGAGAAACTGCCCTGGTGCAGTGGTACGAGGCTCTTCAGTGCTGCTGCGGAGGGACCCCATAAGCGGTGGTCATCACTCTCTGGAAGCAAGAAGCACCCCTCACTTGTGAGCCCTGGCATGTGCCACGGTGCCATCGGTGCCGCCTGGCACGACGGCAGTGCAGCGGCAGCTGGGTTTCACAGCTGGTGGCTGGTTATTGCTGCCAGCCTTGCCAGCGCACCCGGGTTAGTTTTTCACGCAAACGCGCAGCCGAAGCGCCAGATCCCGCATGCAGAGAAGCAGTTCTGCAGAGGACAGACGAGTCCCAGAGTAGGCTGGAGACCGGCACCGCCTCCCACAGGGAAGCTCCCTGACGGAAAGTTGCGCTTTGCTACGGTACGAGTCGGTATGGAGCCTGAAACTGCAAACCGCCAGTGGGCTCCGCTCAGCAACCCGGGGCCAGCTGCGGGGCTCCCTCCCAGCTCCCAAGGGTGTCAGGACCAGAGCGGGGCCCGACCTGTCCCTGCGCGCGTCCCCGCGCAGCCCCCCCGCAATCGCTGTGCTTTCAAAGGTCCCCTTCAGCTGCTCCGTCCCCAGCGGCCCGCGGCGCGGGCGACGTCCGCGCTGGAAGCGGGAGGTACCTGGGTCTCCTCCGCGTCCGGCCTGTCGCCTCTCTGCCTCCCGCTGCCTGCTCACTTCTCCTCGGGGCGGACGAAGGCGGCGAGACAAGCCGCGGCCATGAGCAGGAGCTGCGCCTGGCCGGACACCTCGCGGGACCGGGCGGGCGGTGCGCCGGGAAGAGGCGGGGAGGCTCTGCGCTTCCCCAGGGCTGCCCGCCGGGAGCTCTCTGGGCCCACACCCCACGAGGGGGCGCTGGCGGCGGCGCCTCCGCTTCCCGGGAGGGCTGAAGTTTGAAAAGTGCTCAGCTGCTGTCGGGGCCGGGCACAGAAATGGCGGCGGAGACCTCGCAGGTGAGCGCCGGGCCGAGGGCTTGGGGCGGCACAGCAACGGCGGGGGAGGGCCCCCATCCTGGCCGCCCTTCTGGGACCCCCGAAGGGTGGAGGGGTCCCCTCCATCCTCCTGCCCCAGCTCCCTACTCCGCCGGAAGCCCCCGACCGTCTGGGCAGCGGCGCTTTGCCGTCGGCCCCTCCGCCCCTGGTCGCGCCCCGGAGGCTGGTGGGGTCCCTACAGCAATCCCTCCTCGCCTCCGGGAGGTGGGGTTCGGGCAGAGCCGATGTCCGCTGAGGAAATCCCCGCTTGGCACCGCGGGAGGCCAGGCGGCTGCGCGGCCCCGGGGGAGGGCAGGCTGCTGTGCCTGGAAGGAGCTCCCGGCGTGGGGAGATGCCCTGCCCGGGGCGTTCCGAGCCTCAGCTTGGAAAGCAGAGATGATGGAGGGAGTGGCAGAAAGAGCCCTGGCTGCTGCGGGCCGGGCTGGCCCCATCGCTGTGCCTCCTGGACGCTGCTCTCCGCCCTCCGCAGCTCACATATCTCCGTCTCGGGAAGGGACTGGCTGCAGGCACGGCTGCCGGCTCCTCTTCTCCGGCCCTGGCCGTGCCTTTTTCTCCTGAAGAGTAAATGTGGTCGGTGTGAGCCCGCCCGAAGCAGCCTTGGTCCCTGCAGCACAAGCCAGCCGTGCCAGCTGTGCCCTGCAGTGTCCCAGTGAACATGAGTGTGCTTCAGGGACTGCCTGCCCATCACCAGCTCCCGTGCCCCTGCTCTGTGCTTTGTGCAGGTGAAGCTCATTGCCAGGCTGGGCATAACAAGGGGATGGGGTCTCCCTGGGCTGCCGTCCAAAGGATTGAGCACAGTTGTGGTGCTGCTGACGCTTTACCAGTTAGGAAGCAGCCCTGGCCCAGGGTAAGCTCTGGCAGCCCCGCCACGAGGGGCAAAAGCGAGCTCACGTAAGCAGTCTTGGGTGTTTCGTTGCAAGCCTCTCTCAGGGCTGCGCTGGAGACATGCCCTGAAGGACTGACCTGCCCTGGGCACACAGCAGCTGCAGCACAGGCTGGGGCAGTGTCCTGGCACTGCGCAGAAATGCAGAATGGATCAACACAAATGCACATTCAGCTTTCCCATCCTCCCCAACAAGAGATTTCATCCTCCTGAGGCAAATGCTACCAATGCCATGTTCCCCTCTGATCCAGAGAGGGGAAGAAGACTGCAGTGCAGGAGGACGTGGTTACCTTTTATTTGGGAAAGGAGCACAGTGCATCAGCTGGTGCTCAGAATGGCATTTGGCAGAGGCAGGTGTGGAGGAAAATGGACCCGAGAGCTGCTGAGACTGTCCCTGCTCTGTGCAAAGGGCCACCTCTGTGTTCAGCAGCCTGTGCTGGCTTTGCTTTTCCAACAGTGCTGGTTGCTTTTTCTAGTTGCATGGGGGTTGATACCAGTGAGCTCCTTCCAGTCCCTTGCTGCAGACTGGTTAAAGAGCTGTTTGATTGTCCAGCTTAGAGCTGGTGAAGGTTGCCTGTGACTCAGGCACTCCATGATTCAAGTTCTTCCTCACAAAACTCTGGATGTTTTTCCTAAGCTCTGGCTTAGTTCCTGGCTTTACTAATTGGGTGAGAACTTCCTGGAAGCAGGATGTTAATCTGAACCTTTTTGTTTTGTTACCAATCTGAACAACTCCTATTTTGGCCATGATGTCTCTGGGCCAGCCTGGGCCCAGGCCAAGTCTAAAATAGAAATGTACTTTTTTCCCTCCTTCTTCAACAGCTTTGCTGTTAGACTGAAATGGTAGCAAAGACTGATGGAGGATGTTTGGAGGTGGCCTCAGACGTACACACAAAGCACCCTGGCAGGGTGAGGTGACCCTGTCTGAGTGGCTGCAGCGGTCACACAAAGCCAGCAGGGCTCTTGTTGGAGATGTGGCCAGGGTGTGACAGGGAGCTGGGGTCCCTGAGTTCTGTCTGGTCACTGGTGTGCTCTGTCGCTTTAAGTCGGATGGTGTGGTGGAGCTTGGCTGTGCCACCCTTTCTTTTGTACCCAAGCAGAGCATGCTGAGGGGCTCCAGTTATGATAACCATGTGTTCATTGCTCGGAAACCCTTGGAGCCACTCGCTGCCAAAGTGCAGCCTCCTGCTTGGATCTGTATGTGTGGGGGGCAGGGAGCATCCCCCTGAGCTTAAGATAATGTTTTAGAGTGTCCTGTAAGTCACAGGCTGCAGGCTGAGACAAGAGTCTGCTTCCCTTCTTGGGCACAGCAGGAAGTGAAGCTGCCCTTTCTGCTTGTTCATTGTGCAAACAGCTGCAGCTTTTACATTGCTCTTCCTCAGGGGTCACAGCTGAGGCTTAATGCATTCTCGTGGCAGCTCTGGCAGGTGAGTTGAGGCCACTTTGAGCAGTTGAGGCACTCAGTTAAAAATCTGTGTCTGGCACATCACAGTAGGCAAAGCTCCTGTTGGTCAGAGTGAGGGCAGGTATTGGCTGGACTTTGATGCCTGGCAAACAAAGATGTGTGCTAACACTAAGTAATGAGACAAGGAAGGTGAAGGCTTTCTCTCCGTTATGGTTTAAAACCGAGCTAAAGCACACTGAGGTCAAAGTTGTGTTCTGTTGTCTGAGGTTTCATGGCAGGTCTGGTGGCCTCAAAAGTTTGGTGAAAACGTTGGCTCCAGAATTTGAGCCTGTTTCTGAACAAAATGGAGCAGAACTGTGTTGGGTGCTGCTGTGTCTGATGGCTGAGCTGCGCCATCCCTGAAACTCTCTTGCCACCACTGCTTGCTTGCAGGGCACCTCTCTGTTGCAGCTGGGCAGTGGTGTGAAGTTCATGGACCCCAGCTTCCAGCAGAAACTGGAGGGCGAGAGGGAGCTGCTGCGCCACACCATACAGAAGGAGCTGAAGATCAAAGAGGGAGCAGAAAACCTGCGCAAAGCCACCACAGACAGAAAGAATCTTGCCCACATCGAGCACATGCTGAAGTCTTCCAACAGGAAACTGGAGCAGCTGCACCACGAGCTGCAGGAGCTGAATGCAAGGATCGTGCTGACGGACAGGGAGGAGAGTAAGGCAGGTAGGTTCTGGCTGCCAGGGAAATGCTGGTCCAGGGTCTGATTCTCCCCACTGAGTGGATGCATTTTCCAATGGAGGGTACAAGCAGTGGAGTTTCTTCTGTTGGTGTTTAGCCATTGAAATGACCTTTGCAGGAAATAGATGAGAAAGAGCCAGCGAAGATGAAAGGAGGCAGCATAAGAGGTTGGTGCAGGGTGCAGAGCAGCTGGGAGTGCTGGGCATGGGCAATGTTCAGGAATAGGCTGTAGGTGAGATTAAAGAGAGTTTAACTCTTCAATTTGAACAGTTTCTTGACAGCTGAACCCCAGGTGTCTCAGGATGCAGGGGTGTGACACAGGGAGGGTGCTCGTTAGGACATGATCATTGATAAGCTTAATTATTTACAGCTATGGGCTTGAGTTTCACTGAAGCAGTGGTTTGTGGTCGGTTTGGTAGACCAGACCCCTTCATACCTATTTTGTAGCCTAACATCTTATGAAGTTCCCCATCCCTAAAGCAGTAAACTGCCACAGGAAAAGATGGCTGCTGACATCTGATTGCATTGTGTGTGCAGATGGATCTGCATCCCCAGATCCTTGTCCCTGGGAGAGAAACCCAGACCCCATGGTGAGGAAGGTTGAAGCTCTGAGAAAGCAGCTGCATGTTGAAATGAAAGTGAAGCAAGGGGCTGAGAACGTGATCCAAATGTACTCAGCATCCAAGGTAAGCAGGAAGAAGATTTCCTGGACCCAGATTTGTATCTGAAGTCCATCCACAAAGGCTCCCATGGGAAATAGGGTGGTGGAAGTGGTGTCTGCAGAGAAAATGCTCCAGGCCTGGGAAGGGAGCGAGGGCAGGGCTGGAGAGACACTTGGTCACTGATTGAGGAGAGAGAGTTAAAAAGGCACTGGTGCTGCTCTGCTGTCCCTAGTTTGTTTGGGGCAGAGCACACCACCTGAGGGCTCTGAAAATCAGAACGATTTTCATTTAAAAGTCAGAGAGTAACGAAAAAAATAATCCAAAGCTCTTGTGAAGCTTAATCCAGCCAGAACAGCAGTGCAGAGGGTCGTGGTGGTTTGCTCAGAACCTCTGCTCAGCAGCACTGCAGCAGTGACACAGTCTCAGTGGCTGTAAGGTCTGGCATTAACTGGACGTGTCCTTGACCTGTCCTTTCCCTCACACATGGAGATGATGATCTCCAAGTCCTTGCTCCTCAGCACTTCCTCCATTACCTAACTGCTTACCTGTGCCATCTCCGAATCATTACTGACCCTCCTTGCAGGCACTTCCTCATCCTTCACTACCGCACAACTGTAACAGGGTGGCTCTCTCTGCTTGCTTTGTGGCAGGAGCGTAAGCTGCTGGCTGCGGCTCAGCAGGTGCTGCAGGACAGCAAGACCAAGATGGAAATCATCCGCATGCACATCGGGAGGGTGTCTCAGTTAGCAGGGCTGGAGGACACGGCGGACCCAGCAGGTGAGGGGTCTGAGGGAGCTGATACAGCCCAGAATGGCTGCAGCCAAAGCCCTTGGGTCCACCACACTCATCCTCCACACTGTGTCTCCTCCATGCCCAGCCAGAACCGGAACCATCAGTGCTGCGGAACTGCGCCTGGAGGAGCTGCGGCACCACCTGCACATTGAGGCTGCCGTGGCTGAGGGGGCAAAAAATGTGCTGAAGATCCTGGGAGGGCGTCGGGTGCAGGACCGCAAGTGTCTGGCTGAGGTTAGCACTTAGTCAGGCTCCCTTGGCAGGATGGTTTCATGTCTCACCACTGGGCATCTAGCACAAATGAGCAGGGTCGGCCAAGAGCCCCTGCTGTGGGCACCTCTTCTGTCTGAGCGCACACCAGGAGCCCTTTCCCTTCCAGGGAGAATGTTCCTTGTTCAGTCAGGAGCACCTGCAGTGACACTGATGGGGTGGTCAAGAGCTCTGGGAGGATGCTCCCTTCTTTTGGGTTATCTGTAAGGTGGTAGCTGCTCTGCTCTCAAGCTGACTTCACTAGTTCATGAAGGGCTGGGGCTGTGCCCTGAGGAGCTGCCTGTTCTGCTCCACGCTGCTAGGCTCAGGGTCGTCTGCGGGAGTCCTCTCAGAAGATTGACCTGCTGCGCTTGGCTCTGGAGCATCAACTGGGTGAGCTTCCTCCTGAGCACCCAAAGAGAGCCCTCATCAAGCAGGAGCTGGTGAACACAGCCTCCCTGGGAGCTCGGCACAGCGCCATCCACCCTGCTTCAGTCATCAAACCCACAGCCCTCACAGGTGGGCAAATGCTGAATGGCTGCTTGCTGCCAGCAGCACTGAGGGCCAGAGGGAGCAAAGGTTGTGCGGGCACTGGATTTTCTGAGGAGTTGAGCTGATGTCTTCTAGTCCAGCTGGAGCTTCTGCTCACAGGGCTTTGCAGTCTGTTAATCTGGGGTAGATCTGAGATGTGAACTGAGAAACCATGAAGCTGGGAAGCCCCGCTGGGGCCGAGCTGACTCTTTAGCTTCATTTTCTCTTTTATGAATGATGTTCCTTGCTCTTCCTAAAATTCCTCAGGAACACTGGAAGTGAGGCTGATGGGGTGTCAGGATCTGCTGGAGAAGGTCCCGGGGCGCTCCCGGGTGGCTGGGTCCTCTCCCATCTGTGGCAGCCCAGCGGACCTGAGATCCTTCTCCCGAGCACGAGTGGGTCTGGGGGTCCCTGGCCGCAGCATCACAGGGAAGTACCTGCGGAGTGAGGAGCCATGCAGTGAGTGTGGGCTCCCTTGAGAGGCTGTGAGTGCTCTATGGGGTTGTGGGGGCTTCTCACCAGGGTGCTGCACCAGTCTGCGGTGAGCAGTGACCAGAAGGCTGCTTCCTGCAGCACCGAGAGCAAGCTATGCAGTACCTGCACCTGCCAGCACTCCTGCAGAATGCCTCTGCCTGGGGTGCTTGCCTCCAGCACCAGAGAGTTCCTTTGGGAGCAGATCTTGATCTCTGTGTTCTTTGTCCAGATGAGGTCCTTGCTGTGCTCAAAGTGGACAGTAAAGTGGTTGGCCAAACAAACTGGGGACCAGTTAATAACCAGGCATGGAACCAGAGCTTTGTCGTTGAGCTGGACCGGGTGAGTCTTGCCCAGGTTCCCTGTGCTGTTTGTTTTTCCATCTCACCTTACCCCACGTGCCACCCTTCTCCTCTGCCCCACTCTGCAGTGCTGTGACCCCTTTGTCCTTTTTGTGTCAGCTGTCTTAGCCTTCCCCTGAAGGCAGCGCATTCCTGGTGGGGATTCAGCCTGAGCAGCATCTGTTGTCCTTCCTCCTGCTCTGAGCAGCTCATCTTAGCAGCAAAATGTCTCTCTCAGGGGGGTTGGAAGTTGGGGGGCCAGGACAGCCATACTCAAGGGTCTGCAGCTAAGATGTGAAAGCAGAGAGAGCAGAGGACCAGGATTAAAGCACTTCCTTGTGCACACTGTAGGTCACCGCTCCCTTTCCCAGCAGGTTTGTGTGCCCTTGACAGAGCTCAGGGCAGGCTCTAATGTTTCTGCTTTTCTTCTTCTCCCCACCCCTGTGCCGCCAGTCTCGCGAGCTGGAGATTGCTGTGTACTGGCGGGACTGGAGGGAGCTCTGTGGGGTGAAGTTCCTGCGGCTGGAAGATTTCCTGGACAACGAGCGGCATGGGCTGTGCCTGGCGCTGGAGCCCCAAGGGCTGCTCTTTGCAGAGGTATGCAGCAGCTGTGCTTCCTCGGCAGGGGCTGCTGTGGCCTGCCCTTCCAGCAGGAGCAAGAGTCCCGGTGTGAGGACTGGCACCCAGAGTCCTTTTGCATCGGTGTCACCCAGCAGCAAGAACCAAGCTGGTGTCACAGTTCTGCAGGTGCCCCAACCCTAGTGGCTCTCGGCTGCTCTGTGATCACTTGGGAGCCTGCTGGGGTTTGTTTGCTCTCTGTGAGCCATGGTGCAGCTAACAGCAGTCTGACATCAGCCCTTAGAGGCCAGGGTACCTTCTGCTCTCTGCTGTGATGGAAGTTCCTGTGGTTCACTTTCTAAAAGTAGGATCCTGGCCTCAGACTACCAACGTTCACCTCCTCTCCCCTTGCTTGGCTTTTGTGGTTTGGTTTTGTGGGGGTTGTTGTGGGCTTTTTATTTTGCACTTCTGTGCCATGGACTACTACTTCTTCCCCACCCCCACCCCCAGCCCCAAATGTCTGTGTTCTTCATGCATGGCTTTACAAAGCAGATTAATTTTGTTTGGGATATGAATTGATCTTAGTTCTGCATTCCAGGTAGCAGAAAACTCTGACCTCTAAACCCACAGTTGAAGCAAGAGTTGTTTAGAGAGTGAAGCTAGGTCAGTGCGGTCTGGAGCCTACCACAGTGACTCCTGATCACCAGACAGATCCAGACAGGGTTTTGATGAGAGGACAGAAGTGTGGATGTGTGAGAGAGGAATCTTGGCACAGCTCCTCTGTTTCCCTGGCAGGTGATGTTCTGCAACCCTGTCATTGAGAGGAAGCCAAAGCTGCGGCGGCAGAAGCGCATCTTCCCCAAGCAGAAAGGTGAGTGGGGGAGGGCTGCTGGGCAGGGCTGGCACAGCAGGCTGGTGAGCACTCCTGGCCCTTAATCAGTGAGACATTAACATGCTTGCTAATTGCTGTGCTTGGTCAGTCACAGACTGCAGGCAGCCGGGCTCAGCGTAGTGTCCACAGAGATGTTGCTGAGGTGCTTCCAGTCGCAATTACTGTGAGGAAGATCTAATTAGTGCTATGTAACAACTTAGCCAGAGCCAGGGCTCAAGCTCTACTGCTGTAACCAGCAGTGCTGTTACTGGTGACCACACATTGGAAGGATTTCTGGAAAGCTGAATTCCAGAAGACACCAACAGGCTGCAGCCTGCCAGGTGGTCAGAGCTGGCAGCTCAGGTGAGCAGCTCAGGGGCTGCAGTGACTTCCAGGTTTTCATTTCTGCCTGCAAAGTCTTTCTTTTGAAGCTGAGGAAGGTAAGACTGTATGTGCTGAGCACTCACACTTGTGGCGGTGGGAACTGATGAGATTTTATAGTCTTCAGGAAGCAGTAAAAATAATGGAAGCATCCTGAATGTTTTACTCTTGTTAAGGCATTTTCAGAAGCTCTCTGTTCCCAGGCTGCAGGAGTAGAGGCAGTATTGAAAGTAAGGAGAGTCTGTCTGCAGCTAAAATCTGCCTGAATCATACTATGTGGTGTCTACTTGAGCCCAGCCGTGCTGTCCTGTGCAGCTGGGCTCAGTGGAGTTGGGGGTCTCTGTCATCGCTATTCAGCTGTCCACCCTGAAAGAAGCCCATTCTGCTCAGGGTGGGGAGGCCAGAGGGGGCTTCTTTCTGAGTAATTCAGGGCAGTTTGGGTGGGGGAGCCTCAGGGGTGCTCTGACCCCGATTCTTGCAGGGAAGGAATTTCTCCGAGCTCCTCAGATGAACATCAACGTGGCTGCCTGGGGTCGCCTGATGATGAGCTTCCTCCCTCCGTGCAGCTCCATCAACAGCCTGAGTCCCCCCCTGCAGGACTCCAGCCACGCAGACTTCCCCGCAGCTGCCCCGCAGAGCCCTGCTGAGCCTATGTCCAAAAGCAGCAGGTAAGGCAGGAGCTGAACCTGGCTGGGGGCACTGCAGTGGAGGTAGATCCTCAAAGTCTTGCTTGCACCTGCACAAGTGTGGAAGGCTGCTCCCGGGACCTGTCTCAAGGAACTGAGCTGAGGGGTCTGAGGACAGCCAAGGCTGCCAGAGACCAGGGCGGCTTGGTGGAGTGTTCCAATGCTGTGCCTCCCTTTGTGCCCACTTCAGAGCTGCTGCCCTCACAGGCAGTGTGCCCCAGAGCCAGGGCACCCTCAGCACCTGGCTTCTTGTCTGCAGCAAGGTCTGTGACCATACAAGTGATAAGGGAAACCTGTGATAGAACAGAACAATAGAGTTATTTTATACACAGCACGAGATTTGCTGCAGGGGGGAAGAGAATGGCCCTGGCTGAATGTCCTACCAGGGACCAGGGTGGTCACTGGGCTGTGTGCAAGGTCAGTGTGGCTGCTGTGGCTGCACTCCTCTGCCAAGCTGTCTGCAGCCCAGACAGCAGCACCACACAGCACTCAGGTCCATAGCCAAGCTTTTAAATGTGATGCAGAAGAAAACTTGCCCAAAATATATTTTTTTTAAATGTCCAGAATTAGTTTCTAGAGGAGTCTCTCAGGAAGAAGCTCTTCTGCTGTGATCCACAGAGCCTAGCAAAGAAACCAGAAGCAGTCACGGTGGTGCTGTTGAAATCAGGAGTTCCTTCAAATCTCTGCTCACAGGCTTAGTTCCTTGTGGGCCTTTGTTAATTTTGCAGTGTCAGAGAGCACCTCTGGAATGTGAGGCCAAGCAGCAGCCTCCCAGCTCCTCTTCTTTTGTTTTGGGGGTTGCATGTCCTGCCCATGCTTCACAGACCTGTGGTGTCAGGCAGGGTGCAGGGCTGGGCTCTGCTCCTGTGGCAGAGGGATGCTGAGGTGCCTGTGTGAAGTGTCCGGCTCTGAGGCCATCTCATATCTTCTCTTACAACTGCAGTGACTTCCCTGTGGGCAAGCTGCAGTTTGCTGATGAGAGCCCAGCCAAACCCCCGCGTCTTTTCCTGATGGGCAGCTCCAAGGAGTCCCTGCTGTCACCTGTGGACTCTCCGGTAATCACCTGGGCTCAGAGGAGTCTCTGGGGGTTGGTGTCACTGAAGGGCTGGGAGCCCAGGGCAAGAGTCCAAGGAAAGCAGGGGAGAAGGCTTGGCAGGCTTGTATCACAGTATCACCAAGGCTGGAAGAGACCTCAAAGATCATCAAGTCCAACCTGTCACCACAGCCCTCAAGACCAGACCATGGCACCAAGTGCCACGTCCAAACCTGCCTTGAACACCTCCAGGGACGGTGACTCCACCA
>VWZE01008309.1:67089-79407 GCA_013396675.1 Eubucco bourcierii
CTGATGCAATGTAGGACCAGGTGCAATTCCTTGTCTTCAAAGAAACTGGGCAGAACCAAGAGCACCTCAGCTTTTGGACAGGAAGGAGCAGGAAAGTCGTGAGCAGCAGAATGGCTGAGGACCTGTGTTCTGCCACATCCTACCCTGCTCATTTGGCTGTGCACACAGAGGAAGCTGCATTCCTTGAGCACTGTGATTCAGTCTGGGACAGGAGATGTCTTTTTTCCTAGGAAGGAAAGGTTTTATCTTAGACTTTCCAAAGCGTTTATTGTAAAAGATTTGGCCCCATCAGAAATGATACATGGGAATGGCTTAGTGTGACCACAGACACTGCTTGTCTCCAAGCAGAGCTGATGACCAACAGCAAGAATTTGTCTGTAATTGTGCTGGGTCATAGCAGAGGTGAAAATGTGGATGTGGATGTTCAGGTTGGGACTTGGTGATTCCAGAGAGTGTGACCCTGTCATTGTCTTTCTGTTCCTAGTGTCTGAAGAGGCTGCACGTTGAGAAGTCTTCCAGCTCTGCTGTAACAGAATGCCAAATGCCAGCATCTCCAAGGTAACTGTGGACTCCCTGGACTCTGAGCTTTCTGTTGTGGCACATTCAGACGTGTCTGCATCCCAGTGCACCTCTGAAGCACTTCTGGCACCTGCACACTTCTGCTGTTCTTGCAGACCAGGTGCAGGCTCTCGCTGTAGGCAGGGAGCTGCTGGCAGTCTGCGGCACTTGTGTGGACACAGCTTGTGTGTAACAGGGAGACACAGCAGTAAATACACCGAAGGAAACAAACGACTGTTGTTGAACAAATCCTGACCAAAACAAGCACAAATGGCCTGAAGAGCATCAGCACTTTGAAGGGATCCAACCTTCAGGCATTAGGGGGCTGAGGAGGGAATGGAGTCCTTCCTGGGCTGGTGCTCTGCTCTTCGTTTCACTCACTGAGAGGGTGTGGAGAGTGCTGCCGTTTGAAGGTGATCCTGGACTGCAGCTCTGCGGGTGTGAGCTGGCTGGGCTTGCAAATTCTCTCCCAGCAATTCTGCAGCCAGAGTTTCCTTGGTAACAGCCTGTGGCTGACACAACATCCCACAGCATCTCTTTATTCAGCTACTTCTGTCCAGCAACAGCTTCTGACTCTTGTCTCACTGTGTTTCAGTTCCAGTCCCTGTCTGAGAACTTCTCCTTGTGCCCTTGTCCTGCTGCACTTGGTGCACATGGGCACAGCAGAGAGCGGTGCAGATGAAACTGAATTGGACTGTTCCACACATGGGGGTGGAGGGAAACCAACACCGATATGGGGAGTAACAGCTAGAGTGAGCCCAGGAGAGCCAGAGGCATTGCTGCTGTCACCAGAACAGAGGGAAGCCAACCTGCTGCCACTGGGAGCAATTTCCTCCCCTTACAGTTACCTGCTCCTTTGTGTGGCAGAACTGAGCCAGCCTGAGTTTGCAGGATTCCAGCTTAGACAAGGAGTGGCTGGCACAGCTCTGTGCTTTCTTGCCCACCCCCTTTTGTTTGTTCTTGCATTTCCTGGGGGCTGTCCTGAGGGCTGTTTCAGCAGTTCTTTCTTTGTCTACAGGAAGAGGACAGTCCAGCTCGAGGACTTCCACTGCATTGCCATGCTGGGACGTGGCCACTTTGGGAAGGTAGTGTGGAAGGCTCTGTGCTATGGAGCAGGGCCAGCAGGCCTGTGCCTGTGAAGTTGGGCCTGGGTAGAAACCTTGCAGCACAGAAGAGATTCGTGGCCATGCAGATGCCCAAAGCAGAGCCAGCACGGCCAGACACTACTGGCTGGGTAACTGTGGTGAACAGGCAGAACCCCAGAGCTCTGACTTTGAAGCCTGGAGAAGGCCACCCTGGTGTGTACGAGGTCTTTCCTGAAGCACACCAGCACCGTTCCTCTCATGGCCATGGTGATCAGCAGTGCTGTGACTCCATCCCCCAAACCATGTGTAGCTGCCTCAGGCCAGCTGTGACACTGCTGTTCTTGAAGGGAATGCAGCTGAGCCTGGCAGCCTCTGGGCTGCTGCAGCACAAAGTCATAGGAGAAAGTGCTCAGGTTTGGGAGTTGCTTGAGCAGGGTGCGGAGAATGCCTGGAGTGGGCAAGAACAGTTTGTGTTCCAGGGAGTCAAACGGAGGCAGTAACAGGCTTGCTCAGAGTGCAGCTTCTCTGCTGTCTTTCAGGTACTGCTGGCCCAATACAAGGCAACTGGGAAGCTGTTTGCTATCAAAGCTTTGAAGAAAAAGGACATCATCAGGAGAGATGAAATGGAGAGGTGAGCTTCGTTCAGAGCTGCTGCCAGAGGCTGCATCGCACACTTGTGACCACATCTCAGTGGGCATCCTGTGTGTTGCTTATGGCACCAGACAGTTTAAACAAAGCCTTGAGCCTTGGGCAACTCAAGCCAGGAACAAGGAACTTTCTAGCAGTGCTGCTTTCTAGCTTCTGCTGCAGTAACAGCTGGAGAGCACTATAGAGCCCAAGGTCTGGAAGCAGCCAGGGAATACTGTTTGGCCCTCACCTTCTCTCTCTCCAGCTCAAGATGTGGAGGTTCTCTCTCTCCTTCTGGCTCTCTCAGCTCAGGCTTTTCTGCCACCTTTTGGCACTGATGGTTTCCTCCTTTGAACCCTGGCAGCCTGAGCTGTGAGAAGCGAATATTCGAAGTAGTGAATTCTTCTGATCATCCCTTCCTGGTGACCATGTTTGCCTGCTTCCAGACGCCCACCCACGCCTGCTTTGTGATGGAATACACCCCGGGGGGGGACCTCATGATGCGCATACACGAAGACGTCTTCCCAGAGCACGTGGCACAGTGAGTTGCCATCAGCCCAGCTCCCAGGCACCACTAACTTTTACCTTGCTTATCACTTGTGCTGCCTGAGAATTGTTTCTCTCTTCCAGGTTTTATGCAGCCTGTGTAGTCTTGGGGCTCCAGTTCTTGCATGAGAAGAAAATCATTTACAGGTAATGCAGCCGAGAATCAGGGCTCAGCTCCACAGCTTGGAAGTATCCTCCCGGAACTCTGCCTGGGGCTCTTTTCCTGCTGGGATTTCTCACCTCTCGCTTTGCTTTCCCCACGTGTTGCTGCCAGCATCTTCATTGTGGGCACAGCACAGGAAGCCTGCTTGAAGCTCTCCCCCTGCCATGCAGGTGCTGGGTCCTCTGTGCCACGCCAGTGTGCTCTGGGGACACCTCTCAGTCCCTGCTTGCTTCTTTGCTGTGACAGCAAAGCCATCAGTCACGCTGCTGTGGGATGCTCTTTTCCAGATGGATAAGCCCCACTCAGCTGCAGGCTGCTTTGAGAGCCTTTCATGCAGAGGAAAATAACAGCAAATTAAGGGGAAATCTTCCAAGTAACACAGGAGTTAACCCAGGCTCTAGGTCTTACTCTCTTTGTTAGCATCTGACTTCTGCCGCTTGCAAAAAGAAATGCTGGGTGCCAGTCCTCAGCCTTCACTCACCATTTTCTGCCTTTGTTGCCTGCAGGGACCTGAAACTTGATAATCTCCTTCTAGATGCTGAAGGATTTGTGAAGATTGCAGATTTTGGACTGTGCAAGGAAGGTGAGCAGCTGAGGTTCAGCCATCAGAACCTATTGGAGATCCACAGACAGAGATACTGAGGTGGCTGCCTGTAACCTGTGTTCACCTCCTCTCACAAACCAGACCAGAGAACCCCCAACAAAGCAAACCACAAAAATCCCTCCTCTGCCTGGCCATGGTCAGCTTGGGAGGAGCATTTTGTCCCTTGGCCTTCAGGAGTTCACAATCTGCTGTTTCCTTAAAGAAGCCAGGCTGCAGGATGCTACAGTGTGTACAAAAGGAGCAAAGGCACCTGCAGCAGGCCCCTGTGGCCCTGCCCTCTGTGTTTCTTATCTGCAGCTGTTAGGGGCCTCACATTCTGTCCTTCCTTACTGGCATCAGTGAGTTCTGATGAGAACCTCTGCCCAGCTAACAGCAATGAGTGCTGATGTCAAGGGATAAAGCACAGCTTCCAGAGGTGAGGCTGCAGAAGAACCATGGGCTGGACTTTACAGAAAACTTCTCCTCCTCCAGGAATAGGTTTTGGGGACCACACAAACACCTTCTGCGGCACTCCCGAGTTCCTGGCTCCAGAAGTGCTGACAGACATCTCCTACACTCGGGCTGTGGACTGGTGGGGACTGGGGGTGCTTATTTATGAGATGCTCGTGGGAGAGGTAAGGCCACACCCTAAAAGGCTCTTCCTGAGCACTCCTGGTGCCAGTGGTGCCCAGCCACCCGAGAGAAAATTACCTGCTGAGTGTAGCCAGCTGTCTGAAGCCACTCATGCACTGTGCCCACCCAGTGCCTATTACTGCACACAGCTGCCTGCCACCCATCCCTGTCAGCAGTGAGGAGCAGCTGCTGTGTGGGTTGAACAATGAAAGGCTGCAATTGCAGGCACCGTTCCCTGGAGATGACGAGGAGGAAGTCTTCGACAGCATCGTCAATGACGAGGTGCAGTACCCGCGGTTCCTCTCCGCCGAGGCTCTCTCCATCACCCGCAAGGTAACGGCTCCAAGGGGCTCTGGGAGCCTGCGGAAGGGGCAGCTGCTGTGAGGGGAGACAGAGGAACTCTGAGGAGCTGTAGGGTCTGTGTGTGCCTGGAGCTGCCTGTGCAGATGAAGGGAACATTTCAAACCTAAACCTGCTTTTTGCTGCTCTCTTGCCAGGATGCCCAAGCAGGCTCCTTACTTCTGCTGCTGCTGAGTCTGATCTGGGGGGGGAGTTGATTCAGGGCAGGAGTGTCAGAGCCCACTGAGTGGAGATGGCTCAGGTGTAGGATGTGACCCAGAAGTCACAGTTAACTGAGCTGCTTCCTGCAGTTTCTAGCAGGTACCTCACTGATGCTGGCAATTTGTCTGCAAGAAGCTGTGTCTGAGCTGTCACCAGCAGGTCATGACCTTGTTGCAGAATGAGAATGAGAAGGGCTCAGTCCAGATGCTCAGGGCTTTCTCTGGGATGTTTCTGTTCATCCTTGTTCTAGTTGTTTCACTATGAACTGATCTTTCCTGCAGCTTCTTCACAAGTGTCCAAAGCGCAGGCTGGGAGCAGGGGAAAGAGATGCAGAAGAGATTAAAGTTCAGCCCTTTTTTAAGGTGGGAACTCACTTTATCCTGCTCCCTCAACTGTTGTGTTTGAGCTGAGAGCAATTTGCTCTCTGTTGGCCTCGAGGAACATTTCTGTTGGCTGCCATTGAGATCTTTTTGGCAGCTTCTGTCGCACCTCACTGCTGTGCTCAGGAATGTGCTCAATTCATGTCTAAGAAGTGTTCCCCTCTCTGTGTTCTGGGATTTCCAACCTGCCAGAACCAGTTCCTTGCTCCTGATGGTGCTGTTCCGCGCACAAACAAACCTGCATCCCTCTCTAAATCAGCCCACAGCAAAGAGCATGGTGATGGCAAGTGATTGCCATGCGACCTGGCTGGTGATCCTCAAGAGAAACTGCTTTGGGCCTGGGGATCCCTCTGTTCCAGGGAAAGTTGTTGCCATTCCACCTGGCCATCACCCACCTGCCAGAGATGATCAGCCCTGCAGCCCCTGGCTGCAGTAAGAACAGAACCTGGATGTCAGCAGTTTGCTGGGAAGTCCACAGCTCAGCTTTAGTTTTGTGCCTTCCCGGCACAGTTCGAACTGTAGCTTTGTGTTCTAAGAACAGCCTCAGGCTGTTCTCGTTCTCCATGCCCTGCAGACTGTGCTGTTGGTCTGGGGCCTTCTGTCAATTCTCTCTCTCCTAATTAGTAGAAATGAGACAGCCGCAAGCATGTGGAAGGGGGCTGCAGCCCTCCCTCTCCATAGCAGTCTGGCCTGTTCCCCTGCAGGGAATTGCCTGGGACGCTTTGCTTGCCCGTGCCCTGAAGCCTCCCTTCGTGCCCGCTCTGAGAGATCCAACTGACATCAGCAACTTCGACGAGGAGTTCACATCCCAGCAGCCCCTCCTCACCCCCCTGGAGCAGGCTGCTCTGCTGACCCACAGGGAGCAGACTGCCTTCAAGGACTTTGACTTCGTGTCCAGCCACCTGTCAGATGCTTGATCCCAGCCTGTGAGAGCCACCAGCAGATTGCTACCATCTTGGAAAGGAGGTGAGGACTTGGCATGGGCAATGGAAAAGTCAACAGGATTGGGAGCTGGCAGTGCTGGTGGCCCTGGGGTGAGGGTGCCCTGCGGGCTGAGTTCACCCCTGTGGCCTCCCAACCCCATGGCTTGGAGGGCTGCTCCCTGTCAGTCACCTTCCAGGAGCAGTGTTGGGCTGGAGGTGCTTGCTGCTGCCACTCAGCAGCGATGGAAAACTGGGAATTAAGCTGGATTTAACTTAATGGAACCAAATCATGTCTGCAGCCCAGGCCACTGCAGAGAGCCACAGTGGCTTTTTAATGTCCTGTAAGGGCAGGGGGTGGCCACAGCTTTCCTGCCTCCAGGACGTGCAGCATTCCCCCTGCAAGGATGTTCTGCCCATTTCCGCTCCTGACTCTGTGTGAGAAGGGTGAACCTTAATACAATCAAGAGAGTGATTTTAATACAACCAATCCCAGCTGCTGTTTTTAATGACACAGAGAAGGCACAGCTTTGCCCCTGCTCTTTTTTGGAAAATAAAGGAACTTCAGCTTTTCACCTCCTTAGTGTTTGCTGAGTGCTTCAGATCAGGGCTGACCACACTCTGCTCAACAGGCAGGGTTTTGTCCTTCTCTTTAAGTGTCCATGGTGATGTTTTCTTCCTTCTCACTCAAGCTGTCTGTGTGCAGACTGCAGGCTGTCATCAGCTGCCCCCCACAAAGGACTGCAGTCAAGGAGTCTCTCCACAGGTTTATCAGTGACTGTATCCTGGGTCTTCTGAGGGACAGCTAAGGAATGATTTGGGACAGTGGAAAGTCCTGAGCTAAAGGTAATCTCAGTTGGCTGTTAACAGCTCCTGTAACTGTCCCTGCTAACAGGCATCTTCTCTTCAATTCGTGTTGCCTTTGTTGAGCAAAGAAGTGAAGCATCACACTGAGGACAAGGTGGGAGGCACAACTCTGACCCCTCCAGTTTGTCTTCAAGGGGTGGGCAGAGGCAAAACCACAGTCTGGGTTCCAGGAGAGGCACACAGGACCAAAACAGCCACAGACAACCTTTGAGAGTTCAGAGCAGAGCAAACAAAGGCTGCAATTGGCCATTTTGGTGCATTTCACAAAGAATGCTCAGGCTGCAGCTCCTGCTGGCAAACCTTTGACTGGTACCTGAAGAAGCAGTGACTGTTGCAGGGCAGAGGAGCCACACAGCAGCAAGACCACACTGACAGTGTGGGAGTCCTGGGTGGTGGAGAACAGTTCCTGGCTGCCTGACATCCCTCTGGCAGGAATTTCTGCCTAGAGCAAACCAGAGTGGACACGGGTTACAAACTCTGGAGCTGGTCCAAAAGGGATCCTTCTGTTTTCAAAGTGGCTTGGGCCCACGTGCCTGTGCCTGTACCTGTGCTGTCCTGGCAGCAGAGCTCAGCAACCTCAAACCCTGAGTGTACCCTGCCAGCATGCCAGCTGTGCTCCTGAGCTGGTGTTCACTCCATAGCTGAAGCACCCAAGGCATCAAATATTATCTAAGGTTTGTTTGGTGCTGTTTGGTTTATTTTTGGTTTTGTTTTGTTTTATAAACAGCAAAAGGTCAGGACTAAAATCCTCCCCACAGCCTTTTCTGTTCTTAAAGCTAAACGTGGTCATCCCAATCTTCCTTTGAGTTCCTCATAGAAGTATGCAGCATGGCCTTTTATTAGCATGGGAACAAGTGAGCTTGCTGCTGTCCTGAAGAGCTACCAGCACCCCTCATAGCAGTGCAAGGAGCAGGACCTAGAAATTGTCCTCCTGCATGCAGCTTCAAGTTCTTTCATGCCAACCTTACTGGCATGTGAGGCAGCAGTGGCATTGCCCTCAGTGCTGCCCAGGCTAGGCAGGAAGTGCCCCGCTCTGCTCCTGCCTCTGTCCATGCAAGGGCCTGAGCTTGAAGTTACCTGCAGAAACCATTCAGGGCAGGCAGTGTCTGAAGTGTGACCCTCACTGACATGGAGCGAACCACTCTGAACTGTCAGCACCAGCGGCTGAAAGGAGCTTCCAGGAGGCTGCTCAGGACTGATCACTCCCACAGCTGAACTGGTGCCCTCCATCTGTTTCTCAAGCACCTGAACACTACCAAACCTTAAAGCTTTGTGAAAAGCAGAGTTGGGGCACATAGTCACAAGGAAATTGGGCTTTGACTGTCCAGATATTTACTCCAGTATCTCTGTAACGTGTCCAGGAGCACTGACCAAGGCACTGCAGTTCCCAGGAGAGCTGTGCTGAAGGAAGGGCACAGGAACAGGTTCTGGCTCTGTCATAGCAGCTGTTCCCCAGCAGCAAAAGCAGAGGAAGTCTTGTGACTAGGCAGACTGGGCCCCCCTAGCCAAGTAGATTTGCTCCCATGTGGTGAGGTGGCAGGAACAGAAGAACCTCCAGAGGTTGAGGACCACCCCCTGGTCAAAGGGGTTCTCCAGCCCTGAGTGCTGCAGGTAGGAGATGCGATGGTGGGACAGGAACTCCCAGCTGGTGGTGTTGCAGGAGATCAGGTAGAGGTGTGAGACCAGCAGCAGCAGGACAACAGTGCTTAATGTGACTATCAGGAGGAAGGAGATGAGGAGCAGAGCATTGTGCTTCAGCCAGTTCCAGGACTGCTCAAAGTTGAGGCCTGACCTTTGAATTCAAAGAACAACACAGCTGTGGTCAGAGAGCTGCTGCAGAGGTCAAGCAAACCCAGTGGCACCTCTGTGTCTGACTAAACAGCTCCTAGCCAGGTACTACAGAGAGCTAAGGTACTCTAAACTCTCAAAAGACAGCACCAGCAGTGATTTATAATCTCAGAAGTTTAAAAGTTGCTGGTTCCTGACCATCCTCTTCAGTTAACCCCCTCCAGAGCAGGCTGCAGCTGAGACCGTGCTGAGTTCCCAGGATTTGGACTGAAACAGAGCTCAGACTGCAGCAGCTGAAACAAAGCAGTCAGCAGCTGTACTGGTGATGCTGCTAACTAGAGCTGCAACCAAAGAGGACCAATGAAAGCCAAACTATCAGATCCAAGTATTGATCAGCTGTGCTGCCCCTCGAGGGGCTCCAAGGAGCTGATCTCTAGGATGCAAAGGGAGGTGAAGCCAGCCCAGCCACTGCTGGACTGCATCACCCCCTCAGCAGGGCTTTAGGAGCAGCAGAGCTTCTGGCAATCTCAGAGGTCAAAGTGCCACTCCAGGCCTTACCAGGCAACCTGTGCCCCCCAGAGCAGCACCACAAGCTGCACGCTCAGGTAGACAATGAAGAGGGGATGATTCCTCTCTCCCACGCAGTTCTCAAGCCAGGGACAGTGATGGTCATAGCGCCGCACGCAGTGCTGGCACAGCTGGCAGTGCTGTGCTCGCATTGGTTGCTGCAAAACACAGACAAAAAGCCTCCTAGCCATGGGCCACCGCTGCTCAGCTTCCTGCTTGGCAGAGAGTGCATCGTGCACCATCCTCCCCTGCAGCAGCACTGCCCTAAACATGTCCTGTCTTGAGATAACAGCACGACACAGAGGAGGCACGGAGGAGAACTGCACTTCCCTGGGTATGGATCCAGAGGAGACTCCAGCTCAGCTCCCACACTGCTGCAACCCCCACCAGTGTGCCAAGCAGGGAGCTGGGGCACATCAGCCAATGCAGGAAAGCAGGAGCAGGGGGAAAGCCAGGAACACAGCTACTGAAGAGCAGGGATGGAGTCTGGGGACTGCAGAGAGGAAAGTTTCTCTACTCTGCTAACTCAAGACCCTTGCCCAGGAAAGCAGCTCGAGTGCCAAGAGATGCAAGCTATGGCAGAGAAAAGCACTGGTTCCAAGGACCTGTTCCCTGAAGCCTCTATGTGTTTTGCCAGTTTTTCCTGCTGGCATCTCCTGATAGATGTTCCTCAGGAGCTGATGGAAGCTGGGACAGCACCAGCTTTATTGAGCTGCTAAGGGCTGCCCCAAGACAGGCACCACTGGCTTCAGGCCAGCTTCTCTAAGAGCTAATTTGATTGCTCTCATTTCTCCTCCATGCTGCCTTTTACAACTCAGACCGATGTTTTATCAGTTTTAAGCCTCCAACCAAGCCCACAGCTAGCAGTACTTTTGTTATGTCACATTCAACTGCTTCTCTGTCTGTGAACGCAGCCTTTCTGCCAGTTCTGCAAGGTCTGACTCTCATGGCAGCAGAAGTACAGGATCTTGTTCTCCCGTGGCAGAAGATCTTTGTTTCTGTGAGCCAGGAGAGACTTGTTTCAGCCTTGTAAAACTAGCACATGTGCCAGTGTCCATCACTGCTTGCACCTTGAGCTACAGTTTGCTTGGTTCACTTTGCCATCCAGGACTGCATCTGCATTCAGGTGCCAGTTGTATTTACTTTGGGAGTTTTGCAGTAGGAGGAGGCAACCTGTGACATTAACCAGGTTGGACTGGATGATCTTGGAGGTCTCTTCCCACCTGGTTGATTCTATGATTCTAGGTGTGCCATGCCTTCAGACCACTGGGCAGCAATGGCAGAGCAGAGAAACATCAGTGACATCAGCTGAACAAAGAAGCTGCCAGCAAATGCAAGGTTACAAATGTCTTATCCCATCCTTTTCCAGTCCCAAGAGTGCCCACCTTCAGCAGGCAGTAGCTGCAGTGCCGCGTTGGGATGTCTGGGATGCCACCTGGAACCTGGGGTAGCGCCACGCCCTGTGCTTCGCACTCACCTGCCTGCAAAACAGGAGAGAGGGTGACCAGGGGGCCTGGGGTCTGCTGTCCCATCAGGGCTGAGCTCTGTCCTTAACAGGCAGCACAGGTTCTCTGTCAACTTAAACAAGAGCTGGAGCTGCAGGCAGCTGAGGGGCAGCAGGAGCCAGCAGGTTCTGGCAGTAACCACCAGAAGAATGTTTGTACAGAAGTCATTGTGGACAAGACCCCACAGCAATCCCAGTGCCAGGCCTCGGGCCAACAGCCAAGGTCAGATTCCACCGACATCCCCTTAGGACCTGCAGTGCCACTCAATCATAGCAACCCACCCACAGCCCTCCTGCAGCAGTGATGATGCCTGGAACGGTAGGGGTGAGCCTGGAGTAACTGTGACTGAAGTTCTGCACCTCTGCTGGCTTCCGTCTGCTCGTCCGTGTGCTTGTCCTGAGGGGCAGCGACTCCACCAACAGCGGCACAAAGCAGAGCTGCAGGCAGCACTTTCTTCCACTCCTGCCATTCCGTTTTGCGTTTGTACCCTCGTACCACTTATCAGTGGTTGGCCAAACCAGGTCACGTTCACCGCCCATGGGGTATTGCAGCTTCTGATGCAAGGGGGCACAGAGCACTTGCAGCAGGAGCATGCAGCTGCAGCCTGCCCGGCCTAGTTTCCCACGCTCTGGCCGCTTCCCTCATGCCAAGCTAAACAGAAACTGTTTCAGATCCTTCCTATCTGGTAGTGGAAAAAGGACCTCACCCCCTGCTCCCATCTCCGCGATACCTCCGCTCCTTCAGGCTTAACGAAACCCGGATCCATGAGAGACACCTTGAGGTACAGCAGGACCGAGCACAAAACCAGCAGGACGAAGGTCAGCGGCTGCAGCAGCTCCCCGCGCTCCTCCTGCCTCCGCAGCTCTGAAAGGGACCAAAAAGAGAGCAGCGGCTCCTTGGGCAGCGTTAGGGACTCCCGGCTTCGGCCCAGCGCCCCGCACCTACGGGAGGTTGCCGAGGGGAAAGCAGCCAGAGGGGTGCGGGGAGAAGGGGAGAAGCTGCTAAGGGAAGAAGGTGCTGAGCGTCCACAGCCCCGCTCCGCCCCTGGGCCCCCGCCGGCGACGCCGCCTCACCGGTGCGGTGCAGGAGAAGCCCCAGCGCCAGGGCCCCGCTCAGCGCCGTGTGCGCCACCCGCACCCAGCCCCCGCCCGGGCCCATGGCGGCGGCGGCAGCTGCCGGAAGCGCGAGTGGCGGGGCGGAGTTCGCTGCTGAGGGCTCCGCGGGCCCAGGGCCCGATGCTAGCGCCTCTGGCTCGGTTGCCCCGGCGCCGGCGGCGTCCTTTTTTTCCCGGCCCCGGACTTGCAGGGGCCAATCGGCTTCAGCCCGCGGCGCTCCCCGTGCCCTCACGGCTAGGGGTGCTGCCCTCCGTCTCCGAGCTGTTTCCAGCTGAACGGCGCCTCCCTGCAGCCCCCCGCCCGCTTGCGCTCTGCACGGCCCTTGACCACCGTCCGGCTCCCATTGCAGCGCCGCTGAGACAGCTCCGGACCCGGCGCCGCGCCGAGCGCAGTGCGGGCGGCAGAAGGGGCTGGCTTGCA
>VWZE01008309.1:79820-115135 GCA_013396675.1 Eubucco bourcierii
AAAAAAAAAAAGCCCAGGTGAATAGCTCATATGCGTGTAGCTGCACCTGGATGGCCCAGTTAGGGGAGGCGAAGTTCACCTCGGGCTTCTAAGAGTTCTGAAATCAGCTTTCTCTGTAAGCCTTCTGGCTTTGGCACAGCTGCATCTTAATGCATTTGTCTCCTTCTTCCCTGGAGGAAAAAAAAAAAAAAAAAAAAAAAAAAAGTGTGAAGAAAAACAACAGGTTTTCTGCAAATTTATCCTCCAGAACATGAAAAGTAGCAGATTCCTTGGTATGGTTTGGCCACAAACGGGATTCTGGATGACTTCAAGTCGCTGTGAGCCAGAGGCCAGCTGATGATTCCTGGTAAGCACCTGGCTGCACACAGGATGCTTCTAAGGTTTACCTGGGACAGCTGGGCTGAAGCGTTAATAAAAGCTGTAGTCTAAATTTCCAACAACCAGTGAAGGGCTTTTGTTTTCTTTTTGGCTTTGTTGTTTGTTTGTTACTTCTAGGTAAGCATAGAGGTTGCAGAACCCCCGGACACTTCCTGGCCTGCACCGGCGCTTACCAAACCTCATAGGGCGATGTGCGAGTTGGGTCTGCTGCGCTGCCTGCTTTAAACAGGTCACAAACAGCTGCCGCCTGCGCTGGCCCCGGGAGAGGCCCGAAGCTGCCCACCCTGTTGGGCATGGCGGCAGCACATCCCCGCTCCGCCTCCGGGGGCAGGGCAGGGGCGAGGCTGAAGGGCAGCTCAGAAGGGGCACGCACGGTTCAGCCAATCAGGTTTGAGCCCCGCTGCGGCGGGGACGTCCCCTGGAGCACGCTGCCCCGCCTCCCCTTCGCCCCGCCCTCATGGTACCTATTTAAGGACGGGCGGGGCCGCCTCCCACACACCACACCTTGGGCCTCAGTGCAGAGTGGTGAACTCGGGAAGGTCGGTGATGGGCAGATGGCACTGGTGCTCTGTCAGCCGTGGAACTTGGGTGAGCCCCCTGTGTGTGGGGGGTGTGTGTCTTGCTATGCTGTGCGTGCTTCTGGGTCTCAGCTTCGCTCTGCTCCCTGAAGTAGCATGTCCAGCAACCCTAGACAGGAGGCAGTTTGAGCAGACTCAGCCCACATGGGGAGGTGCTGGTCCCTATTCCTGCCTGGTGGGGTCCTGGGCCCTGCTCCTTGGGCTGCTTCCCACTGAAGTGTGGAAGCAGCAGCCTGGGGGGTTTGTGCAGCTGCAGTGGCTGCAGGTGCAATGAGGGGCACCACCTGGGATGCATGATCCAGAGCTGTGGGGAGAGGTCACAGCTTAGGATGTGGAGTGCAAGCTGCAGCTTTGTTACCAGGTTCAGTCAGATACCGGTCTGATGTTTTTTCCCCTCTCACAGTTTCACAGCAATCTGTCCTTCCTCCGTGCCTCTTCTCTGCTGCCAAACAGGATTGTCACCCTTGGAGCAAGAGGAGAAGCCACCGAACTGCATCACCAACACGTGGCAGGTTCTCTGTTTGTAATGAAACACAGCACATGGCCCAGGAGTGTACCTAGAGAAATCACATCTGCAGACCAAGGGAGGAAGAGGCTGTTAAGCACTGGGTTTAATACACAGCAGGTATCCAATGGATACAACAGAAAAGTTAATTCATTGGGAGTTGTAAGGAAGCAACAGTTGTGCATTGTTGGCTTTTTTGCTTGGTTTCACTATGTGCAAACACTTGAACCAGGCCTCTTACCATCAGGGGTGAATGGGCAGACTAAAATCAGAGGCTTGCTCTTTCTAACTGGGGTTATTCTCTTCAAGCAAAACCACAGAACTCCTATTCAGTAAGCTTAGAAACTTTTTAAGGAAGAAAAGCACTACAGAGAGACCAGGTGACAATGCCAGGGACCAAAGGCAGAAGAGTCTTAGTCAGCAGGGAATCTCCTCATTGCTTCTCCAAGAGTTGTCTTCTCATCCAGACCCACACTGCTTTTCACCAGCTCCTGGCTGCCATTACCCTCTCTGCTGCACACCAGTGGCTGTCATGGAGACCAGATGTTTCCTTTTCAGTCTTTCTTCCTCCAACACCTGAGCTGTGGCAGACTCCTCCCTACACAGCCTCCACAATGTGCCCTTCTTAATGGAGCAGTGCCTGAGCACTGCCCCTGCAGCTGCTCTCCAACTGCTAATTAATTGCCGCCTTCAGGTGAGGAGAGGGGAGAGGCTCACAGCTCCAAGACTTTTCTTCCCACTCATCTTTTGCAGAGAGGAGTGACTGCATCAGAAGTTCAGCCATGGTGACAGGCTGGATGAGAGTCAGTGCTGAACAGAATTCCGGGCAGGAGGTAGGTGCAGGGTGGCAGAAGCAGAGGGGACAGGAATTATCTGCAGGGTTATTAATTGCTACAAAGAGCAGTGCTGGACTTCCTTGGCTTGCTTTGAATGAAGGCTGCTGCTGCTAGGTGTTAAGCATCAGGTCAATAACCGACAACCGTTGTAAGCAGTTCCTCCCACAGCTCTTGAGAACTGGAAGCACTTGTGGAGAGCTTGGTGAGGGTGGATGGTTACAGCATGGCACAAGGTTTGGTGCAGTTTGGGGTACCATGGTCCAGCTTGCAGCAAGTGAGGTAAGAACAGCTGAACTTTTGGGGACACTGGTTTGGAAAAAACCCAAACCCTCAGGGTCTTGAGGGTGATGGGAACAAGACATCAGATGTCCACAACCCTGGATCCAGCTGTGCCAAAATCTTAGGGTAAAGCCTGATTGAGTCTGGTTATGGTGCAGAGCTGATCCTAGCCGAGATGGGAGCTGCTGAGCTCCTGCAGTCTTCCCAACCTGGCAGATGCATTCTGTGGACATTTTGATAGCTCTCACATCTGCAACGTGTCAACTTGCCAACACAGTCAGAGTCCCGAGTGGTCTTTTTCACCTGATTCAAGATTTTAGTGCAGGAGCTGTCACTGTATGGGCATTAGGAAGGAAGCTGAAGGGGTGGCACCATCACCTGGAGCAGCTTCTGAGGGACAGCAGCACTCAATGGAGCATTAAAGGAGCAGAGCCTGGCTCACCCAGGCTGGCTGGCAGCATCTGCAGCCTGTCTTAGCAACTGTAGTACAGAAAGCAGATCTGGACATCAGCTTCCCTGTCTCAGAGCTTACAGGGACACAAAGTATTGGGGAACAGCAATAAGACAGCAAAATACATTTCAGTCAAAGGACTGCAAAAAAAAAGTATAATTCATCAAGTTTTGCAAACTGTATGAAAACAATCCAAAAGTGACACAAAAATATATATGTTTGGAAAATACTCAAAGGTACAGATCTGACAACAGGGACAGACAGGACCAATGGTTAAAAGGGAAGAGACATCAATGACACACTTGTGACAGGAGCAACCAGAGCAGCTGTGTTGTCACTTAGTGTCAGTTTGTAGACGTGCTGAGTGGGGAGGACACCAGCTCTGAGCTGCAGGACAGCCTGAGGGCAGCTCTGCAGCAGCACCTCCTTGGGGCACTAAGGGGCACCTTGTGCTGTTGCCAGAGCAACAACTCGGAGCTTCCCCGAGTCCCTTCCCAGGCAGCCTTTGGGAATTGCAGGACTGTGGCAAGCAGAGGGCTCTGAAGATGGACTGCACTGTGGGCTGAGTGCCTGGCTGGGAGGCAAAGCTTGGCCTTTGCCTTCCAGAGCCTTTCCAGGTCTCAAGTCTGACAGGTGGAGAGACCTCAGTGAGCCCTGAGGCTCTGCTCAGCCACAGCAGCCTCGAGCAGTGCTGCTGCTGGGAGCCAGGGCAGAGCAGGGCCTCCTGCTTCCCAGGAGAGGGGCAGGGTGCAGGGCTCTTGTTTCATGGGATTGCTGCCCAGCCTCAGGAGAGGACTTCAGCACTTCCCACTGCAGCATCTGTAAAGGGAGGTTGCTGTGCCACTGGGTAAGGCTTGCACTGATGCAGACTGAAGAGAGTAGACCAGCTCCAGTCCCTTATTGGGAGCTGCAGGAGAGGTACAGGCTGCTCTGGACTGGGGACCAGTGGAGCTTGTTCTGCAGGGGGGAAGTAGAATCTCTGGCAGCTGCAGCCCTTCTCTTATCACAGAGCAGAACTACAGGGAGGTGAAAGGCTGCAGTGAGGAGGGGTAGCCCTTTGTGACCTTTGCTCCTTTAGAGGCTGCTCTGTGCTGACAGGGATGTGTAACTGGTTCTGCTGGTCACACCTGACCTGCTGAGGCTGGGTGGGCTCTCAGAGCCTTCTGTACCACCGAAGGGGACAAAACAGACCTTTGGCTTCTACCAGGAATGTCTTCTGAAAGACCCACAAAGCAAAGCTTCCACCTGTCTCCCATAAAAGCCCCTAGGGAGTGAACTGACTGGAACAGCTTTTTCCTTCTCCTCTCCTCCCTGTCCATCTATCACTTGTGGTTGCTTCATGTCCCCCAGCCTCTCTAACCAGTAAGTCACTTGTTACTGCCTGTACTCCACTGAGCAGCCACTTTCCTTCAGGACTGGTGTTCCTGCAGATAGGACAGGACCTCCTCATGCAGGGCAGCAGAAGGTGTGGGGGGGTGGTATCTAAAAAGCGGGCAAGAAAAAGGTCACACTAGGGAGCACACAGCCAAGGCTTCAAGCTCACAATCATCTGGAGCTCTATATGTGGGCTAAAACAAAGAGGTTAAAAGATCCATCTTGTAGCTGGCTTTGTTTATACAGAACTCATACACACAGAACTCCAACCTGAAACTTCATAACAAAAACTCCACTGCTGTCAGGAAAGCATTTCTGTTGTGCAAAACATCCCTCCCCCCTCCCCTGGTCACCTTCAGCTACTGAGGGCCTCAGACACACACAAAGGTTCCTTCCAACAGGCAAGTTGGTCAGAAAGAGTCCTCCTTATGTACAGTGAGTTAGAAGATGGGAACAGTCCTGGCAGGAGACACCAGGTGCTTGCCTCTATCTGGAAGTGTCCATGTTCTCCTCCTTAAAGTTACTGCAGTGCTCTATAACTTTCCTAGGGATAAAACAAGGACAAGGAGAGAGGCTTTAGTTCAAGGCTGCTGCATCACAGCTGTGGGAGAGCAACACAAGACCTGTCCCCAGCCAGATCCCTGCAGATTGTAACCGCAGCTCCTGAGATGTGCATCCGCTGCTAGCTGTGCATGCACCCCCACCATGGCTGCCCCTCTGGGGTGTTCATTCTGCAGGCAGCAGCTCACAGCCTGCCAGGAACTATCCACTGCAGCTGGTTTTTAGACCTTGAGAGCTCTGGGGTGAGGGAGCCCACTGGAGCCTGGGGAATGGCAATGCTGGAGGCTACTGGGGTAAGATTAGCTGTTAGCCGTGAGACTCCCTCTCCAACAGGCCACTTCCACAACCAGTCCATCAGCCCTGGGTGATCTCTGTGTGTTGCCCACACAGGAACACCTCTCTAGGCTCCTCTTCTCACCCTTGTTCTCCTGTTTTGCCCCTCTGTTCTCTTCTCACCCCTCGTGCACATCAGCACGGGCCCTTCTTTGGCAGCCCTGAGCTGCATGTATGTGGTGGTGCAGTGGGCTCCTACCAGGCCATCTCCTTGGTTTCTTGCCGTGCTGAGGCCATCTTGATCATGTCCTTCAGAAGGGGAATGCCACCCTCTTTGATCAGCAGTGGGCAGTACTTGTCAGCTGCAAAGAGTTAAATAGGTCATGGTGGCCCTTCCAGCAGTGCTATAAAGAAGGGTGTGGGGGGTGTGGCAACAAGCTCAGGCTCTCTTCAGTTGCAGTGCACTGGATGTGATGGCAAAGAGGGAACTTACAGTAGACAGAGACCAGGTTGTAGAGTGCCCAGGTGGCCCAGTGCTGGCTAACTGGGGATATCCCTTGGGGAAGAAGCCGAAGGATTGGTTCAAATGACCTGTATGAAACAGTGAAGATGTTACAAACCCAGGAGCTGCTTCCCAGCACTGCTGCCATTCAGAGCAGTCAGAACTCTCTGCTCATGGATACCAGAGCAGGGAGCCCCTTGGCATGTCAGAGGTCCTGGCATCCAAGCCCGTCTGTGTCACAGGGCAGTACAGGAAGGGCTTAGGAGGATTCCATCCACTGCATTCAAAGGATTTCTGGGAAGTGTCTAATCATGCCCCATGAAGGGTGCCAGGTCCAGCCAGCCACCTGCCTTTCAACAGCAAACTGCCCTGGGAGATGCACACAGGGAAGCTGTAAAACCCTCAATGAGGAACGTCCCTGAGGATGTTTCTCCCCCACTCTAAACAGTGCTTCCATACTCCACCATGCCTCTTCCTTCTCTCTGATGGTGCTTGCTTCCTGTGACACTCCTGGCTCCCAGGTGAGAGGGTCAAACTCTTCTCTTCCTCACCTGTAATTGATGTTTCTCCTGGAGTTGATGTCCCAGCTCTGGATGGCTGCCCACATCCTCTTTACAACCTCCTCTCGCTGTGGCTCACAAATACTCCAAGCCTCTGGCCCATCAAACATGATATGGGAGAGCACACCACAGGCATTGTAGGATACCTCAATCCCATCTGCTTTGCTCTCCAGCAGGTTGCTGCCAAGAGAGAGGAGATCATTTAGAGGTTTCAGGGTGTCCAGGCCAGTCAGGAGCAGGGCTGCAGAGCAGGGCCCTCACCTGAAAACGCCGATGAACTGAGCTGTCATCAGCTGTGGACGCAGCTCCCTCACCTCTGCCACGTTGCCCAGCAAGCCCAACATGTTGCGGTGCAGCTCCTGCTTCTCTGGGAACTCCTGAGCAAGAAAAGAACAGCACTTAAGCAAAGCAGGGCTCTGGAGAAAGGCTGAGTGCTGCCTGTGAGAGCAAGGCTCTTCAGCAGATGCCCAATGGCACCACTGCTGTTAAAGGGATGTGGGAAAAGGACAGAACTGAGGCCACTCTTGACTGCTGCCCGCCCACGGGGCTGTGTGCAGGCTGGGGACAGAGAAGCTGTGCCAAAGTTTCTCTGTTCTGCTGGCTGGGGGGATGGGGGTAAGAAAAGCAAACTTGTGAGCTTTTTCTTGTTTGTGCAGCACAGGCAGAGCTGCCTCAAGGATCCTGCCCGGGCAGATGCCTCTGCATGCTGAGGTCACCACACTCACTTTCAAGCACTCCAAGAACAGTTTCATGCCACTGTAGTTGAGGAACATCTCACAGTTGTCAGGGGTCTCATCAGTGATGTTCCAGAGGGCACTCCAGGAGAACTCCATCACCTGGTCACACTACAGAGCCAAAGAGAAAGGGACTGAAGCAGAGCTTTGGTAATGTGGGAGCCCACTGAAAACCTGCCACTTGTGTCTGCTCTCTGCTGTCACCCTCCACGGCTCCAGGGCTCAGGAAGCCTGGTTACTCACTTTCAGCTTGCCAGCAATTGGGGGTTTGTCTTATTTTTTGCCTCCCTGTGGCATTTCCCTGGCCTCCCCCTGGGACATTCTGCAGCATCAGCTGAGGAGTCTGGTGTCTGTCAGAGGAGTTGAGCTGGCTCTCTGCACTGATCTCCACACCACAGGCAGGCTGCAGAGGCTGCCCCTGACACGTGCTGGGAAGCACTCACCGTTTTATCCGCCAGCTTCTTCTGGATCAGCTTCAGCATTGTCTGTGGGCAGAGGAAAGAGCAGAGTGGGAAGCAGCTCAAGAGCCAAAGCTGCTGCAGAGCTGGCTACAGCCAGACTGTGGCCATGCGCAATTTTGGGTCCTTTGCAGAGCCCTTCCCTGGGCCTGATCTGGGTTCCCTGATCTGGTGGGGCTGGGTTATGTGTAATGTTGAGAGCACTCAGAGCTGAGCTATGTCACAGTGTCCGAGCTGTCCAAGTCGCAGTCAAGTCAGTTTTGGTCTGTGGAGCAAGGTCTGGAATGTGGCATAACTGCCCCAAAGCGGTGGCCTCTGAGAAGCTGAGGGGTGTGGACTTTGGGGGCAGAGAAGGAACTGGTCACAGGGTGGTACCAGGTCTGCAAATGAAACAATGGGGTGGAGCGGCAAAGTCTGAGGTTACACAACTGCTCTGCTCCCATAGGCAGCCTGTCTCTGACTTCTGTGCTGCTACGGCTGCAGGTGTCACATGGGGGCTTGGGTTCCAGGGAGGGTTGGCACTGCTGGGCTCTGCTTCCCTCCTGTCACAATGTGAGGTTGCACCTCGGGCTGGGTGCCCCTGGTGGGCTGCTGCAAGGGAACTGTGCTAGCCTGGGTTAAGGACAAGCAGGAAGCTTGGGACCATACCAACCATGACAAACCCCATCTTGCCCACAGCTTCCTTGTGGTCGTTGTCCACCTGGCAGACCAGGGCGTTGCAGAGGTGTACAGCGATGCGCTGGATGGACTCATCCTGCCGGCTCTGGTTGAGGATGCTGAGCAGCAGCTCGTTGACCCGGCGGTACTGGAACTCCAGCTCCTCAGGGATGCTGAAGTTGCACAGCGTCAGGCAGCAGTTCCGCTGCACCTGGGTGGGGAGGAAGGGCCAAGAGGCTGTGCCAACCTGCTGCCTGGCACTGAAACCAGCCCTATGCCCCAGCCCTGTGCCCTGTGCTTTCATGGGGCCACAGCCACCCAGTGCCCACCATGCTCCACATCAGCTGTTTGCTGCCTGCAGGCTCTGTGGAGCAGCTGCCATTCTGCAGCCCAGCGGCACCATGTCACTTCCAGTGCTCTGCAGCTCAGTAGTGTGTGTTTCTGCTGACTCAGCACCCCCAGGCAGTGCTGGACATCAGTGTGCCACCCTGCCCCGGCTCTGACCACGCCCACCTTGCTGCTACCACCTCCCTGGGCCTTGTGCTGGAGCCTGCTGCATGGACCAGGAGCAGCCTGTGTGTGGTCACCAGCGTGAGGGCAAGAAGCCTCTCTGCTGTCTGTCTTGCTCACATCCCTGAGGCTTGGGAGACACAGACGCTAACCAAGCTAAAGGTGTGACAGAGGGCAGCAGCCCTGCGGGAGCTGTAGGACACAGGCTGCTCTCACCGTGACCTCCTGGTAGGCCTCCATGCCATTGAGCACCACCTGGATGACCTGGCGCCGCAGCCGCACGCTCTGCTCCATGCGGTACTCAGAGTTGGTCAGGTAGAAGAGTGCTGCACTGCCTGTCACCTGGATGTTCTTGTCGTCCTTGTGGCACTTCAGGGCTGTGATCACCAGCTGCAGGCAAGCAACAGGAAGCCTCAGCACCACTGATCGCTGCTGAGCCATGCAGTGACTGCTGTGCACCTGAAAGGATCGCGTGGCCCAGGCGCTGCAGGCAGCTGCCCATGGTATCAGGGTACCCAGAGCCAGTGCTCCAGTACAGCCTGATACAGCGTCCCAGGGGAAAGAAGAGACTGGGACTACAGCATTTCCCTGGCCAGGGGGCTGTAAAGGCTGGCACAGGGCTCACCTGGAGGGCCCGCAGCAGCTGGCTGCAGCGCTCGATGCGGGCGATATCGAAGAGCAGGTTGATGGCTCGGGAGGTGATTTCTGGCCGGTGCTCAGTGTAGGCCTCGATGGCATTCAGGACCTGCTCCTCATTCTTGTCTCCGCTGACCTGGCAGGAGGGAATAAAGAGTCAGGCAAGAAATGGTGGAGCAGGGAAGCCTCTGTGAGACAAGAAGACTAAACATCAAAGGCTACAACCTTCCTGTGCCCTGCTAGCAGGACTAAAGCAAAGAGATGGAGTCACCCCTCAGCCCAGAGGAGATGGAACCTTTGGAGCAGAAGGATATTTACAATGCAGCCTCCTTTTCTGTCCTTAGATGGTGACAATCACAGACATCCATGTTCCTCAGGCAGTGTGATTTCCCCAGGCTCCTCTCTAAGAGCCACCTTCTTCAATCCTTCTGAAAGCCCCCAGGGTACCAGCCTTGCCTGCTGGCAGTGCTTCTGCATTCTCAAGCAGCTACTGAAAGATCAGTACTCAGCTGTCACACCTGAGCCCCTCAGAACCCCACTAGCAGTCAGCAGTTCTCACCCCCTCAGCCTCTCCCAGGTGTTCCTGTCAGTGCCCCCTGCCCCCTTACCTTGTAGGCTGGGATGTGGGTCAGGCGGCACAGAGAAGTCTCAAAAAGCCCCAGGAACTGCAGAGGTCGCTTCAGGGCCCGGAAGGGAGCGATGCTGCTCTTGGCTGGCTCAATGCTGAGGGACAAAAGACCACTGGTGCTGGCACTGTGTCTCCAGCTGTCTCCTGCCACCCTTCAGCTCTCCACCCCCTGCACTGCTCCAGCACTAAGTGTAACAGCAGCACTCCCCTCCTAGAGCAGAAACTTCTCTAAAGGTTACCTGCCATTAGTAGGAGGAGCAGTAAGACCTCAGGCAGGCAAGATGCAGCCTTCCTGGCCTGCAGATTCACCAGTGGGGGTGAGTGGTCCCCCACTCCCCACCCCTCAGGTGAGGGCTGTGGGCTCCACTGGCTCAAAGTGTTTGCACGCTGGACTGCCTGTGACAGATGCTGCTGTGACCACATAGGGACACCGGTTTCAGTCCCATCTCCTTTAGAGCCCAAGAGCCAACCACTGCCCCAGCCCTGCTAGAGAGGAGCCAGCACTGTCCCCACGGTCTGCTCTTGCTCAGGAAGTGCTCAGGAACAGGAAAGCACAGATCTTGGCTGACTGGGCAACCAGAGCTCCAGGCAGGCCCCTACTGAGGTGCCCCAGGACTTGCGGAGTCCAGCTGACACCTGAAAATGTGCCTTCAGACTCTGAGCTCCTAAACCACTCAGCCCTCCTAGAAGCATTCATCTGCTGACCCAGTGCAGAGAAGCTGTGTCTGGAAGAGCCTGGATTTTAGTGAGGGTAGCAAAATGTTTTGTGTAGAGCACACGTAAGGGGTCTGGAGGCTTGCAGAAGAAATAGGAACCCAGCGAGAGATGCCTGGGGGAATGTCTGTGGAAAAAACAACTGAAATGCTTCTGCAGGCATGGGAGACAGGATCCCTTCTGTATCACTCTTGGAAGTCCTTGCCTGTGTCTCAGACAGGAATCACAGCAAGTTCCCAGCCCAGCAGAGCTATCTCCTGCTTGTTACTATTAATGAGATGTGTCGGGTCTGGGAACACAACAGGGAGCTGCTCCTGACTGCTCCGTGCCTGAGCCACCCAAGCAGAGCTCAGCTCACCTTGTCTGGCCCATCTTCTCCTCCATGCTGGGGATGGTGCAGTTCTCCAGCATGGTGTGCCCTGAGATGTCCAACGAGCTGAGATTGGCCAAGTGCTCCACGAACAGGGTCAGCACCCGCCGGGTCAGCTTGAACTTGTAGTAACTGGAGAGGTGGTCTCGGGAGATGTCCAGGTGCCTGCAAAGGGCAGAGAGCAGCTCAGAGCCTGCAAAGCTGCAGCTCCTGCTCCTCACCAGAAGAAGCTGACAGGTCAGCTGGGAGCGTTCTTTCAGTTTTCCTTCACAAGCTACAGCAACACAGTGCTGAGGGACATGGCAGCAGGACCTGGCCCTGTGTCTAACCTCAGCAGGCAGCCATCTGGTAGAGTTTTGCTCAGAACTGGGCAGTAGGAATCATTGCTCCAGATTTGCCTTTTTTTGCTCAGATTTGCCTTTCCAGATTGCTCAGAATTGCCTTTCCCAAGCTCTGTCTCACCTGGTGGTCAAGGAGCACTGGAGGATCTCTGCATCACCTGCTGCCTTTTCCCACCAGTTGTTACAGTTTGTGTCTGTTTCCCACTCTTCTCTTTCTCCCGCCCCTCCCCTGCCCTGATCTCATGCAAGTGTTCAGATGTTTTCCCTCTGGGAGAACCTGATACCAAGGCAGTGGTGGGACAAACTGAGCAGCCACCACAAGCAGATGGGGTCCCTTGTAGGGCAGAGGATGCTCTTGATTGCTGGGCAGCATCTGAGACCACTGAGAGAGGCTTTCCTAAACTGCCCAGGACAGGAGCTGGCATCCCACTCACAAAAATGTCTTCTGCTTGTCGTGGGCCAAGCTTCAGTGCACATCACTGGGAGTTCAGGCTCTTGGACTTGGAAAATATTATCCAGGTGCTGCAGATCCTAGGCCATGTGTGACCTTGGGCCCCTCTGGTGTCTGCTGGCAGCAGAGGGGACACTCAAGCCACTGCAAAACATCTTTCCTGGGAGGCACTTTCTCTGGTCTGGAAAGCCTTGGATCCCTTTCCTGGTACCTCTGTGCAGCCTGGTCTCTGCTTTCTTGCAGGAAGTCATTTCCCTGTCAGCAGCCCTGGGCCAGGGGCTCTGCAGTGCTCCTTCCCATCCCTGCCTGCTGCGCTCCCACCCAGCAGCCAGGCTAAGCTCACAGCTCTGGACACTGCTGCTAGACAGTGGCTTGGGGCTCAGCGTGGCTGTCACTGCTGGGCACGCACATGTCTGCAGAGCTGCTCTGGACAGCCCTCGGGTACTCAGCTGCACTGTGCTGAGGTGGGAAGTGGTTGGGTTTGGCTTGTTTGAGGGTCGGGGGGATGGTACCTTTCCAAGAGGGGATGTCAGATACGGAGCTGTTCGTGGCAAGGTTCACAACCTGAAACTGGCTGTGAGTGGCTTCCTGGCAGCAGGCAAGTAAAACATTCCCAGGAGACCTTTCCCTATCTGTGGGAAAAGGATGGACAGGGAATAACCCAGCAGCTGACCTGAGCTTGTGAAGCTGTGTGATCACTTGGATGTGCTCCTCTGAGAGGTCCATGTTGTAAAGCACTAAGGAGACCAAAGTGTCCTTCCACTGGGTCAGGAAGCCCACATTGCCCAGCTGGATGCCAGAGAGGTCGAGGGCTGCCAGTGAAGCCAGCGGCCGCAGCAAGCTCTCCACATTGACCCCCTCCATCAGGCGGCCCAGGTTCAGGAAGCGCAAGCGGCTGAAGCCCTCGAAGGTAAAGTCCTTGACCAAGACCTGGCGGGTGGGGTTCACCAGGCAGTCATCCTCACAGCCTCCAGGGTTCTCCTCCTCGTAGAAGATATTGCAGCAGCCGAAGAGGCTAAGGGAGATCAGTGTGTGGCTGAAGCTCACCAAGGTCTGCAGACTCTTGGCTGTCAGCTTCTCACAGTTAGTCAGGTAAAGCTCAACCAGATCCTGGAAGACGGGAAATCAAAATCAGAGATGCTCCACATGTGCAGTGCCCACCCTGTCTACTCCCACATCTCTCATAGGGATAGCCTGAGAAGAGCCACCACCCATCCTGGCTGCTGTCCCCACCCCATTCCCTAAGAGTGGCCTGGCAGTTGAGCAGGGAGGAGCTGAGGTTCTCCCCAGGAGGCTGCAGCCAGTGAAGGACGGAGCCTTGGGAATCTCTGGGTGCCTAAGATTGCAGTTGGTGCCCAGGCAGCTGTGCCAGAGCCTGCCAGTGCAACACCACCTGCTTCCTGATGGCTTCCAGGTCCTGGTCCTGCACAATCTGCTCCCGCAGGTGGATCCGAGCTAGCCTGGTGCTCCGGGGATCAGAGAAGAGGGTGAAGAAGCTTTCATGGGGTTCGAAGATGCTGTCTGTCTTCACCAGCTCTACGTACCTGGAGGGGGGGGCGGGGCAGTGGGGTTAGCACAGCAGCACACAGCAGCTCAGCTCCAGCACCCTCACTGGTAAGCAAGTGCCTAAGCACAGAGACTCCCCTGATAACCCGGAGCAGCTTTTGGGTGACAGGAGTTGGCCTGTCACCTCTGCCTGCACACAGCCAACAGCCCCCGGGCACCCCCAGGCTTTGTGCAGGACCATGGGCTTTGGCCAGCTGTTTGAAGCTGCCAACAGACATCTGCATTTTTCAGAGAGCTGGCTGAGCAAAGCCCTCTGCCAGGCTCTGTGGGCAGGAGCTCAGCCAGGAGGCTGTGACAGCCAAACTGTACAGATCCCTGGAAACAGAGGGCTTTGGAAAGCTACAGGAGCAGCAGCCTGCAAATGCAACATCTGTTAGCACTTTGCACTCCCAGCTCTGCTCTGTAATGCCTCAGTGGTGGGAAATGGGAAAGGCTCCTTGGACTGCAGGGACTGCTTCGCTCTGGGGGTACCTGTGTGAGAATAGTGCTTCCCACAGAACCTGGGCTGACAGCAAGAGCAGCCCCTGGGAACTCTTGCTCCTGCAAATCCTTATTTCCAGCAGGAGCATCAGCAGAAGGAAACTGCCTCACTCGTTCTTCCTACTGCTCTTCCACTTCCCCATCTCTTTACAGAGAGCTGTGCCACTCACTCCCCAAGCCCCTGGCTCCTGCCCCAAGCAAGCAGCAGCTGCTGCCCAGCCCCAGCCGTACTCATTGACCAGCTTGTCGCAGATCTCGCTGGGCAGGAAGATGTCAGGGTGCAGCTGCAGGGTCTGGTTGTCCAGCAGGTAGCAGAGGGTCCCCTCCAGGTTGCGCAGGCAGTAATCTGTGCACAGCCTCATCAGCGACTCAGGGCTGTCAGATGCCATCGTGAGGGGACTTATGGGGAGGGGAGGAGCAGAAGGAAGCTTTGGACTCAGTAGATCCTTTCCTCTGGTGAAGTTGCAGGATGAATTTCACAAGGACATGAGGGCACCTATGAGCAGAGAGGAGGACAAGCTGCATGAGCAGGGCACAGGGGAAAGTGTCCTGCAAGGCTGCTGCAGCAGCAGGGTGCTGCTGGTTGTGTTTGCAGCTCACCACTTGCTGGCCACGAAAGCCTGCACCAGTTGGCCTCTCTGGCAGCATGCCCTTAACTCCTTGGTATTCCCAGGGCACACTGCAGGGATGAGCTGACATGAAAAATGTTCAGAAATGAGGCTAGAGAGCAGAAAATGCTTCCTCAGTGAAGGGCTTATCTAGCTGACAAAGGCACTCTGGAAGGGAAGAGGCAGAAACCAGACTGCTGGGGGGGGCTAGATAAACCACCAGAACACAGCCAGGACGATCCTTTGTAAGGGCCCTCTGGGATCTGGTGCCCTCATATCTTGTGCTTGCAACTCTGTTTGCCACCATTCCAAGTGAAGCTTGCTGTTCAATTGAACATTTCATGCATGTCCTTGACCCAGGCTGTGAAGTGGATCAGAAGGCAGAGGGGAGTACAGAGCCCTCTGAGATGCAGGTGGCAGAGGCAACAAAAAGCAGAAATCCAGAATTCAGTCTCATGGAGCTGTCAGGAGAGATGTCAGCGGTGGAATGGGCAGAGCACAGAGCATTGTCTCACCAGTCAGGAGGTCCTGGCTAAGGGAATGCAGGTGCGAGGAAGCTGTTCTCTGCTCTGCCTGCTCTGTAGATGAATCTGCTTCACCTCCAGATCAAGTCCCTCTCACAGACTTTGCCTGCAGCTTGCTTGGGACAATCTTTCCAGAAAGGCAAGACCAGCAGGAAGATCGGAAGCCGCTGGGGAACGTGTTCTGCCATCCCTGCCTATTTCCCCTATGCCTGCAGACAGGAGGTCCTGCAGCCAGGCTTCTTCCACTGTTGACTCCAACGGCCAGAGAATCACAAATTCCCACTGCCAACCTACTGTCACGTGCAGCTGGAAAGGGCCAGTGCCTGGGACCTGTCCAAGCAACTTAGAGTACTAAAGGGCAGGGGCTGCCTTCTTGTGGCCCTCACAACCCTCTGCTGAGGCCAGCACGATGTGGCTGCTGGACCCCAGCCCTGGAGCACCCAGCTGCCCTTCAGCTTCTGAGCTTTCCACATTCCTCCAACACCTCTCCTGAGCTGAACAAAGAGGACAGTGCCTCAGCCTCCCCAGGCGGGTAACACCAGAGCAGAGCCTCAGCCTCACACCTTAGTGGGATGTCTGAGCAGTGCCCAAAGGTGCCACTTTTGTACAGCATGGGAGACAAAGTCTCTCCCTGCAACGCTTCTTCCAGTTTACTGCCCTAATGGATTTGTCTTCCTCTTGATGCATGAGGGACTCAAGTCCCTTGGAAACAGCACCAGGCACACCGACCTGCACACAAACCCAACCAACCCCCTCAGCAGTCTTCTCATGGAGTAACTGCACCTCTGCACCATCCAAGCACCCAAAGGAACCTGCAGGAGGGGAAACTCTGCTCTCCCCCTCAGCAGCCTCCCAGGTACTGCCAGCCTCTGTGGCAAACACTGCTCCAGGGCACGCCTGCATCAGTTTCTCAGGCTGGGGACTGCTCCTGGCACCCCTGGGGCTGCCCCTGCCAAGATGCCCTGCCTGGGACTCCCAGCCTCTCTCTCCAGCCAAGCCTTACTCAGGGTGGCTCTGGGCCAGCGGCTCGACATTACGCTGCTGCTATAAAAATGTTTGGCAGAGCTGCCCAGCACCAGGGACTTGTCTGAGCACAGGGCAAACAATGCAGACTGACAGAACCTGCACACAGCCCCTCTGGAACAGCAAATTGCTGTTAACACAGAGTTTGGCACAAGGTACCATTGTGAGGAAAACTGCACTGTCATTTTTGCTGGCCTCTTGCAGATCACTCTACCTTTTTTAATTAATGGCTCACCACAGCTTGTGCAGGGAAAGCACATCCCTGCCTTGCAGCTGGGAAACCGAGGCCTGAGTGGGCTGAACTGTTCCGTGGGCCAGCACGGCTGTGGTCTCCAAACCTGGCCTGTCAGAACTGACAGGGTAAATGAGACTCCCGCTGCTCTTTGCATCTGCCTGCAGGTAAAAGCTCCCTCAGATCGCTGACTCAGGTTATTCGTTCCTTTCCCAAAAGGTCCCTTACCCAAGAGGACACCCACACAGCCCCCCAGACTCGGTGGTCTAAGCTCCCTGGGCACCGGAGATCTGCCACTACCAGCCCGCAGTGGTGTCTGACAGCCTGCGAGCTCCATCCCCAGCTGGCAGGCAGCTCTGGTCACAGCCCCAGGCCCTCGCTCGCTTCCCCGACGCGGGACGCCAGCCCCGTTCCGAGCGGTGACTTTCTCTTCCCGAGGCGCTCAGAGGTCACCGCACTCGGCAGCGCTGAGGCTCCTTCGGGGCATTCTGCCGCGGCCCAGGGCCCTGCCTGACGGGACCTGGCTGCTCCCGGTAGTCCCGGTGAGGCGATGAGGGCTTCGCAGCGGGGCACGGAGTGGCGCTGCCGGGGGCAGCTGTTCCGCGTGGGCCGGCGCTGCCTCCCCGGCTCCCTGCGGGCAGGCCCCGTGCCCCCGGGCAGCGCAAGCCCCGAGAGTCGGACTGAGGCGAGAGGCGCCGGCACTCACCTGGAGCCAGGCTGTCGCCCGGCACAGCGGAACAGGGGCGGCGGAGTCCCGGAGGATCCCAGCGCCGCTCCGCGGGGCGGGCAGGGGGTCCGCGTCCTCCTCCGGCCCGCTCCCCCCGCCGCGGCCTCCGCTGTCAACAAATCCCGCCGTCACTTCCGCCAGCCGGGCCGCCCGCGCCGGAAACGCCGCCGCTTTCCCCCCGAAACACCGTCCGGCCCGGAACGCGGAGGCTGCGGCTGCGGCCGCGCTGCCCGGCCGGGTCCCCGCCGGCGCCAGAAGGCAGCGCGGGGCTCTCGGCGCGGCTCTCCCTCGCGCGCCCTGACGTCACGGGGCGCGGCGGTGACGTCACGGCAGCAGCGCTCACTGCGATGCCGTCGCCCTGCCGCGGGACGTCCCGGCGCGGCAGGCCGCCGTCACGCAGGGGCTGCCCGGGGCTCCTTTCGCCTCCTGGGCCTCGCAGCTCCTTCCCTGGGGCCTCCGCCACCACCCCGGCCCCCTGGGAGCGCCCAGCTCGGGCCGCTGACCGCACAGCCCTCACCGGCGGGCGCCATCGCCGCAGTCCCTACTGCCGGCGGCAATTCGCACGGGCCGTAGGCACTAAACCGGGGAGAGCGCAACCGACTCTGCGCTTCCCGAGGTGCTCTGAGCACCGGCGGGACCNAGCGGGCGGCCGGCCGGCCGCGGGCAGGATTCCAGCCGGAGCGGTTCTGCGACGTGCGGGGAGGGGGCGCGGGGCCGCCATGTCGCGGCTGCACCAGAACAGGTCGGTGCCGAACCCCTGCCCTGCCCTCCCCCGGCGCGGCTTGAGGGTGGGAGGGGGCGTCTGTGAGGTCGGAGCCGGTAAGGAAGCGCTGTAACCGCCGCGGTTCCGCTTCCCCCAGGATCGCGGATTTCCAGGAGGTGCTCGGCGAACCCACGGTGGCTCTGGCCAAGCTCCGTGAGCTCTGCTTCAGCGGTGAGCGATCTCGGGAGGTGGCGGGACCGGCTCCGACCCGGGGAGAGGGCGCTGGGCACGGCCCCGGCTCTGTAAAGGTTGCGGACGGCGGTAGCCCGAGGCCGGTGCCGCCCCCGCGGGACTCGGAACCCGCGGCCGGACCTCAGGGTGTCCGGCGGCCTGAGGCCACCTCTGCTCCCGCCAGCGTTCCGCTGCTGGGGCTACTGCGGGCGGCGGCGCTGGAGCCGAGGCTAGCGACCGTGTTCTCAGACTCGGTCTGCATCAGGCCGCAGCGGTCCCCGCCCGGCCTCTGGGCACAGCCACAAACTTCAGGCGAACCCTTTCTGCCCCCTCCCCGGGACGCGCTACGCTACATGGCTCCTGCTGTGCGCCCTGCGCCCCAGCGCTGCCTCCACAGCCCGCCGCGGGCACCCTCCCGTGGGAGGCGGCGGCAGGTTGGGCACCGCGGGCAGCCACCCGTGTCGTGAAAGCTTCTCGCCGCGGGGAGTAGGAGCGCTGCCGTGCCTGTGCCTGCAGTGGCCTTAGCACGGCTAACGAGGCTATTTCTCTGCCCGGTGCTCCGCAGGGATTCCCTTCGATGGAGGACTCCGCTGCCTCTGCTGGAAGGTGCGTACCGGCGGGATGCTCTTGTGGATGGTGTTGGGGTGGCAGCAGGGTGCTCTCACGTCTCGTGTGTGGTGCCTGGGCTGCTCAAGCACACATGGTATTTTGGGGCACTTAAAATTCTAACCAAAAGTAAATCCAGAGCTGGAAAGCCACTCAAACTCAGCGGCAGTTTGTGGAGATGAACACTGGCACAGGTACAGCAGCACTCACTGACACACGGCAGCCTGGCCTCGGAGGGCAGAGAGTACCTAACTGCTCTTTGCGTGAGAACAGCCCTCAGCCCTGAGCTGGGAGTGCATTTCAGTCAGATTTGCTGTTGATCACCACCACAGATCTGTCTGTGCTGAAAACCAGTCCCCAGGCTCTCCCTGGCTGTTGGCTGGCAGAGCACCACATGCTCAGGAGAAGTCACCCAGAGTTTCCAGAGCTTCGGCAGCTGCACTTTGCTTATCTTGCTGGTCTAGCAGCTCAGACTCCAGATGCTGACTACTGTGCATCTTCCTTCTTTGCAGATCCTCTTGAACTACCTCCCTTTAGAAAAGGCCTTATGGAGCTCCTTGCTGAAGAAACAGAGGTGAGGACAGTGCTGCTTGGTCCTCTGTATCTAAGGATACCTGCAGAGAGGGAGAGCAGTTGCTTAGATAATTCAGCACCTTCACGAGGTGTTCTGGTCTGGGAAGTGCTGTTCTGTCTGCTGGTTTGGCCTCTGCAGCTGAACTCAGCTGAAGAGAGACTCAAATGCCTTCAGGCTGGGTGCTCTTGGGGACTTCTGCTTCAGTGCCAATTCCTCTTTTCTTCCCTAAGGGATCTTTACTCCCAGTTTCTAAAGGAAATGATTATCCAGCCTGGGATTGCCAAAGCCAACCTGGGTGTCTCGAGGGAAGATGTGACCTTAGAAGATCATGTGAGTGCTGTTAAACCTTTGTGCTGCAGCAAATCCGTCTGGGCCACAAACGGTTATGCGGAGCTCTGGGCTGCTTCTGGCTCAGTGCTAGGGCTGAGAGAACTTTGCTCTGCTAGCAAGGAGGGACAGGTCCTAGGTACCAGCCTGGTGCTTGTGTCATGGTAGCCTCCAGTGTGAGTCACTGGCAGAACAGCAGCAGCTCTGGAGAGAGCAGTTTCCAGCTGTGTAAATCCCTGCTGCCCTCAGGGCAGCTGCCCAGGCTGTGCAGCTGCTAAGGGAAGGGAGAGGCTCACCAGGGCTGCCTCCAGCATGGATTCTTTCCTGAATGGTCAGGTCCCTGAGGTGACTCTGAGCAGGAGAGTCAGGTTGGACTTTGGCATGGCAGGCAAGAGACTCAGCTGCTGCTACCTGGTTCCTGTGTCCCCTGGCTTCCTTCTCTGAAGGTGCTGTCGGGAGGGCACCTGCTGGGGCAGGGAACCAGGTAACTGATCAGAAGAGTCTGCAAGGTGATACAGCTGCTGCCAGGGCTCCTCCTGACCACTGACTTCTCTGCTAGCCTGCAGTCAATTGTGACTCTGGAGGCCTTGGTGGTGCCAGCTCAGTGTTCGTGACATGCCACACCTTGGCAGGTCGCAAGCATCTTGGAGTCTCTTGGAACCTTGCTGCTGCTTTTGTTTTTTTCCCTCTCGTGGTTAGTTGTTAACTTTGCATGGATCTGGGTGTGGAGGGGTAGTTGGTTTTGTCTCTTTGGGACCTTGGTCAGGCGCAAGGCAGGCTGCTCAGCTGCTTGGCCCCTTTACTGGGCACAGCAGTGCTGCTGCATCGGTCTGGTCAGAGCTGGAGGTGCTTGTAACAAGCACAGCTCCTGAGTGCTGTGTGGGTGGTGACTGCCCTGAGGACAAAGAGCATCTCCTATGCAGGCTGGGATCCTGCTGACAAGGGCAGGACCTCTGCTTTGGGAGCAAAGCCATTAAGAGACAGGTGAAAAGGGATTGGTAGTGTTGGCTTCTGCCTGCTGGCTCCTGTCACCAGCTCTGGCCCACTTCCTGCACACTGGCTGAAGAGGCAGCACTAAACAGAGTTGGTGAGAGAAGGGAAACGTGGCATGCCGGGAGCATGCTGGTGCCAGGGGGGCAACAGAAATGGTCAGTCCTGGGATTGCCTGGGGAGTTCGGTGCCTGTGAAGTGTTTGCTGTGTTTGTGACCCTTCTGCAGCCACTCAACCCCAGCCCAGACAGCCGCTGGAACACCTACTTCAAGGATAATGAAGTGCTGCTGCAGATAGATAAAGATGTCAGGTGTGTGAGCCTCGGGCCCTGCGCCTTTCTGCCTCGGCTGGCACCTCCTGCCGTGCCCGCCTAGGAGCAGGCACCGCTGACGCCCAGTGACCCCCGTGTGCCTCCAGGCGGCTGTACCCCGACATGGCCTTCTTTCAGCGCCCCACTGACTACCCCTGCCTGCTGATGCTGGACCCCCAGAGCGAGTTCGAGACGCTGCGCCGGCGAGTGGAGCAGACCACGCTGAAGGCACAGCCTGTGGCACGCAGCCGCAGTGGCCTCACCAATGTGAGGGCACAGGGGGTACCCAAGGGGCAGGGCACTCTCCTGAGCAGAGCACACAGCAGGGCAGGGCAAGGACGGTCCTTGGGATTATGCTGTCCCCAGCTATATGGTAGAGGTGAAGCTATAGCCTAGCTGGTGCTGCATGTCTGGCAGCTGCAGAGCTTTGCAGTGCAGGCTGCCGTGCCTCACAGGCGCTGCTCTGTGCTTCAGGGCTGCCCAGCACTAGGACTTCACTGCCTTTGGGCTTCCCAGGTCACTGCCAGCTGGCTGTGAGCTGCCCACCTCTTTTGGGGGTTCCCGTGCATTAGAAGCCAAGCTTGTCACATGTACAGAAGTGTGCTAGCTGGGTGCCCTGCCCCAGCCCAGGCCTGGTCTCCCTTGCAGGTGAGCTCCCCTCTGAAGGCAACTCCCAGCTCGCTCAGCGAGTACGAGGTCCTGCCTAACGGCTGCGAGGCTCACTGGGAGGTGGTGGAGAGGATCCTCTTCATCTACGCCAAGCTGAACCCTGGCATTGCCTATGTGCAGGGCATGAACGAGATCGTGGGGCCTCTCTACTACACCTTTGCTACAGACCCCAACAGTGAGTGGAAAGGTGAGAGGCTCTGCCCTGCCTGCAGAAGGAGGCTGCTGTTACACAGCTGGCGCCTGGCTGCTCCAGGCCAAAGAGCAAAACCAGCCAGAGCTGGGGAGCCTGGTGGGGGAGGCACAGCAAACTGCTAGAAGCTGAACTGGCCTGTGCATGGTGAGGAGCTGAAGTGAGGGCTGCTGAAGGCTAGTTGCTTGTGTAGGCCTAAGCTGCACCATGTGGAACTTGAGTCCCTTCAGCTCTCTGCCTGCAGTCAGACTTGGCTGGAGCACAGGGGTCCTGTGCCTGTTGCTTCTGCTTCCCAGGAGCTCAGAGGGTGAGTGCTGGTGCAGGGCAGAGCAGCTGATGTGCCTGTGCCTGGTAACCAGTTTGTGACCTGATGTCACAGAGACCTGGTGCACCACAGAGGGCCTGCAGGGGCTCTGCAAGCATTTCCTGTTGCAGTGTCCAGCCTTGTCCCGAGCCACGCAGGCCAAGGTCCTGTCCTCTGCCTGACTTCAGGAGAGCAAGCAGGATGTGGAGCAGGAGCAGTCCTGTGTGCCCCTTAGTGCAGCCTCTTCTTGCCCATCGCTTCCCACCGTGGTTCCTTGCAGAGCATGCTGAGGCAGACACCTTCTTCTGCTTCACCAACCTCATGGCTGAGATTCGGGACAACTTCATTAAGAGCCTGGATGACTCCCAGTGTGGCATCACCTACAAAATGGAGAAGGTCTACTCGACCCTGAAGGAAAAGGATGTGGAGCTGTATTTGAAGCTGGTGAGGAGCGAGTCTCTAAGTCTGTTGGTATGGGAGGAGTGGAGCTCAACAAAGCCTGTAAATGTCAGCCAGTCCTGCTAAACTCTTACTGTGCTTGGCTAGAAGGGCATGGAGTGTGCATGGAGGGCTCTGCCTGTAGGGCACAGGGACTCTTTATCTGTGCACTGGAACAGCCTCTCCTTGGGGCAAGCTGACACAGCAAGGCTGTGCTCCCCTGCCTGCCTGGCAGCAAACAAAGGCTATTGGAAAGCTGCCAGCTGAGAGCCCCAAGAGACTTGGCCGCGATCCCTGCTCACCTGGGCCGAGGTGCAGGTGGTGTTGGAGGCTGTGTTCTCTTCCAGCCTTTGGCTGTAGGGTTCCTTGGGAACTGAGGAGTCATGTCTCTGTCTTTAAAAGCAGAGGAAAACCAACTCACCCCACAACGCTTGTGCTGTCTATGGCTGCCCTGACTTCAGACTGCATGGAGCTCATTCCAGGAGTAAACATAAATCCAGCAACCTGCTCCATCCTGCCCACTAATTCTGTTCCCCTGCCTGCAAGAGGCTCAGGGTGCCCTTGGCAGTTTTGTGGAACCTGTAGAAGGCAGCTTTGGCTGAGAACATCTTCAGCTCTCCCAGACCATTTAGTGGGCAGAAGGGATAGTTTGGACAAAACCCACAGTTCTGGGTGCTGGCTGATACCACGGGGAGAAAATCAACTGCTTATAACTTGGCTGGCAGGAAATGGTCTTGGCTGTGCAGCTTCTCCTTCAGAATATCAGCAGGATCCTGAGCACGTTTGGCCTTGACTGAGCTTACAGTCCTTTGTGTGTGACAGCAGAAAACAAGAACGCTTGGAGCTGGAAGTGCTCAGGGTGTTTGACATTAGTGTGAGCTCCTCTGTCTTTGTTTCCTTTTGTAACCAGTAAATGCAGGGCTTTGGGGGAGGAGAGGAAATCCTGACCAAACAGCCCTCTGCTGAGGGGGAGGGCTGCAGCACTGCAGATAAAGTGCTGCTCAGATGGGGGCAGGAAAGTGCCTCGACTAGCTGAGGGGAATCAACACGGCGCTGCTGTGCTCCGTGTGTGGGCAGAGCAGCCTTGGCTGGAGGCTTACAGGCAGGGAGCCGCAATGAGCACTTCTGCCCAGCTCCCGGGGGAGAGCTGTGGAGGGGGCAGCCGGGGTGGAGTGGGCTGGGAGCAGTGCCCTGGTGGGAGCAGAGCCTCACCACCTGCCTGCCACCTGCCCGATAGCAAGAGCAGAACATCAAGCCCCAGTTCTTCGCCTTCCGCTGGCTGACGCTGCTGCTGTCCCAGGAGTTCCTGCTGCCCGACGTCATCCGCATCTGGGACTCGCTCTTTGCCGACGCCAAGCGCTTCGACTTCCTGCTACTCGTCTGCTGTGCCATGCTGACGTGAGTCCTGGGCACCCTGTGCTCTGCCCCGTGCAGCCTGGGCATGGGCAGGCACCCGGCGGCTGGGTTCTGGTCGCTGCTGGCGTGGGGCAGAGGCTTTGCAGAGGCCTCCAGGAGGCCACAGTGCAGCCTGAGAGGGTCAGAAGCAGCTGGAACCTTTTCCATCTTTCAGACTAATCCGGGATCAGTTGCTGGAAGGAGACTTCACCCTGAACATGAGGCTGCTGCAGGTGAGGGCTCAGCACAGGGAGCAGTTTGCAGAGTCTCAAAGTAGCAGTGTGGGAGAGGGGAGTTCCTGTCTGGAGAGAGGGACCCGCTCCTAGTCTTTGCCTGCAGAAGGTCTGCAGTGGTCCTACAGCATGCTGCAAGTGTGGATGTTTGCTGCTGCACCCATCTCAGCCTGGAGAGGATGTCTCACAGCCAGAGGTTTGTCCTTTGGTTTGCAAGAAGTAAGCTCCAGCAGAGGTGTGGAGCTTTACATAACAGTGTTAGGTTTGCTGCTGTTTGGCTCTGAGCTCAAAGCTGAGCACACCTGCACTGCCCAGCAGGACGCTCTAGAGGCTGCCAGGTCCTGCTGTGGGCTTGGCAAGGTGCTGCCTTGATAGGGCACTCTTGGCATGGAGAGGGCCCTCTGCAGGCCTCCTTGCTGTGCCCTTGCAGGACAGCTGGAAAACAAACCTTGCTCAGGGCTGCTGAGGGTCAGTTCCAGAACAGGAAGTGTTAGCTGCTGAGGGAGTTAAGTGAGCACAGCAGCACTGCAGGAGCCCAGGAATGCTGCTTCAGGGTTTGTCTGCTTGAGGGGAGCAGTCAGGCCAGGAGACTCCAGGTGGTTGCTTACAGCATTTTGCCTCCAACGCAGGATTATCCAATCTCGGATGTTCACCTGATTCTGAAGAAGGCAAAGGAACTTCAGGATTCCAAATAGTCCATGAGCCTAACAGGAGGTACCAGAGAAACTGTGGGTCCAGGAGGTGCCCCCATCCATTGTGGTGCATTACAGCTCCTGGTGGTCTCTGCAGGACTTGGGGTTTTGTGTTTGGGCTGCTGGCCACTTTGGAGACTTCCTTCTACTCTATTTATTAGGTCAAGGACTGATTACTTCCCCATCTACTTGGGTCCTGCACTCCAGATCTTTTTCAAATCTCAGGTGCATCTGTGCTGCCAAAAGCAGCTCTTTTTGGTTGTTGTAATGACTTTAAGGTTGGGGAAAAAGAAACCATCTGTGCACACCCCTGCAGCAGCACCTGGGGAAGGGCCAGGCTGAGGCCAGTGAATTTTGATGGATGAGCACAAAGGATCCTCCTGCTCTGAACAGGATGAGTTCCAGTGAAGTCACAGCCCCCAGATTCTTCTCTTTTGTGTCTGCACTTGGCCATCCCTGGGTGTGCAAAGACTGCCTCAGTTTCTGGTAACTGCCATCTGACACCTGCCACTTTGGACCCTTTTGCCTAGGAGAGAGGCCTTGAGAAGCTGATATGGAGGACAAGGCTACAGCTGGTGGCTTTGTGCCATGAAGCTGCCTGGATCCAGAGTTGCCTTAGCAGCAGGGGCTCCTGGAGAGCAGTCCTGTGATGGCTGTCATCACTGGGTGCAGTTTGAAGCCAAGCCTTACCACACACAACCTTAGAGCGGGAGCTGCAGAGGGGCCTGGCACTGAGTGCCTGGCACTGAACTGGAGCCTGCCCAGCCACAGCCAGACTTGTGAGCTACAAGAAGCAGACACCGAGTCCCTGCCTTGAGGACAGGTGTGGCACAGGGGTCTGCCTTGGGCCTGCAGAATGTTACCCTGCACAAGCTCTGGTCACAGGAACCTTGACATGTCTCTTAGGACTTCTTACCAGGAAGAGACATGGCAGAGGTTTGGCCTGTGCAGGAGTCCTTGTATGGTGAGATCCCAGCTTCCTGCAGAGTTTTTGGTGTCCTGGTCCTGTTGAGTCACAGCCTTGGGGCAGACACTTGTCCCTGCTGAGAGGGAGGGTGCTGCAGTTTAGAGCAGAGCAGGCTCAGATGAGCACCAGCATGAGAGAACTGCTGGCAGCATCAGGCTGGTCAGACCCCCTTGGTCCTCAGAAGGAGAACGTGCCAGGGTGCTTGGGTGGTGCAGAAGCTCTCGAGTGAGCACAACCCAGCCTGCTGTCCCCTTGCTGTGCTGTGCTGGCCCAGCTCCCCACAGCTCGTGGGTGCTGCACTTCGGGGGTTTCTGGGTACTACTGGTTTGGTGAAGGTCAGTCTGTGTGAGACCTATTTGGGCTGCTGCTGGCCTGGAATCACCCTGGCAGGAGGGATGTTGCCAGCCTCCAGCTTTTCCCTGGGGTTCCTCCCTTCACTGGGCACCAGCTCTCCCACGTGGCTGTGGCTCCCCCAGAGCTGGCAGAGCAGAGGTTGCTGCATGTAGCTGTGCTCTTACGGCAGCCTGCAGCAGCCTTCACCTCTTCAGAAGATGCTGCAGCAGTGCTGGTGCAGCCTGGGCTGGCTGCTGTGGTGGAGCAGCAGCAGCAGCTGAGTAGCCAAAGTAATCTGTAATGGGTACCTACGGCTTGCACTGCCTCTGCTGCAGCCCCTCCTAGAGGGGAGAGTTTTCTTCTGAGGAGCACAGGGCCAGCAGAGCAGGACAGCAGGGTGCTGAAGCATCCTGCCTGCCCTGGCCACTGGCTGTTCCTCCTGCCTTCTGCTGCTGAGCTGTGCCAGGTGCTTTTCTGAGTACCCAGCACTGGAGGCCAGGAGTCAGCTGGCAGATGTGGAGCTGTGGGAGCCAACACTTGTGCCTCACAACTGCTGCAAGTGCTGCTCTGACTCTCACATTCCACAGGCTCTGTCCTGCTCTTGGAAGGAGTTGTCCTTGTCAGTGACTTGGGACACCATTCCTTTATTCCAAGACTTTATCCTTCCATTAAGGGCAGATTTTGAGGGGTGAGATTTCTTGTTACCAGCTCTTGAATCTTCTCATCAGTTTCCCTGGATTCCCCAAAGGCTTTTGGTGGTGGTGTTGAGGTTAGACAATGTTCTTCTAGTGGTTCCTGCTTTGTGTGGCCAAGAGGCAGCTGCTGCACCTCAAGACATTTCCACCTCTGGTTTCTTTCAGTCCTTAGGAGCAGCAAGGCTGGATGAGGTGGCAGAGCTTTGGGCTTAGTCTGGGGTGCTCAGGGACCCTTTGCTTTTTAGAGGCTTAAATGCAGCTCCTTGAAGTAGCTGCTCAGCACATTGCTCACAGGCAGGACACTGCAGGGGAAGGGGGACCCAGGAGAGTAGGATGTGGGGGAGCTGAGCCTGCCCTGGGAGGGAAAGGCCAGCTCCACCCGCACCGTGCTGCAGGTCAGGCTGTTCCAGTGGGGCAGGAGCAGCAGAGATCAGACCACTGGTGGTGGTCACTCAGGACACTGAGCTTGGATGTTGTGACCATTTGGATTATCCACAGCGGCAGGGATGAGGGCAAACGCCGAAGGGGCCGTGTGGGTCTGGGGCGTTGGGCAGAGGCTGTTCTCCTCGAACGGGTGCCAGTGTTTGCTGGGCTGTTGGAGCACTCGGGAGTGCCTCTTCCACAAAAGGGTGCAGGCAGCGCTCGGTCACTGAGCAGAGCTGCCGGGCCAGGGAGCACTGCGGCGCTCCGATCCTCCTGCTGTTGCTGTCAGACGCCGTTTTTACGGCGCTCCCTTCACTAAACGGGTGGCTTTGTGCATGTCTGGTGTCCTGACTCACCGCGAGCAGCGCGGGCGCCGCGGGCAAACGAGGGGCTCCCTAGGGCCGAGCTCTGCAGCCGCCGTGAGATTGCGACCGGGCGGCGGGGACGTTCCCCGCGGAGACCGATTGGCCGGGCCCGGTTGACGCGGGCCCCCCGCTGCCGGCCGGAGCTCCCTTGTGTCCCGAGCGCCTCCCGTGCCGGGCGATGGCGGCCTCCGGCCACACTGCGGCGCTCGCGGGCGCTAAAGAGGGGCTGCGGCGGCCGTGACCTCAGGGCGGCTGTGGCCATGCTGCGGAGCCGGTGGCTGTTGCCCGGCGTCTCGCTGGCGCTGGGCGCGACCCTCGGCGCGACCTTCGGCGCTCGCAGCCGGCCCGAGCCCGAGGGGCTGCTGAGCCGCCTGCCCGTGGTGCCCTCCGTGGCGCCCTCTGTGGCGGCAGTCGGTCCACCGGGGCTGGCGGGCTCGGGGCGGCCCGAGCTGACCAAATACGGGCTGCCGGGGCTGGCGCAGCTGCGGAGCCGCGAGTCCTACGTGCTGTGCTACGACCCACGGAGCCGCAGCGCGCTCTGGGTCATCGAGCAGCTCAACCAACACACCCTCAGCGGCGCCTCCGACCGCGCCGCCTGCGACTTTCGGGAGGACGACTCGGTTCACGAGTACCACCGGGCCACCAACGCCGACTACCGCGGCAGCGGCTTCGACCGCGGGCACCTGGCCGCCGCCGCCAACCACAAGTGGAGCCAGCAGGCCATGCGGGACACCTTCTACCTCAGCAACATCGCCCCACAGGTACCGTGGCACAGCTGCCCCTGCGCTTGCGGCCGCAGAGCTCGGGCAGGGAGGGTTGCGAAGAGCTGCGGGGTCAGGAGCGACTTTGTGAGGAGCGAACGCTGAGGGCCCTGGGGCTGTGGAGCGCGAGAAAGGGCAGCCCCGGAGGGGATCAGAGCAATGCTCGCCAAGAGGCTGGGGCCAGTGGTGCCCAGGGACAGGACGAGGGGCAGTGGTCACAAACTGGAGCCCAGAAGGTTCTATCTGAGCAGGAGGAGAAAGTTCTTTGGTTGCGTGGATGTGACAGTGGAGGTCTCTTCTGGAAAGTGCCCAGGGCACTGAGGGGTTACAGCAGAGGTGGGAGGTAGTGCAAGACTGCCCGGTGAGGGAGCTCTTCCTGACTGACTGCTGCCTATGTCACCTCGGCCGCGTTTCCAGAACCCTCATTTAAACCAGAACGCCTGGAACAACCTCGAGAAGTACAGCAGAAGCCTGACAAAGCACAACAGGAATGTCTACGTCTGCACAGGGCCCCTCTACCTGCCCAGGTAAACAGGAGGACACATCCTGCTGGGCAGAGGGGAGGAAGGGGGAGGGCTGCCAGGCTGGGGGTGCAGCCTCCCAGCTCCCCCTGGACAGGGAAGATCTGCTGAGGTCCTGCTCGGGAGGTGAGCCCAGCTGGTGTGCAGAGCTTGTGTGGAGGTGTCCTCTGCAGACTGTTTTCCATTGACCTTGCCATGGGTGAGCCTCCTGAGCGGCAGCATAGCCACGGTGCTGTTGACAGTCCTCAGGGCTCCGAGGTAGCAGCTGTCTGATTGTTGAGCTAACAGCTGAGAGTGCAGCCCCCTCCCCTGCACAGTGACTGCTTTCATGGGCTGCTTCTCTACTCAAGAGCAGGACTTCATCTGCAGAGCTCTCGAGGCAGTGCCCAAGAGATGCCTCATGAGGAGATGTCTTCTGCAGCAGGAAACATCGGAGCCAGCAGGGAGGGGGCTGGTGGGGAGCAGGGCAAACACACTGCCTGGCTCTGCTCCCTCCCAGCTGTGGGGTGGTGGAGGAGGGCTGAGGGCTGATGTGGCACCAGCCTGGGAGCTGAGTGGGCTGTGCTGTCGGTGCAGGATGGAGGCCGACGGGAAGATGTACATCAAGTACCAGGTGATTGGGAAGAACAATGTGGCCGTGCCCACCCATTTCTTCAAGGTGCTCATCCTGGAGAAGGAGAGTGGGGACATTGAGCTGCGCTCCTACGTGATGCCCAACTGCCCCGTGGATGAGAAAATCCCTCTGGAACACTTCCTGGTTCCCATCGAGAGCATTGAACGAGCGTCAGGGCTGCTCTTTGTGCCCAACATCCTGAAGAGAACCACCAACTTGAAAACCATCACAGCTGGAACCACCCACAGCTGAACAAGGCCAAATACCCCTCGGAACTGTCTCTCAGCAGCCCCCTGCAGAGCCAGCTCCTGCAGCTCCAGAGGTGACAGGAGTTGCACAGTGCCCCTCCTGACCCTACCCTCGTGTCATCTGACAGTGAAACACACACAGCAGCTCCTGCAGAAGGTTCGTGGGTGCTTGGCAGCAGCGTGGCCATGCAGCCATGGCACCTGGGGAATGCTGGGTTGATGGTTGGACTTGATCTTGGAGGTCTTTTGCAGCCCTCATGATTCTAATCCCCTGCTGCGCAGCATGGACCTGCTCCCTTAGGCTGTTGTGTGTGAAGTTCTTGTTTCTGCTGCTTAGCAGAGCAGGGGAGCAGCAGGGGTTGAGGCTCCTGCCTTTGTGTGGCTCTTTTCTCTCAGATGGGTTCATCAGTAAAGCTTTGCACACCCACAGTGCTGGTACTTCTTACCTGCTCTCCACAAAGCTCTGAGGACCTCAGCAGGAGGGGGAGGATAGAGACCACTTTTGCAGCTGCTTTCCTGTTTGGGCTCACTGCAGGCAGAGCTGAAAGAGGCCAACTGCAAGAAGCTGGGCTGATGCCAGCTTTAGTGGTGAGGCCACCTGGAGCTCCAGCCCATCCTGCTCTTGGGAAGGATGTTAGGCTGGGAGAAGTCAGGCTGAGACAGCTCAGAGCAGGTTTTGACTTGAGGCTGAAGGCCAGATGGCTCTGGAGGCACGGAGCACGCAGAAGCTTGGGCACCAACTGCCCACTCCACACCAAGACTCTTGCACAGGGGCTCCAAGGCAGCTGAGGTTTAACTCTGCTTTATTCCCCACCCCAGACATTGCAGCTGCTGAGAGGCAATCCCCCGCCCTTGGCTGCACCAGCAGGCAGGAGGGTGCAGAACTGCTGATGCCAACAGCAGCCAGCCCTTTGCTGTGTCTTGATGACTTGCCCAGCACTGGGGATTGGGGATTTCAGCAGCATTTCCCCAGGCACTCCTCAGCCCAAGGCTAGGTCCCATCCCTCAGCTGTCCCTGGGTGTCCTCACAGCCTCCTCCAAGTGTGGCCTCAGTGCAGACAGGGAGATCAGCAGGGCCTCCTGCAATAGACCCAGTCAGGATTGTTCTGAAGAGCACCAGGCCAGCCACGGGTTCTGTGAGGTGGCACTGGGGCAGTGGCCTGCGGGCCCTGTGTTACTGCCAGGGGCAGACCCAGCCCCACGCAGACAGGCAGCAGCAGCCCTACCTCTGTCCGGATGGTTCTGCTGCCCTGGCTGGGGCAGGTGTTCAAGTAGAAGTCAAACAGCAGGCTTGGGTCGCTGACCTCCAGGTTTGGGTCTGCATCAACCCCAGCTTCCAAGCCCTCGAGCCCTCCAAAGATGATGAGGGCATGCCTAGGGGAGATGGGACAGGGTGAGGGCAGACTGCCTAGATTGCCTCTTACCCCTCTGCCAAGGCAGATGCTGCAGACTTCACATGGCAGAGATGCTCCTGTGCCTCCACCTGCCAGTGGCTTCCCGGAACAGTTCTCTGAAGCTGGGCTACAGGAAGCAGACTCAGTGCCCAGGGATCTGGGGCTGTGCTCAAGCTCCTCTGTGGGTTGTGTGTCTGCTGCCAGTGCCCACTGCAGCTGCCTCCCTAAAAACCCCAGAGCATCTGGCCACAGCCAGACCCTGCTACCAGCCCCAGGAAACCCAAAAGGAACTGAAGCCATCCTGGGGCATTTTCCCCCCACTTCTGTCATGGAGAGGAATTGCCTTGGGGGAAACAGGAGCAGCAGAGCACAGGAGACGGCCTGCAGTGAGCATCCAGGAGCAGCCTGTCTGGGGGAACAGCAATGCCACAGAGCAGCTCTGCTGCAGGCTGCCCCAAGGGCTCTGTGTGGGGCTAAGCAGGAGGGACACAAACCTGAAGGAGGTGAAAGTAGCCTGGTCCAGGGGGCTGCCTCGCTCTGAGGTGCCAATGGAGAGGTCATAGCCTTCCTTGAATGGGCACTCTGAGAAGACAGCACCTGGCAAACACAGCCTGAGGTTACTCCTGAGGGTCCCTTGCCCATGCTGGGTGCCCCTCAGGTGAGGGACAAAAGGAATGGCTTTTCATGCCTATAATACATCAAAGGCACAATTCCTCTTCCCTGCACCGCTTCCTTGCTGCAGGAGTCTCTAGAACCCTTCTCAACTGCAGCACCTTTGTCTCAAAGCCTCAAAGAGCCATCCCTTGGCTAATGGCTGCCAGTTCTCCTAGGAGATCCAGTCAGAAGGGAAAAGGGTTCTGCAAGGCTCTTGAGCTCGGTGTCACTGCTGCCTTTGATGTCATGAGCAGGAGGCAGTTACAGTAACTCATCTGCTCCAGCACTGATGCAGTGCAGGAGGAAGGCACAGGGCAGAGGTACTGGTGGCTGACTGGAGGGGATTCATGCCATTGGTTTTGCCAACCACAGGGCTGCTAACTGCCCCTGGGATGAGAGAGGTTTCTGAAAGACCCGGTGCTGGGCCGGGCCTGGGAGGCGTGTGGAGGCCCAGCAGCAGCAGAGCAGGTCCAGGGCACTCACTCAGGCAGGAGGCCAGGCGGACGCTGTAGCCCCAGTAGAGCCCCGAGGCTGCCCGGGGGTGCTGCGAGGACACCACAGAGCCCTTTCTCACTTTGCCTTCTGGAAGGGAAGCAAAGACATGAACAACTCTTGAGCTCTCCCACTGCAAACTGGCCTTGACCAGCCACCTCCAACAGCTTGTTCTGGGGCAGGGCACTGACTTGCTGTGCCACCAAGACCTGCCCTGGAAAGCCTGGCAGTGTGTTTGGGCTGCCCAGTGCTGGCAGCTCCTAGCCGTTGGCTGGGGAGGGGTGGTGAGGGTGTCAGTAAATGGTGTGGGGGAGCACATGGACATGCAGAGCTGATGGGTACCTTCAAGCACTCATCCTCTGAGGGCTGTCAGATGCAGGAGCAGCTCCTGCAGGACTGCAGCCCACAGGTGCCAGGGGAGCAGGGAGTTACCTGGCTGCTCAGGCTTCTCTAGCTGCACTGTGACTCGCAGGCCAGGGGTCAGTTTCTTGTCAATCTCCACATCCTGCAGAGAGACTCCGCTCAGCCTCAGCCCTTCTGCAGCTACTGGGGGAGGTGGGGATGGGACGGAGGCCCCTGAGGAAGTGGAGTCTGTCCTGGATGGTGCTGCAACAAGGAGCTCTGCAATCAGGCTGCACAGAGCAGGCTGAGATGTGCTTTGGTGCTCAAACACTGGCCTGGCAGTGAAGCAAGGATGTGCTGGGAGGGGCAGGCCCACCAGGACTTGGGAGGCCACAACACTGATGAGCCACAAGGTAGCAACAGCATTAAACCCTAAGCCAGGCTGCTGTGAAACCCAGTGGTACCCTCTGCCTGCTTGAGGTCCACCAGAGACAGGGGGCATGGTGCTGGGGTCTGTGGGTGCCAGCCCTACCTTCCTCATCCCACAGTTCACAAAAGAGCCTTTGCCTGGCTTGCTTGGCTTGTCCAGCACCACTCCCTCCCGGTAGGGGCACTCCTCATCCAGCCGCATGTGGTGGGGGGTGTCCAGGGGATTGAGGAGCCCTAGAGTAGCAAGATGGAGGCAGCTGCTGCGGAACGCTGAGTCCAGCTGCTCCACTGCCCCCGTCCCTCTGCTGCAGCAGCTGAGCACCTCACTGCACTCCAACCACAGAAGCTACTGAGCTCTCTGCATCCCCGGCGGAACAGGGGGCAGCACTCGGGGAGGGGCAGCCGAGTGCTTACCTGCAAACTGCAAATCCTCATGCTTGGGAAAAAAGGCTTTTCTTAAGTACCTGTTGCCAGAGAAGGGTGAAATGTGGAACCAGTTGCTGAAATGGGAGCCAAGCCTCAGTCCTAGCCCTTTTCTGACTCCAAGTAGCTGAGTACAGAGAAAATCCTGCGTAGCTCCCTGGAGGCCCTGTGCTGCCTCTGATGCAGCATGCAGGCTGTGTTCTGCAGTCACTGCTTATCTGTGAGCTAAGCTCCAGAAGCAGACACGAGAGCTTGAGATCCTGGGTCCCTGCACAACTATGCAATACTGAGAGTTTGGCCTCTGCTCCTAGAGCCCCTGGCATGAGGTACCCAGGGGTCAGTTCTGCTGCCGGTGTGCTGCAACCTGGCCGCGATGGACTTACTGAGGGCACTCCAGGTACTGCAGGATCCGAGCCAGCTGCACACAGGCTTTGCCTCTCCTCCCAATGCCTTTAAAGTCCCCTTCCACTGTCCTGAAGCAGAAAGAGCAACCTGTGAGCTCCGCACGAGGCTACAGAGCCCCACAAGGCCAGGCCTCCATCTGCAGACAGTAGCTCTTCGCCCTGTCCTCCTGGGGGGGTCCAACCTTCCCTCCGACCACCCGCGGCTCTCTGCTGGTCCCAGCCCAACAAGGCTGAAGGCACAGAGGACAACCAGGACACACCGCGCAGAACAAGGAGGCTCCTCCTTACTTCGCCCCCTCTCCATCCTCGTCGAACACCACCACCTCATCCACGCAGAAGATGGCACAGGCGCGGGCGATCTGCCCGGCCAGATAGGTGCGGAGCTCCAGGGACTGGGCGTTGTTCAGGATGGAGCCCGGCAGGGCCACGCTCAGCGTCGGGGGGCGGCCTAGGCAGCAGAACCAGCGGCGGTCAGCGGTGGGCAGCTGCAGCCTCTGCCCCACAGCCTTTCCTGCAAGGATTTCCCCTCGGGAAGGTCTCTCCCGCAGTGTGTCCCCAAGTGCTGATCTGTAGCCCACCTGCAAGGCCAGCCTCACCTTTCCTACCCACTCCCAAACCCAAGTTCTCTTCGCTTGCTCCCCCTGGCCTCGCCCCCGGCTCACGGCACCATCACCTTTGTCCTCCTGCTTCTCCTCCTGTTTCTCCGCTTGTCTCTCCGCCAGCTCCCGCGCCCGTTGCTTTTCCAGCTTCTTCAGCAACTTTATTTCTCTCCATTTTTTCTTCTCCGCTTTTCCTGGAACGACAACAGCGCCTCGCTTTCCACGACGAGCCGTGACTGCGCAGCGCACGGCTGCGGGGACGCTCGCGCATGGCTCCTCCCCCGGTCCGAGGACCTCCCCAGTCCCGGCACCACTACCGCCGCCGTGCCCCGGTTCTCCTCCCCATCCCGCGGGGCCCGGTCTTACTCTCCTGCTTACAGCGCCGCCAGTCCGCCTTCCGCTCCAGAGCCTGCAGGAGACAGTGACCATTACCCCCGGGCCCCCCCAGAAGACCGCTCACAGTACCGGGGCAAAAGTCGCTGCCCGCCGCTCGCACCTGCGCCTCCCTAGGCCGCTTCCCCACGCCGCTCGCCGCCATCTTGTGGCCGCCCTGTGCGGCCTTCCCCTCCAGCCGTGCCGATTGGCCCGAGCGCGACGACGCCCGCTCAGCGTGGGGCGGGGCTTGGGGCCACGTGAGCAAATGGCCAGGTAGGGGCGAGCGGCGCAGTGCTTAGGTCACTGCGCGCGTTATGAAGCTAAGCAGGGCCTGTCTCGTTCTGCAGTAGGATGTGTGACCCTGCTGGGGAGGCCGACGGGGTAGCCCAGTTTCTCCAGAGGGAGGGGGCCCTGGGCCGAATAAAATCGAGACCCCTGAGACTGCAGGGGTGCACTCTGTGTGTGGAGGAGAATGGGTGCTGTGCTCTGCTCCTCATGGGGCGAGTTGAGGCCTAGAACAAGAGCCCACATCTGTGGAGATGTTTCAGTGAACCTAACCCTGTGTTTCTGGACCTGTTTCAGTGCCTGCAGCTCTCCCGGCACCTGGCACCCAGCCAGTGGCTGCAAATGGTAGAGGAACCCACAAGAAAAGGTTCTA
>VWZE01008310.1:11380-36890 GCA_013396675.1 Eubucco bourcierii
GCAAGAAGGTCTCCCCTGAGCCTCCTCTTCTCCAGGCTAACCAATCCCAGCTCCCTCAGCCTCTCTCCTTAGGGCTGTGCTCCAGGCCTCTCACCAGCCTCGTTGCCCTTCTCTGGACACACTCAAGCACCTCAATGTCCTTCTTAAATGGAGGGGCCCAGAACTGGACACAGAACTCAAGGTGTGGCCTAAGCAGTGCAGAGTGCAGGGGGAGAATGACCTCCCTGCTCCTGCTGGCCACACTATTGCTGATGCAGGCCAGGATGCCATTGGCCTTCTTGGCCATCTGGGCACACTGCTGGCTCATGTTCAGGTGGGTGTCAATCAGCACCCCCAGATCCCTTTCTGTTTGGCTGCTCTCCAGCCACTCCCACCCCAGCCTATAGCTCTGCATGGGGTTGTTGTGACCAATGATTGCAATGTCTTAACAGTAACAATGGTTCACAAGTATGAGACTGAGGCTCTTGGACGTCCTAAACTTAGCTCATTTTCAGCCATGACCCTGATGCAGCAGTAAAATGTTAATAGTGTTAGGAGTAATTGAATCTTTGCCTTATTGCATATGGACTCATTTGAAAGCTCATTATTTATTTGGCAAGTACTTAGCATAACAAATTAATCTAAGGTGACACACGAGAATAAAGTAGGTAACTCAAAACTGAAGCCAAAATCAAGATTAAAGAACCAATACCAAACCTATTTATATAGCTGGTAAAATATTTTGATAAATGGAAGAGTTGCAGATATCTGTAAGAAAAGAGGGAAGACCACAGGTGTAAGACCACACTCTGATATGGGTTAGGAACTGGCTGGAGGTCTGGGCCCAGAGAGTGGTGATTAATGGTGCCACATTCAGTTGGCAGCTGTCACTAGTGGGGTCCCCCAGGGATCAGTGCTGGACCCAGTCCTGTTCGATAACTTTATTGATGATCTGGACCTTAGGCAATTTAATGACTGTCCAGTTTTCATGTGCATCAGGCACATGAGTTTAGCCATTTGACAGCACATGAGTGAATCCATATCTTTGGTGGAACACAGTTAATGTATCAACTGTTGGTCAGTGGGAAGCAGGAGGAAACCTAGTGAACATCCTGACCCTGTTCCAGACTAACGTGGGACAGTGCAAACACAGTATTCTACTAGAGGTATAAAAATAGGTTTTGTTTAGTCTACAATTCTTTTTCTTTATGTCAAAATCAGATAACAAACTACTTCAATTGAAGAGCTGTGAATCCAGTTCTCTGGCCTTGTTATTTTTCAAGACACCAATATCCATCACCAGGTCGAGTTGTAAAAGGAAATGGATATGCTCAGTAGCCGACATAGTTTTCTACTACTTGCTGTGGCTTAAGTTATGCAAGCTGAAAAGTTAATCATGCTTTCTGTGTGTTGCATGCAATCACTATATATCATGCTATGGGGATATTTGAAGCTACTGGAGTTGCAAAAATCTCTGCTTCATCGTATTTCTGAGTATGGTTTTCATAAGTTATATGGCTGATGCTATACTTAGCGGGGAAATTAAATACCATAAAACTACTTTCAGTAGTACCTTAGGGTGACATTAGAGAAATGATTGTACCAGTCAGTTTTGAAATCCATACTCATAATCATCTGCACTTGTATTTTAATGCTAGTAATATTTTAGGAGTGTCAAATGTGGAACCTTTACAAAATGCATGTGTTCTGAATATTTATTTAATCAACCATAACTTGAACTTTCCTTTAACATGAGAAAATATATGAAAAGTATGGAGAGGAATTCCTACAAAATGAAGCCTTTAAATATTCTTTGATATAGAGTGAGGTAAAGGAATAATGATGGGAATATCGTGTCCTACACTGATAGTGAGAACAGTGAAATCCCGGTAATGGTTCATCAATCTCCATATTAACTATTTACACCATGATATTTTTTGATGAGATAAACCAAACTAGCTGAGAATTCAGGGACTAAACCACTACAGGGTGGGGGGTGTGGGGGTGGGGATGACACACTGGAATCCCCCAAAAATGGAATTGGCAGGAAAAAAATAATACTATTAAAAAAAGAGAGGTAACACAGTGGGAATAATAGGGCTTAAGAAAAGTCAATTTCCTGTCTTAAGGTAGCAGTAAGACTGAATTTCTCCTTTAATCTTGCAGTCCCTTTCCAAACATCTATGAGGATTTGTTGTGGAAAATATGTGATGTCAATCTGTGTCATACTGTGAGGCTGCTACCTGTGACCTGAAGTCTGAGATTCTTACCTACACCTGCTCATTGCTATAAAACTTATACAGGTTCCAGTCAGAACTGCATCTCATCATCATAGCCCATTTGGGTTTTTCTAGGGATAACAGTCCTCTGAAATTTCTTGGCAGGCACAACTGTTTGGAATTTGTCTTGATTTAATTTCATTTTAATTTTAAAAAGATGAATACTAGTCTATTAACTATGGTAGGAAGCATTTCCAGCAAACTGCAGTTACTTTTCAAGAGCAGATTATAGACAGAATCTACCGCTGAGGAACAAGTCATGCAGGAATAAAATTCAAACAACATGCTTTTATTGTGAGCCACTGGGTGAGATGGAATTTCTCAGCTAGTGGGTGGAAATAGTGCCTTCCTGAGTCATGAGTGTAGAGGGTCCAACTCCAGTTTGATCTAGCAGTGATTGATAAGGTATCTTGTCTTCCTATAAGATAAAAGCCCATGCAAGATATCACTTATGCTATATTTTTGTATTCTTGTTGGTTTTTCCTGATACTTGGAAGCGTGGAGTGATAAATGTCTAGTAGCAACATGCAGTAAAGCATAAACAGCATTGAGATGCATCAGACATACTGTGCTGGTTTGAGGCTAATTAGAATATTTTAATAGAGAAAATTACACTATAGGCTGTGAAAGGAAAACATCATGATGTCTACTTCACTCATATGCTTGCTGGAGAATTGTTTGGGAACACTAACCAAAACAATAGATAAGTCAGTCTCTGTCAGTCTCTTGCTGGAACAGGAGCTGTTGGGGTGATCTAGCAGCTTCTGGGCTCTGACTCCTCTGCTGATTAATCCTCACTAACCACTTTTCTTCTAACCCTTCTGGCTGATCCTCCTAATTTACCTTGCACGTAAGGCAAACCTTGGGGTAAGGTACAGGGGTGGGGAGAAGGTGGAAGGGTGGTTGGTAACCCCTCCTGGGGTCTCTGATTTCTGGGAGGGGAGTTGTGTTTCTGTATTCCCTTTAACTTGTCTATGTCTGTAACTATTCCTGTCTATAGTGTCTATCTCTGCTTGTACATTGTGCTGAGCTGTAAATAGAGCTTCAGTCCTTAACTGAGTTCTAGTCTGGGTCACTTTACAAAGTGTGGGGTGGGGGCGGGGAACTCCCAAACCTTCACACGTACTGTGCAAACAGACACACACATACAAAATCATGGTTCATTCATAATTTCTTACACTGGGACCACAAAGGCTCCAAGAAGTGTATGAGCTCCCAAATCCTTAGCTAAGACATAGTGAAAGGCTACTCCTTTCATCATGCCCAAACAGCTTTTGTGCTGCTGTTCTGCAGCTGTTAAGAGTTGCTCAGTGGGCTGGATCGACAGGCCACAGAAAATTCCAGTTTAATTTTAAATTCCGTTCGTTTTGAAGTGTTTAATTTTAATGTCAAGGAAAAACTGCTGAAGTATGTGTGGTCTGTTGACAGATGCTGCAGAGAAAATAAGAATCACTTACGTCAGGCATTCATAACATTTAAACAAATTGCCTTTTTTATTTCTTAGGACTTTGCCATATGTTTCACGCGTTCCAGAAAGGCTCCTTTCAGTCCCTCAGAGACGTGACGTGCAGAGCTTGAGATGGCACTGGTTATCTTTCCTGTCAAGCCCCAAATACTGGTTGTCATGTCTTAGAAAGAGAAATACCTGGAAAATTAAACACACATTCTCTCTTCCTGCAATGGTTTGAGAGTTCCCCACCACCCCACACATTGTAAAATGACCCAGACTAGAACTCAGCTGGTTGGAAGTTAAGGACTGAAGCTCTGTTTACAGTTCAGCACAATACACAAGCAGAGATATACACTATAGACAGGAGTATTTGCAGAAATATACAAGTTAAAGGTAATACAGAAACACAACTCCCCTTCCAGAAATCAGAGACCCCAGGAGGGGCTCCCAACCACCCTTGCACCTTCTCCCCACCCCTATACCTTACCTTAAGGTTTACCTTACACGCAAGGTGAGTTTGGAGGATCAGCCAAGAAGAAAAGTGGTTAGTGAGGGTACTCAGCAGAGAGGAGAAAAACCAGAAGCTGCTAGACAGCCCAAGACACTGTGCCCCAGAGACTGTGTTATCTATGTTTTGAGTTCTTATTCTTATCCATCTCAGCAAACCTATGAGTGAAGTTGACATCACCATTGCTTACCTTTCACAGTCTATAACATAATTTTCTTCATTAAAATATTTCAGTTAGCCTCAAACCGGCACACTTTCCAAATCTGTTTAAAAAACACAACCAACCAACCAACCAAACAAAACAAAACAAAACAAATCAACCAACCAAAAAAAAAACCAAAAAACTTAAAAAAACCAAACCCAAAACCCAAACATAGTTTGACCAATAGATAGAGGAAAGTAAGACAGCAAACAATCCTTACCATTAACTAGTTACTAATTTATGTGGACAATTCCTTTCATTCAGGGCTGGTAATGTGAAATTGATAGAACATATGCCTGACCTCCCTATCAAGCTTTACTGGAACTGGAAGTTGTTCAACCCAAAATGTATTTCCTGGCTGGGAACAGTTATATTTAATCACTAGTGATAGTATTGAGTATTTTTCTTCATAAAAGGGAGATGATTCTACCCGTTTACTCTGCTCTCCTCAGACCCCATCTGGAGTACTGTGTGCAGTACTGGAGCCCCCAGCACAGCAAGGACATGGAGTGTTGGAACAGTTCCAGAGGAGGTACACGAAGAGGGCTGTAGCAGCTCTCCTAAGAGGACAGGCTACAAGAGTTGGGGCTCTGCAACCTGGAGAAGAGAAGGCTTTGAGGACACCTTAGAGTAGCCTTCCAGTATCTGAAGGGGGCTACAGGAAGGCTGGGGTGGGACTACTGACAAGGTCTTGTAATGACAGGACAAGGGGCAATGGGTTTGAACTGGCAGAGGGAAGATTTAGACTGGATGTTAGGAGGAAGTTGTTTGCAGTGAGGGTGGTGAGACACTGGCACAGGTTGCCCAGGGAGGTTGTGGCTGCTCCCTCCCTGGAGGTGTTCAAGGCCAGGTTGGATGAGGCCTTGAGTGACCTCTGGCAGGGGGTTGGAACTAGCTGATCCTTGAGGTCCCTTCTAACCTTACTATCCTCTGATTCTATGATTCCTTTCCATGAAGATATAAGTTGATTTGGAACACAATGTTCCTTCATGTGCAGTATTTTCTTACATGATCTAAAAAAATGTTTTATTTCTTGGCTTTAACTCAACTATTTCCTGCTGAAAGCTATGGAAGGTTTTATATATATTTCTTGATAATATTGTGAATTCTAATTATACTTTCATGTAACTCTAAGACCTGTATGTGAAATGAAACACAAGGTGGGATTCCTTACCAGTTGTCATCATTCATTTTGGTCACACACAAAAGTGTTCTATTATTAGCAACCACTGCTGGCTTCCTGAACTTTGAACTTTTTAGAAAGCCCTGGAGCAATAGTATCAAATAAGGAAAGTCCATGCCTTGAGCAACCTGTTCTAGTGGGAAATGTCCCTGCCTATGGCAGGGGGTTGGAACTAAATGATCTTTGAGGTCCCTTCCGACCTAAACCATTCCATGATTCTGTAAGTGCCAACCAGACAGTGGCCTGGTGCCTGGTAAACCAAGTGCTGTTTCAGACAACAAATGCATTGCTTGTACTGGGCAAAAGTTTTTAGAGATTTTGGCCTTAGGTGGTAGACAAAGTCCATACAGATAGACCTTTGTTTTCTAAAAAGCATAGATGAAACTTCTCAGAGTGTTGGTTTTTTCCCTAGTTTTGTTTGTTTGTTTCTCTGTCATTGTCATTTCTCTCTCTGCAGGAAATCTAAACAAAGTGATAATCATTAGAAATAGAAAAGATAAATGCAACACAAAGAACAAATGAATCATATAATCTAGAGAAAGTGAAATTCTGCAAAATATGTCCAAACATTGGTCTGTACTGCATACTCCTTTTGGAGACATAGGTTATCTACATGTACTGTTGAATTCACTAGTGGTGGGAGACATTCTTCAGGTCTACTCCTGGGTATTAAAATTAGGGAAGACAGGCAGCAATTTCAGTGTTCAGTAAATAATGATTAGAACACCCACTTGTGATATGAAAAGTGTTAATTCACTTCCCACATATGAGACCTTGAACACATTTCAATGTGTGCCGGAGCAGGGAGGTCATTCTCCCCCTGGACTCTGCACTATGTAGGCCACACCTTGAGTCCTGTGTCCAGTTCTGGGCCCCTCAATTTAAGAAGGACACTGAGGTGCTTGAGTGTGTCCAGAGAGGGGTAACGAGGCTGGGGAGAGGCCTCGAACACAGCCCTATGAAGAGAGGCTGAGGGAACTGGGATTGGTTAGCCTGGAGAAGAGGAGGCTCAGGGGAGACCTTCTTGCTGTCTACAGCTACCTGAAGGGTGCTTGTAGCCAGGGGGAGATTACCTTCTTCTCTCAGGCAACCAGCACCAGAACAAGAGGACACAAACTCAAGCTGAGCCAGGGGAAGTTTAGGCTGGAGGTGATGAGAAAGTTCTTGACTGAGTCATTGACTGCTGGAATGGGCTGCCCAGGGAGGTGGTGGAGTCACCGTCCCTGGAAGTGTTCAAGGCAGGTTTGGACGTGGCACTTGGTGCCATGGTCTGGTCCTGAAGTGTGTGGTGATGGGTTGGACTTGATGATCTTTGAGGTCTCTTCCAACCTTGGTGATACTGTGCTACTGTGATACATTTCCTTGGATAACTCAGATATGTAAGCTGAGCAGTTGTAAGGCCAGCTATATGGTGTTGCTCAGCAAGGCAAAATTGCCCTTTTGTTCATAACTGCTTCTAACTTGCAGCATTTTTTAACTAGATGTAGGTATCAATCATATCCCACAGACAGTGGATTTTACTCTTGACTGCTTTGAAGGGTTTGTGTGAAACAGAAAAACCCCTTAAAACGGTTAAAGCAAAAAAAAAAAACAAACAAAACTTATTAGAAAGGAGTCTTATGTTTTCTGTTTTGAGAAATATTATATTTTAAAGTCTTAAAAACTAAATTTAAGAACATATATTTTCAGCTAAGAAAAAGAACCAAACTTGAATCACCTCGTTCAATGAACTCTTAATTACAGATGTTTTGGCCAGTTCTTCTAAATCAGAATTGCTTGATAACAACAAAAATATTGACCAATTTAGAGTGTTTACTACTTCATATGTTAACAAAAAGGGAAAAAAAAAGGCAATAGATTCATCAAAAATGTATTGTCTTCCTGTTCATTCCAAAATGAAACATAAAAAATGCATACTGCATATAGCAAAACACAACCATTACCAGATGAGATGAGCTCAAATTTAATTAACAGCTTTTAATGAACAGCATTTAATTAACTAGACAACCCCCCCAAATGAATGTCAATTTCTGGTACAAAATTCTGATGTCCTATCTGCTCATTATCTCTTAGGCTGATAACTCGTAAGGCTGTCATTTGTTAAAATAATATCTACTTGACCTTCCTTCGACCTTATTTCGTGCACTGAGAAAGCACAGGTAAGATTGTCTTGGTTTTGCTTAGGTTGGTGCTTGCATTTTGAACTTCAGTTTTGGTTTCTTGACTCTTGCTTAAGACCACTTATTCCTATTTACAAAGATTTTTTTTTTTTATATTTCCCTCACCTAGAAGCTCAAATGTATTTCTATTATAGTGATACAGGTATTTTCTTGTCATCATTGCAGTATTTTAGCTATCTTTTTTTTTTTTTTTTTTTGGATAGCTGTTAAGATAACCCAGAAATTGGATGATTTGACATCAGATCCAAAGGAATGTACATAACATTAAAATGGAAAATTTGTATAGAATGAGTTTTTTTTATCTTGTATTAGTTTAACTGAGTTATTTTCTTTTCATCCTCTCTTTCTGAGACTCATTTTCTTGATTGTTTTGGTTTATTGTAATCTCTTTTTTTTTTTATTGAAGGAAGAGATAATGGCAGAGCAGCCATAGTTGATAGTTTATGCACTGGGGAGAAGGAGGAATTTCCCAACTAAATCTGAGGTGCATGTGTACTGCTAGTTTAGTAATGGAACAGTATTAATCCAGAGCTTTTCATCAGCTAAGTTATAAGTAAATTACTTCATTGACATTTGGATGAACTCAAGCTCTGCACTTTCTTAATGAATGGAGTTGTCTTTATTCCACAGAACGTTAACTTCTGCCTGGTATAGCAACTCAATATCAAAGCCAGGAAAGATTATAATTTCTTTAGAAAAATATGGGACTATTTTCATATTGAGGGTGTTCTTTATTTTAAGTTAGTTATTGTTTCCCTCTTTGTGGCAGATTTGAGTCATCAAAAGCAGTAGTGAGGGTGAAAGACTGATTAGTACCTTTGCAAAGTTGATATGTGACAGAAAGAGCTGACATCTAGGGCTTGGGAAGCAAAGGTATATAGGTAATAAAACTAGTCAGAAATATAGGTAGGGGCTTAATTATGTGGGATTAGGTTGTCAGGAAAAGACGTAGGCACCAATCAGAGCACGTGAAATCTGCACACCTGTATTTTGCAGTTTTTACCCTGTTCAGATGGTATGCTTAAAGTAGACAGTTATGCTTAAAGTGGACAGTTGCAGTGAGGCACTCTGTGATTCTGTGATGAGATGGAATGGCATGCCTAACACAACAACTAGCAGTTATTACTCATGTATTATTGAGTGGAATAGTCAATAGTAATATCTGTGAAAATTGTTTCCATACCAAGTCTTAGTAGTTAGAAACTTCTCTCTGGCTTTTTCTTAGTGTCACTGATCTAATCATATTGACCACTGATCTAATCATAGTGACCACTGATCTAATCATATTAGTGTGACAAAAAAACTACCCCTACCACAAGAAGATACATCTGAGACAGAATTTTTCCTAATAAATTTTTCACCAAATAACCTAAATTTCCACAAAGGTTAACTGACCTCACAGGTGCAATGCATCTGTGAATCTCATCTGTCCTGGAATCTGCCACTGACAGTTTTCAGTGAATTAAACAAGCTTTGGAACTAGTAGTTGCAGGCAAGGTAAATGAAAATGAAGGAATGAAGACTGAAAGATCCTTTACAAATATATGTATTAGTATTTTTACAATTAGAACTTCCACTTATTTTTCACAGACCAGTTTGCCTAGAAGCAAGCAGACCTATCATACAGAACTGTGCTTTCACCTTCTAGTCTTGATTTTGTTAAAGCTGTCCATGGCAACAAGTCAAGATTGTAAACCTTTCTATTATATCTCCTCTCTTGCACATACTCATAACTTCTGTTTTGAACTGACATTTTCCACACCTGGCCTCTGTCCTTTTGAATATCCGTTTTAGGTACAGTTCTGGTAGCCACTGAGCTGTGCATAACATATTTTCCCCTAAAATAAAATAAACGGTTGACAGTAATTTAATCTTCAATGTGACAAACTTAGTATTAAGACCAGCAGACAGAGGTCAAGATTTTGGAGCATAAAAGATTTCTGTGTTGGACTGTGTCAACGTGGAGGAAGTTCATATGGGAGGTGAGGAGTTGCCTGATTTCTTTGTGAAATGTTCATCTAAAATAAGGCCTTGTTTGCTTTTCTTTGCCTTCCAGTTTATAGCATAATGCAAAATGTATGGAACACTGTTTCTCAAGCTCAGAGATTGAGTTTTGCTTTGATTAGTTGCAAAAATCACTAATAATGCAATTGTGGTGGCAGAGTGATTACAGTATCACACAGTATCACCAAGGTTGGAAGAGACCTCAAAGATCATCAAGACCAACCCATTACCACAGACCTCAAGACCTCAAGGCACCAAGTGCCACGTCCAAACCTGCCTTGAACACCTCCAGGGACGCTGACTCCACCACCTCCCTGGGCAGCCCATTCCAGCAGTCAATGACTCTCTCAGGCAAGAACTTTCTCCTCACCTCCAGCCTAAACTTCCCCTGGCAAAGGTTGAGACTGTGTCCTCTTGTTCTGGTGCTGATTGCTTGAGAGAAGAAAGCAACCTCCTCCTGGCTACAACCACCCTTCAGGTAGCTGTAGACAGCAAGAAGGTCTCCCCTGAGCCTCCTCTTCTCCAGGCTAACCAATCCCAGCTCCCTCAGCCTCTCTCCATAGGGCTGTGCTCGAGGCCTCTCCCCAGCCTCGTTGCCCTTCTCTGGACACGCTCAAGTACCTCAAGGTCCTTCTTAAATGGAGGGGCCCAGAACTGGACACAGTACTCAAGGTGTGACCTAATAATGGCTTCATAATAATAATAATAATAATAATTACAATAACATATTTAATATATTACATTTGTAAGTAAAATGATTTTCTTTTCTCAGTAGTAGAACCCCAAAACCATGGGGTTGTTTTATGAACACCTCATTCTACTAAAGACATGTAATTTGAAGCACCAAATGAAGTTTGTTTTTCAGATCCTTGGCATGACTGCATGCATTTAAAAAGGAAGAGACATTTATTTCTACAAAACAAGGCTCAGTACTACAGTCAGTGTGTCTGACCTGATGGCCTAAGTCCTCTGGAGAGTGGAAAGTTATAATATCTACTGTGGAAAACTTCACCTAGGAAAGGTTACCAGAGTCTATCAATTTAGCCTATGTCTTGACTTGTGCATTGTTATTCTTTGTTAAAGAAAGACGGAGACATGCAAGAGTTAGGCAGCAAGAGTCAGGCAGCATTCCCCAGTAAAAGGAACAACATTCCCACGGTCCCTCACAGACTCCAAGGACAACATACCAAGTTCCTGCTGATCATTGAAGCAAGGCAGACACAATATAGCAGAAAGGGTGAGGTTTGTCCTGCTGCAAACCGTGCAGACAAGCACAGGGTTGGACAACAAGGACCTCTGAACATCCTCAATTTAATCATTTGCTTCTACAGACATCCAAAGCAGAAAACAGGGAAAATGTGGATAATAGTAACAAAATTAATGGTTTAGAGACAGAAAATCCATAAAATATAGTTTTTGTCAAATAATTTAATCAGGTTATATCTGTAATTAAAGTTTGTATAATTAAGTAGCTGCGCTGAACTCATAAATATGGATTGTGAAATTAATGGATTATCCTGGAGAGACTGTTTATGGTAATTGTTTTTATTTTCTCTGTTTTAAGACTACCTCTACCAGACAAGTTTGTTTGGATGAAATTTTTGCCAGAACCATTAAGTTTCTACAAAACTTATTTCTGAAAAAAATGTGACCCTATTCCCCACCAGATAAAGAAAATACACCTTATTCCCAGGTAAAGGAATGCCGTTTTTTCAATGACTCACTGATTGTTTCCAATTCATGAGCTGCAATTTTTCTCCTGTTGTCTGGAATTCAAAATGGTATTGCAGATATGCAGCAGATTTCCAACAGAAGAGGAAAAGGTGGGTGAGAAACTGCATGTGTTTGCAGTTTTATCATTTTCCCCCTATAAATAGTCTTGACACCAGTGATTATCTACCTTTTCAATTCCTTTTGCTGTGTTTAAATATACCTTTTGGTAACCTTTAAAAATGGGAAACAATACTTCATCTTACTTTGTGCAAGTTACTCTAACTTGTGGTCCCTGCCTGCTAGTTTTTGAGAGATTTAGGATAATTTGGTTTGGAACTAGCTGAACATACTGCACAAAAGTTATGATACAATGCCAGTTGCATCCCTCTGGGTAAATTAATGGTAGCTGGCATACATATGCAAAATTATAGACTGGATGGAGGGAGAGAGTAAAAATTTCTGAGTGGAATTAGGGGACTGACTTTGAATTCCGACCCAGGATTGGCTCAGAATCTAGTTGTGGAGCTTCAGTCAGTGGACGCATCGACTATAATGCTGTAATTGTGTGAAGGATACACTATTTTTAGATGATGTAACTTTATTTAAATTTTATGTGTCTTTACTGTCATAGAATCATGGAATGGTAAGGTTCGAAGGGACCTCAAGCTAGTTCCAACCCCCTGCCATAGGCAGGGACACCTCCCACTAGGACAGGTCACTCAAGACCTCCTCCAACCTGGCCTTGAACACCTCCAGGGAAGGAGCAGCCACAACCTCCCTGGGCAACCTGTACCAGTGCCTCACCACCCTCACTGGAAAGAACTTCCTCCTAACATCCAGTCTAAATCTCCCCTCTGACAGTTTAAACCCATTGCCCCTTGTCCTGTCATTGCAAGACCTTGTCAATAGTCCCTTCCCAACCTTCCTGTAGGCCCCCTTCAGATACTGGAAGGCTACTCTAAGGTCTCCTCAAAACCTTCTCTTCTCCAGGCTGAAGAGCCCCAAACCATCAAGCATCAACTGTCAACCATCAAGCTTTCCAAATTTCAATTCTGTTTAAGAAATCTGTGGAAGCAACTTTTCCCTGGTTGAAATTACCAAACCTGACTTTGTTTCTCAGTCAATTCTTCATCTCATTTGCATTGGGTATAGTAAATTAGGGTCTTTCAAACACTTTAGACTAATGTTTTCTAAAAATAGCTAACTTGCAAAAGATTACTTTCATTGGATGTGCACCTGCTAATGTATAACGATGCTGGATGTGCTATAGAGCTCTTCAACAAAATGTGGCCCTGTTCTCCACTAAACAAACGCATTTCCTTTGCAGACTGTATTGGACTAGTCCTCTATTACCAGCTTGCTGTGAATTTGCTGTAAACCAGCTACTGTTAGAATCATAGAATCATAGAATGGTAAGGTTGGAAGGGACCTCAAGGATCATCTAGTTCCAACCCCCTACCATAGGCAGGGACACCTCCCACTAGTACAGGTTACTCAAGGCCTCAGTTAATCAGACTTCCTAGACTTTACAAGGCATAGCTGAAGGAGAGAAGAAAGGCAGCTTACCCCACACAGCTGCCAGCTTTATTAAAAGGGAAATAGCGTAACAACGCTTCATTGATGACTGTGCCATGAATCTAATGTTCCTTTGCATTTTCCTTCTGCTTTGTATTAGTTATTCAGGCAGCTAGACTTGCCACTTCCGTAGCAATAGATAAAAACTATTGTTCCATGGATGTATATTTTGAAACTGGGCTTTCGCACTGTAATTATACTTTAAAATTATACCGCTTGCAGGTGGAATTTATATTCATTTTAAAGGTAAATCATAAGAATCTGGAGAACCATCTGCTCACAAAAAGCAGCCAATGAAATCACAACATTTCTCCTTGGTATGCCATCAATCAGCTATCCAAACGTGCAAGCGGATAAGGGGAAAATCTATTCTGAGCGGGTTTTGTGTACTTATATGAGAGAAGTGTTAATATAACACAAAGGGCTATTGGGGTCACAGTCTTAGAGGTATTTGGTATATATGGAATCATAGAATGGTAAGGTTGGAAGGGACATGAAGGATCATCTAGTTCCAAACCCCTGCCATAGGCAGGGACACTTTCCACTAGGACAGGTTACTCAAGGCCTTGTCCAACCTGGCCTTGAACACTTCCAGAGAGGGAGCAGCCACAACCTCCCTGGGCAACCTGTGCCAGTGTCTCACCACCCTCACTGGAAAGAACTTCCTCCTAACATCCAGTCTAAATCTCCCCTCTGCCAGTTTAAACCTATTGCCCCTTGTCTTGTCATTACAAAACCTTGTCAATAGTCCCTCCTCGGTCTTCCTATAGACCCCCTTCAGATACTTATATTCCCAATAAGATCTCCTGGAAACCTTCTCTTCTCCAGGCTGCAGAGCCCCAACTCTCTCAGCCTGTCCTCATTCAAGAGCTGCTCCAGCCCTCTGATCATCTTACACTATTTTAGTATGTTCCCCCAATACTCAGGACAAATGAATTAGAAAGAAACTCAAACAGCACAACAAAAACAACCACAATTTTGCTTTTCTGTATCTTAGAAGTGAAAAGCATTTAAAAAAAAAAAAAATCTCATCTAAGGGGAAAAAAAAGAAAATGTTATAATTCCCAAACAATTTTAGGTGTGTTATTGGCACTATCACACCCTAAAAGGTGTTTTTTTGAGTAATCTGCATAAGCTGTGAAGATAAACCACACTGCCCTATCAACCCAACTAAACATCTTGTCTCATGCTGCCTGTGTGTCCTGGGAAAAGACATTTCAGCAGTTTTCATTCTCTGGGTGGCAATATAGATACTGAACAATAGATTAAATATAGGTAAATAAAGATGACACCCATTCTGTAACTGATCTCTGGAGTTTTGGAATGGTACTGAGATCAGCTATTTGTAACCCTCAGCCACTCACAGCACTAGTTTAAGTAGAAAGCAGCGGTTCAAGGATACTGCCCCTTTGACCCTGTGCGTTTTACAGTACAGGAACTGTGTAAACAGGAATGCAGCCAGACCTGTGGAAGTTAGCTCTCATTACACAGAGTTTAATCAAACTCACTCTTAGTGTAAGATCTTAAAAGTATGCTCAGGTCTCCTGTGTGCAAGGCATACTTCATGCTAGTTGTGATTTTTTTTTATGTTTGTTTTTTTGTTGTTTTTTTTTTTTTTTCTGAATGTAGCTTTTCCCAAGTATTTTTAAATCCACTTTTCTGTTTTCAGCAGATGATAGCTACATCCTACTAGGAGCTTTTGTATGCTTGCAAAAAAACCCAAAAACAAGTATAAATTCTTCCTACCTACTCCCTCCCTGAGTCTTCATATGAATAGTGACAGGTTTTGTGTAAGTCCACTCTGAAAGGGTTGTATGAATGTCTTTGAAATATAGAACACTGGTAAAGAGTGATACAGATTATGTAATGCCTAAGGATATAAAGGTTACTGTGTGAACAGATATTCAGTGTTCCAGCTTGGTGCCATATTCAAGTCCCCACTAAATGCTTCCTTGAAAGTGAACTGAGAAATTAAAGAATATGCACATTGCATGTTTGCTGTCTATATCAGTAACAGCTTAAATGACTGCTGTTGGAAGACTTTTTCTCTCTGTTTCTACTCTTCCCTTTTTCCTTTCTCCCCACTCTTCCCCAGCTGTAGAGGACTGAAATAATTGAAATCAGATTTTTCTTATTTNTGTATTTCCTATATTTGTTACTCTTGTCTTCAGGATATCTGGACTAGCATTTGCTAGATCATTGTATCATTGTAGATTCTGCTCCAAGCAGTTTGGATTCAAACTGTACTTTAAGCTGCTGTTCTGTTATCCTACTGTTGATGGCTGGATAATGGATATAATGGATAATTCATTGTGTATATGTACAAAAAAAAAGAAAAACATTGGAAATGAGATAAGGGAATGGATTGCTTGTAACTGATTTTTTCCCCTTTTTATACTCATGTGCCAAAATGATGGAGTGCAAGCTGAGTACAGATTAGTGTTTCACTTGCTGAGTTGATCTTTGTTAGACATATATCCTGATCTTTCCTTTATCAGAAAGGATTTGCCTTAAGACCAAAAATCAAGAAAAGGAACTTCAAGGGAACTGACCTTCACTTGTTGAAGTGTCTAATGCAATTATCGGTTGACAGAGAGCAGCAGATATGACTGGTGGGAAATGACTTAAAAAAAAAAAAAAACAACCCAAAACATGATGATCTTGCCTGCTTCAAGACTTATTGTGTCATACATATTTGACAAAATCCATAGTTAGTTACATCTAGTAAATACTCTAGTGAACAGATATTTTTTCTTTTAATGGGATGCCATGCTTATTTCACAAGTATTGTCCCAGAGAAGAGGTCCATTTCCATGTTGTTACCACCCCCTCAAAATTTACTCGGTTAGTTTAGGTGTGTGTTGTTAAATATCTCCATCAACTGTCAAAATTCACTCAATATCTAGCACATCATACATCACGTTTTAGCAAAGCTGAGCAGTTCACCAGTGATGACTTTTGAATGGTGTTCATTTTCTTCAGAAAAGGTTTACAATAAAGGAAATTGTCTTTAGGGTCCTTATTTCGGCAAGGGCATGCTAGCTCCCTTGATGACATATCTGTGAGGTTACCTCTCATCAAGCAGAGTAAAAAATGGAAATCACAGGCCTTGTGATGCACACCCAAGGATAATTTAGGGTCTATCATCAATCTCATTGAAGCTGATGAGTATTTGCTGTTGACTTCAGTGAGAGTGAGATGTGGTGACCTGTGTAATTTATAGTGAGATTCTTAATGTTTCCTTTCGTCTCTCTCAGTGCAATCACATCGATCCAGACTTTAGACTGTGGCTTTCCTTCATTAATGAGCCTCTGACCCCCACTAAAGATTTTTTGCCTATTTTTGCTTCAAAATACCATTTTATGCAGCTTATAATGTGTCTTCAATATTGTTCTCCTACAAATGCTCTGGAGTATTAGAGAAATCAGCAGTCAGTAGTAGTGACCTTTTCACCCTGTGATCTTCATCTGCTTAATACTATTGGATTTGGAAAGAGACAAGATTGCTATAGATTACAATGCTGTGTCTCTCTTTTTTTTTTTTCTTGATGGGCTCTCATCATTACACAAGCATTCCTTATGTCAGCATAAGTAATAGTTATGATAGTCTTAATCTATTTAAATATACCTACAGATCCACACTGATAATAACACACTTGACCCTGTAATAACACAGGGAAATTGGATATAGTGGCTAGTTGATAAGTAATTTTTTTCACAAGCCCTCATGTGTGTTGTTAAAGAAGTAACTTCAAACTGTTCTTCACATTTAAGTGCTGTGTGAAAAGATTTGCTTTAGATTATTGTTCTGGTTTTTAGGGTGTTTATTTGAAGCTTTTATTAGGTTGGTTTATGAAATCTCACAAGCATCTTCATGAGACTTGAGTCCTGGTCTTTTAATTTCTGAAGCATTAATTGAAAACATTAAATAACATATCATACTTCCACTAAATTACTGCTGTGCATAAGAATCAATAAGATTTGACATTTAAGAAGATATAGAAGCTTGAACACAAGGAAAGGTTGCAGTATTCCTATCTCAGTTTAAAACAAAGGTCTGTCCAGCCTCATCAAAGACCTTAATTGCAGCACGTTGATAAAATACTCCCATTAAAATCCTATAGCCTACAATCTTGTAGTCATTGTATATTCATATTCTAGTGGAGCAGATTTATTTTTTTTTTGGTTTCTTTAAAATGCTATTTTTAACTACTTAGTAAACATTTATGTGCTCATCTTATGTGAAGATTGGGGAATTACAAAGCATACAATCAGATGGCTTAGTGCCTACCTTTTCTGACTGATCATAGCAGAGTATTTGCAATTTAAATTAGAAAAAGAATAGATTCTAAGACTGAGTTTACAAAGGTGTAACATGGTGCTCATGGACAGAAGCAATTTAAACACAGGATTGTGTTTGTGTCCAAATTGTTGCTGAATGATACGAGCAGAAATGGAATTCAAGTTGTAGTTGAATGGAGTTAATTGAAATTTGTTATTTGAGTACCACATGTCACACTAAACATTTGGAAGCTATGGCAGGCATGAACCATTATGATTCACATAGTAAATGTGGTTAAAATAAGTAAGATGCATGTCTGCCAGTTGACATATTTCTCTGAAGAGGAGCTCTGTTGTGGAATTTATTTTGAGTTCTCATAGAGGCGTGGCCCACAGGGCAAGGGAGGGGATTCTACCCCTTTACTCTGCTCTCCTCAGATCCCACCTTGAGTCCTGTGTGCAGTTCTGGAGCCCCCAGCACAACAAGGACATGGAAGTGTTGGAGTGGGTCCAGAGGAGGCCACAATGATGGTCAGAGAGCTGGAGCACCTCTCCTAGGAGAGGCTATGAGAGTTGGGGATCTGCAGCCTGGTGAAGAGAAGGCTTTGAGGAGACCTTGGAGTAGCCTTCCAGTATCTGAAGGGGGCCTACAGGAAGGCTGGGGAGGGACTATTGGCAAGGTCTTGCAATGACAGGACAAGGGGCAATGGGTTTGAACTGACAGAGGGAAGATTGAAACTGGATGTTAGGAAGAAGTTCTTTGCAGTGGGGGTGGTGAGGCACTGACACAGGTTGTCCAGGGAGGTTGTGGCTGCTTCCTCCCTGGAGATGTTCAAGGCCAGGTTGGAGGAGGCCTTGAGTGAGCTGTGCTAGTGGGAGGTGTCCCTGCCTCTGGCAGGTGGTTGGAACTGGATGAGCTTTGAGGTCTCTTCCAACCCAAACCATTCTGTGGTTCTAGGATTCATTCTGTTAACGTGGGAAGAGTAGGATCTAGAGATGCATTTAGAAGAAGCTTACAGTTCAAAGACCTTGAGTCCCTCTTTAGCTACATAGGTTTTTAATTTTTTCTTGCTTCACTTGTGATATGTAGGAACACAGCATAAGGCCTTGAATCTTCTGTATGCTGTCTATAATATCTCCTGACTGTCAGTTTAATTATATTCATATAAAATGTGGTTAAACAGCTGTGGTGAAGCTTGTAATTACTGTCACATATTAGTGTTTCCAGGCTGATCTCTTCATGTGGAAAAGTACTCAACTTTTGTTTGGAGTTTCTAGATTCCAAATGTTTACTTAACATAAAACTCACTCATGTGAAGGATTGCTTGGGTGTGACAGATGGCATATTCTGCATGATGTAAGACTAGTTTTGAGGGGAGAATTATTTTTCTTAAAAAAAAAAAAAAAAACAACATCCAAACTAACAATACCACACTATTTTTATCTGTCAAGTGTTTGGCAGAATATGGGAAGAAACTGTTGTAATCTTTCTCCTCTCCTGAAATTGGAGGCATAACATAAAAGCACTCAGTAATACAAAACAGTAGCAGTTCTTCAGGGAACTTCAGTGTTAATTTTGTTCCTTGAAATCTGTAATCTTAGATTGTTGTTACCAATAGTTGAAGTGATAAAATCATAAAGTCAGGTATTCACACAAAAAGGAAACTTCTTTTCTTTTTTTGTCTTTTATAAATCCTTCTTATACAGTTCTGGGACTGTTTTTCACCTAAATGATTAAAAAAAAAATCATCTTTATCACTTCTGAGCACAGTTCTATGTTTAGATCATAATCCTCAAGTCAGCTAATGTCTATAAATTAATGTGAAGCAGGATACTGTATTTTTGAGAGGTGGCACAATACTTAGAGCCATGTTCAAGATGATGCAGAGTTGTACTCAGTGCTGTGCAGAGCAGAGCTCATGAAGTAAATACTGTTTCTGACCTGGAGTCTGCTTGTCTTGCATTACTTCAGACATCACTATGTGGCATGCTATAGAGATGCTTCTGATTCAGCAGAAGCTTCAGCAGTAAGTCCCACTTAATTTTAGTACTTAGATTAAGGCACTTCTTCCAGTCCTCAATTATTTCAAGACAACTGAAGAAAGTATTTTCTGCTTCATAACCCTGATTTGAGGATATACTCTGGTTTTGAAAGTACCATTTATGGATTACCTTAAATGTAGTGTATTATGTCTAGGACTACTGCTCTTAACATCTAGTCCTGCTGGAATATTGCTGTACTTTACCAAGTAATCTCATTAGTATATAATGTACAATGTGCATGATGCATTTTTCAATACCTTGTATTTTTTAGAGCATAGTATATGCACATGATTGGATTTGTGTGTATTCTGCTATGGTACAGTCATTTCTGAACAACAGTATTTGAAGCAAGTTCCTAGAAGACTGTATAAACAATGAGCTGAAGAGCAGCCCTTGAACAAAGAGGTGAGATATAAAACCAATGTGCTTGTGTTCAGACATTTAGCTGGTGAGCAATGCAGGATTTAGAGGCTTTTTATATTTCTCTATTGAACGATTGACAGGGGAGAGGGGAGAAGTACAGGCAATTGAAGTGTACATTGTCCTAATCCCTGGACAGCAGGAGAACCTACCAGTAGTGAAGCTCAGCTGGGACAGATTCCAATTCATTTGCTAGACTGACTGTTTTCTTGAACTGTCCATAAAAAAGTCACTCTGACACTCTTTGCTCATATCCAGGCTAATCCTGAACCTTTGAAGTCTGCTGAATGAGCAGGTGACACAGTGATACATCATTCTGTTAAGAAGAGAGAACATATGCACTGGTTAGGCCACACCTTGAGTACTGTGTCCAGTTCTGGGCCACTCAATTGAAGAAGGACATTGAAGTACTTGAGCATGTCCAGAGAAGGGCAACGAGGCTGGGGAGAGGCCTCCACCACAGCCCTACGGAGAGAGACTGAGGGAGCTGGGATTGGTTAGCCTGGAGAAGAGGAGGCTCAGGGGAGACCTTCTTGCTGTCTACAACTACCTGAAGGGTGGTTGTAGCCAGGAGGAGGTTGCTTTCTTCTCTCAGGCAACCAGCACCAGAACAAGAGGACACAGTCTCAAGCTGTGCCAGGGGAAGTTTAGGCTGGAGGTGAGGAGAAAGTTCTTGCCTGAGAGAGTCATTGACTGCTGGAATGGGCTGCCCAGGGAGGTGGTGGAGTCAGCATCCCTGGAGGTGTTCAAGGCAGGTTTGGACGTGGCACTTGGTGCCATGGTCTGGTCTTGAGGTCTTTGGTATCGGGTTGGACTTGATGATCTCTGAAGTATCTTCCAACCTTGGCGATACTGTGAGACTATAATATCTGATAGTGTAATTTGATGTTGCAAAAACTATCCTCAAAGTTTCTCTCCTCAGAAAATATACCAGAGAACATAACTCTGTTGTCTACCAATGCTGAACTGCTTTTTTTTTTTTTTCCTTCCTTTTTTTTTTTTTTTTTTTTTTCCATCTGTTTAATATGTACAGGCTGGCTTATCCTGGGTTGGCTCACTGCTGTTTATGCAAACGTGTAGGTAAGAGTACTTTGGAATAGAAAGCCATGTACTGCTCTGTCAGCCTTTTGCTAACAGTGCTGCAGTGAAATGAATGACTTTAGCTCCCTCTTCCAGAACAGTCATGCAAGCTAATAGTTTTGTATTTTTTTTTTTAACTGAACTGATTTGATCTGCATTGTACACAATCTTCTGAAGAAGCTTTGTCAGCCTCAACAGTGTGACAGGGTAGCAAGTGCTTTTACATTAAAATCACCATCTCTCTGTTGTAATAAAACCCTCCACTTTGTCACGATGACAACGGCCATCAGCCCCGGTGGTTTTCATTGTCATTTCCAGCCTTCATTCTCTTTGTAGCTTTTAACTATAAATCATCTTCAATGCTCGCTATACACAGCACACATCAGGGCCTATAAACTGCTATTAATTAAACTGGTTTGCTCAGTCCTATTCTGTATGAAGGGCCACTCAGCTCCCTCTGGTTTAGTAAAATGTTTTCCCATTAACAGGAAATTATTCCACCTTTTGTACAGAGAGAAGATGAGATTACTCTGTGTCCTAGTTTCAGCTGGGACAGAGTTAATTTTCTTTCTAGTAGCTGGTGCAGTGCTGTGTTTTGGATTCAGTGAGAATAATGTTGATAAGACATTGATGTCTTAGATGTTGCTAAGTATGACTTATCCTAAGTCAAGGACTTTTCAGTTTCCCATGCTTCACATGTGGGCAAGTGTGTGAGAAGATTGCAGGGAGCCTAGTCAAAACAGCTCACCTGACCTAGCCAAAGAGATATTCCATATCACAGGAGGTCAGGCTCAGTGTATAAACTTGGAGGAATGGGATGGGGAGGGTCACATAGAATGGTAAGGTTGGAAGGGACCTCAAGGACCAGCTAGTTCCAACCCCCTGCCATAGGCAGGGACACCTCCCACTAGCACAGGTCACTCAAGGCCTCCTCCAACCTGGCCTTCAACACCTCCAGGGAGGGAGCAGCCACAACCTCCCTGGGCAACCTGTTCCAGTATCTCACCACCCTCACTGGAAAGAACTTCTTCCTAACATCCAGTCTATATCTTCCCTCTGCCAGTTTAAACCCATTGCCCCTCATCCTGTCATTGCAAGACCTTGTCAATAGTCCCTCCCCAGCCTTCCTGTAGGCCCCCTGCAGATACTAGAAGGCTACTATCAGGTCCCCTCGAAGCCTTCTCTTCTGTAGGCTGCAGAGCCGCAACTCTCTCAGCCTGTCCTCATAGGAGAGCTGCTCCAGCCCTCTGCTCATCTTCATGGCCTCCTCTGGACCCGCTCCAACACTCAAGGACATCCAGTCCTTTAGGCAACTACTTGATCCATCCAGATTCAAGGGCATCCAGTCAGTGGGTGGTCAGCAATTGTATTGTGCATCAATTGTCTTTCTTGGGTTTCCTTTCTCTCTTTTTGTTATTATCATCATCATTATTACTATTATTATTAAAATGTTAAAAAACATACACATTTTAATAATTAAGTTTAAATTCCTGAGCTTATCTCAATCTACAAGTTTTACTCTTTTTTTGTGATTCTCCTTCCCATCTCACCTGAGAGGGTAGCAGTAAGCAAGCAACTGCATGTTATTTAGTTGCTGGCTGGGCTTAAACCCCAACACTTTACCCTGCTTATGTAAAACTGGGATGTTCTACAGCTCATTGAACTTTGTGCAGCACAATAATATTTGATGGAGAGAACAGAAATCATCTTCAAACTATTAAATAACAGTAAGAATGGAGAGGGAAACTTCCTGCCTCATACAAGGTATTGCTCTGTGGGATTTTTTTGGTGGAGTTTTTATTTATTCACTTATTTCAGATATTCATTCCAAGTTCTGCAGCAGCAGCTCTAACTTCCTGCTATTCTGTATCCTTCCAGTAACAGCTTCTCAACTATGAAATGATGAAATGTAGACAATGAACAGGAACTGGATTGTAAACTAGATAAACTATTCTGTTTTCCCATGCTGTTATTTGTCTTCTTGTACTTGCTTTTTTTTAAGTCTTCTCTACACTTTTCTTCAGTACAAACTTCTCTCCCTCTTCCTGTGCTCTATCAGGAGACATAGAATCATTGCCTCATGCATACTTTCTACACAGAATCTTGTTTGTATTTCATGTGAAAATAAGCAGAACTCAACATGACTCTCCAATTAAAATCACTTCTACATTTTTCATTTTTCTTTGTTTTTCATATATTTGCCTCCTTTTTTCTTTCCCTGTCCAATCTGTTTCCCAACCTTTCCTCCAACCTCATTTTCTTTTACCTACAGCTGCAAATCTGCTTTACTAATTTCTTTACTCTTGAAACAAAGATAGAAAATTTTGTTGTTACATATTTATTTATTTGTTTCTTGGATACCTCCAAGTGCTGTTCTTAAGCCTTTTTCAGTTGTATTCTACTTGAAGCATCATGTTTTGAGCAACTGTGACCTGTCAGGAACCTCCAAAAAACATTCTGTATGTCCTGAAACTTTTCTTTCACTGTGCTTTTCTGGTACTTATCACTTTACAGGACGGAAGTGAAAAAGAGATTTCTCTCCAGGATTTGGGATTTAGTCCATGATCTTTCTCTTCAGTACTTTGTTCATCCTTTACAGTCTCCTCTGCCAACCCAAATTAAAATGCAAACTTCTAAGCTGATTACAAATCATAATTCTGTCCCGTTAAAATTCTTATCAAGCCCTTTTAATCTCAGATCATGCAACATCCTTGCTCCCCAAAGTAACATTTTTCCTGTATGGATGTGGTAGTGTGTCCCTGGCTGATTTTCAGAGTATTGCCATGTACTCTGCTGTTCCACACTTTGACCTTTTTTGTTGTACTAAGCATACAGGAATTGTCTTTACTTTCAGCCTGCAGAAATCAGAACAATGTCTCCCTATACCATGTGTAAGATGAAGATATCAGCTTCCACTTTCATTTTCTTGATTATCTTTTACTTTCTCTCATGCTGATCTTACTTATTATGAACTTATTATGAATATCTTCTTTACACATGTTGAAGAAGTTTAACTTGAGTCTCTTAAGAGTTGTGTGGTGTATAAAAGGGAAGTTAGATATTTTCTGCATGGATGTTGCTAAATGCCCTGTATGGATAATTTGGAAGTTATGCTAGTTCTACTCTTATATCCACCTGGAGTACTGTGTGCAGTTCTGAAACCCCCAGCACAGGAAGGACATGGAACTGTTGGAGCTGGTCCAGAGGAGGCCACGAAGATGATCAGAGGGCTGGAGCAGCTCTCCTATGAGGACAGGCTGAGAGAGTTGGGGCTCTGTAGCCTGGAGAAGAGAAGGTTTCAAGGAGATCTGAGAGTAGCCTTCCAGTATCTGAAAGGGGCCTACAGGAAGGCTGGGGAGGGACTATTGACAAGGTCTTGTAATGACAGGACAAGGGGCAAGGGGTTTGAACTGTCAGAGGGGAGATTTAGACTGGATGTCAGGAGAAAGGTCTTTGCAGTGAGGGTGGTGAGGCACTGGCACAGGTTGCCCAGGGAGGTTGTGGCTGCTCCCTCCCTGGAGGTGTTCAAGGCCAGGTTGGATGAGACCTTGAGTGACCTGTGCTAGTGTGAGGTGTCCCTGCCTCTGGCAGGGGGTTGGAGCTAGATGATCCTTGAGGTCCCTTCCAACCTTACCATTCTATGATATCTTTTTTTCTTATATAAAGATGTCAGACTATAATAACCATACATGCTAATTAGATAATACTTTGTTTTCTTTACTCACCTTAGGGACAGGTCAATTGAGCAGATAATAAATATCAGACTGTTAGCAGATAGAACGAAGTAAAAGTTTTACACATTGGTTTAAAATCTTTACTAATATTATACAGCCTGTGGTACCCATGGGAATGGAATCTGAAATACTCAACTTCTGGTTCAGTTTAGCAGGGAGAAATTACTAACACAAAAAATTGTAATGAATAAATAATGTGACTCAAGTGGACCTGACATATCCTTGCAATGAGCTTTTCCCTGTATGCATAATGCTATTTCCTAGATAATATTGGTACTTTATTCTTTTCTGCATTCTCTTCAGAGCTGTATTTCTAATGTGTTGCTAAAAAAGTAGACATTTTTTCTTTGCCTTGCAATATCACAAATTTGAAGAGTTGAACATCAAGTATGACTTGTGCCCTGTATGTCTGTGCCATTTTAATGAACCCTTGAGAGGTGGATTTGCCTAAGAATGACAAGTTCTTCCTTTGGAAAAACTGTTTAATGCATGCTGTTGTAGCCTTATTGAATCCTGTGTTTTAAAAAAAAAAAAAAAAAAAAAAAAAAAAGTTGTTCAGTTAGATTTAATTATAAGTAATTTAAACAGATAAACAGAAATCTTGTGCGACTAATAACTCAGCAGTCCTCAGGCTAAATTCTGCTTACCTGGTCTCTCAAGCAGAAAATTTATCCTCCCTTGGTGTGTGATTTTAGGTATTGTTTTGTTGTGCACTGTTATAATCATAAAATCATAGAATCATAGAATGGTAAGGTTGGAAGGGACCTCAAGGATCATCTAGTTCCAACCCCCTGCCATAGGCAGGGACACCTCCCACTAGGACAGGATACTTAAGGGCTCTTCCAACCTGGCCTTGAACACCTCCAGGGAGGGAGCAGCC
>VWZE01008310.1:42707-61905 GCA_013396675.1 Eubucco bourcierii
AACTTTTGCCCTGTTTTTTTTTTTTTTTTTTTTTTTTCTCTATCCCTGGAGGTGTTCAAGGCCAGATTAGATGAGGCCTTGAGTAACCTGTACTAGTGGGAGGTGTCCCTGCCTATGGCAGGGGGTTGGAACTAGGTGATCCTTGAGGTCCCTTCCAACCTTACCATTCTATGATTCTATGTCTTTGCTTTTAAAACAAAGTAACTTTGCAGGGTGTAAATAAAGGTGGTAAAAAAGTGACTAAAAATGTATAGAATTTGGGTTTTTTTTTTTCTGTTTTCTTCTGAAACTAAATATTCTTTTTGAAGGAAATATATTGTATTCCCAATTGAAAAAAGAAATGTAATGAAAAAAGAAAAAAAAAACCACCACACATTTGTACATCAGTGAAACGGAAAAGGTAACATTAAAACAAACAAACAAACAAACAAATAAATAAATAAATTAGGAATTCCCTGGGTTGTAGGAAATCTTCCACCTGTTAAACCCCCCCACTTCCATTCCCCATCTACAGCATCGTTTTTATGTGAGCACTTGTTCTGGATTTATCTTTTGCCAGATATTGTGCCCCTGCACTCTGTACATGGTAAAATGTAGAGCCAAAAATGAGCCAAAGTTCTTCTCAGGTGGAAGGCAGCCAGCGATGACTTTTCAACCTGTAAATGCTACTTTGAAAAAGGTTCTTAATGTGACAAGTGCTGACCTGAGCAAAATGAAAATTGAGTTACTTTTAAATGCTTATCATAGAATCATAGAATGGTAAGGTTGGAAGGGACCTCAAGGATCATCTAGTTCCAACCCCCTGCCATAGGCAGGGACACCTCCCACTAGGACAGCTCACTCAAGGCCTCCTCCAACCTGGCCTTCAACACCTCCAGGGAGGGAGCAACCACAACCTCCCTGAGCAACCTGTGCCAGTGTCTCACCACCCTCACTGTAAAGAATTTCCTCCTAACATCCAGTCTAAATCTTCCCTCTACCTGTTTAAACCCATTACCCCTAGTCCTGTCATTGCAAGACCTTGTCAATAGTCCCACCCCAGCCTTCCTTAGGCCCCCTTCAGATACTGGAAGGTTACTATCAGGTCTCCTGGGAGCCTTCTCTTCTCCAGGCTGCAGATCCCCAACTCTCTCAGTCTGTCCTCATAGCAGAGCTGCTGCAACCCTCTGACCATCTTCGTGGTCTCCTCTGGACCCACTCCAACAGTTCCATGTCTTTCCTGTGCTGGGGGCTCTAGAACTGCACACAGTACTCCAGGTGTGATCTGATGAGAGCAGAGCAAAAGGGTAGAATCACCTTACCTTGCTGCCCACACTGCTCTTGGTGCAGCTAAATATACATTGGTTCTGTGCCCAAGTAAACTGTAGTTATTCCTACTTACACAAGCTGCCTTTTGCTGAGGTGTAAATTGTCATGTGGGTGAGCTCATGCAAGTGTTGTTTTTCAGGTGGAACTAACACTATTGGTATGAGGAACACACTCTGGCTTTCTAGTGCCTCTTGCCTCTTTGCTGTCTCCTATCTCATAAGCCATTTAACGCTTTTAAAGAGTTTCTCTATAAATACTGCCAAAGGCTGTGCTTTCATGGATTGTCTGCGTTATAATCACAAGTCACAGAAAACTAAATCTGTTTGGACTACTTTTCTCTGGAACATTACATTTTATTTTTTAGGGTTTTTTTAACTGCTTTGTTGAATATGTGAATAGCAATGAGATGAATGAATTTCTAATATTGGACTGGTTCTGTGGTTTTTTGTTTTGTTTAGGTTTTTTTGGGTTTTGTTTTTTTTTCTTTGGTAGTGATGGGCTGGATTCCACTTCATCTCTCATTGAAGTGGAATAATTTTCTGTGATAACAAGACTGAGAAATTTTATAGCTCAGGGAGCAGAACAAGCAAATCTTATGGGTTTTGGTCTCAGTTCTAAAGACTTTATTTCATAAGATCGTATAAAATATGCAAGTTAGGTAGGGACTGATTTTGGCATCTCTCTGAAAAAAAAAAATAAATTAGCCAGTAGCCACAGGAACTCCATTTATTGTTTTCATCAAATGCACACGCTCTCTGGAAATGACTTGCTTCTTAGTTCTGCTGTAAAGATATCTGCTTCCTCATCCCCATCTCTTTAAATTAACTTGGGTGCTCCCTTCTTTATTAATTATCCTGTGCATACATGGTATTTATACAATGAATACTTACTTTAGTGTTAGAATTCTGAAGAGGTGTTTTTAAAGCATTTTAGCAACTGCAGAATTTTGTGCTTTGCACCATCCAAGATTTCTGCTGAAAGCTGAGTCCCTTCATAATTGAAAGCTTGTACATTCAGGAAATGAAGTAGAGGTTAGCTTCTGGATGTATTGTTTCCTTTTTTTGTTTGTTTTTTTTTATTTTGGTGCAGAAGTTCAATTTTTTAAACAACATGAGTCAACTGACTTTGCAGCTGTGGCATACAGTTATTTATCACTTACTTAGAGAATCATAGAATGGTAAGGTTGGAAGGGACCTCAAGGATCATCTAGTTCCAACCCCCTGCCATAGGCAGGGACACCTCCCACTAGGACAGGTTACTCAAAGCCTCATTCAACCTGGCCTTGAGCACCTCCAGGGAAGGAGCAGCCACAACCTCCCTGGGCAACCTGTCCCTGTGCCTCACCACCCTCACTGCAAACAACTTCCTCTTAACATCCAGTCTAAATCTTCCCTCTGCCAGTTCAAACCCATTGCCCCTTGTCCTGTCATTGCAAGACCTTGTCAATAGTCCCTCCCCAACCTTCCTGTAGGCCCCCTTGACTTACAGTTTCTTCTATTGCATTGGTAAATATGTGTAAATATACATTTTGTTCTGGATTTTGATTTACATGTGGACAGTAGTGATGCATACACAGGGACAGGAACTGGTTAACTCAGTGTATGTGTGGTTTAGAGAAATAACATCGTTTGCATTAAATACACTTACTTAAATCTGTAGTTGGCTTTTCTGGATTTGTGTTGCTATTTAGGTGAAAGTGTTGGTGGAGGATTCACATTCCTTACTGTAAATAAAGAATTCTTCTGCCTTGCAAATTCCTCTTTAATATAGATCAGGCTTTACCAGCTGTTAAAAGAATGAAGAGCAGTCTACTCTAACTTGGCTCTCTGTAGGACTAGGTCAATGAACTTCATGGGTCTTTCCAAGGTTAAATATGGATTTTATTTTCCTATGAATTCTGTGAGTCAGTGCATATTGTCATATGACGGTCACCAGGAAGTACTAAACCAGGTTTGCTACATGGGTTTATTCACTTATGGTTAGCACAATAGATCAGGCAGGCTGCATTTTTAGAGAAGTAGAGCAGCTGTGCAATGTTAACTGGATTATATTAACGACTGAATGATTTCTGCCCTCTTAGTCTTGGCTTGGCTAAAAATATTTTGTCTAAAACGTTCCTTCCATTGTCAACATTTAGTTGTGCAAAGCTTGATAAAAGCTGGAATGATTCAATGTAATAGATGTCTGTCAAAAATAGACTTCAGGAAAAATGCATGCATCAGTAACATTTAATTTTACCAGGAGCAGAAGATCTATTTTTCATGCAGCATAGCTAAATGAAGAATCCTCTGCCATAGGAAAGAAAGCATAAACAAGTGTGTCATTCTGTACATATTCTCTTGCAACTAAATACTACGTAACACTAAGCTTAAAGCTTGGTCCCTTTTCATTCTGACTTGACTTTTTTTTTTTTAATGAAATTTAAAGGAAAATAAAATCAGCACTCAAATACAAACATATAGGATTAAAAAGGCAATGGTTATTTCTGAAAGCCGTTTTCCAATTGTATGTATCAAATTTACTGCAGGGAAATGAAACTGCAGAAACTGGTTTTGAACATAGATTGTCAGCAATAGCTGAAGGTCCACTTTTAAACAAAGGCTAACAGGGAGCACTTCTTTTTGGTACTACAGCTTGGATAGAATCATAGAACAGTTGTTGTGGTTGGCCTAAGCAGGCCAAATTAGGCTTGTACATGTCCTGGCTTGCCCAGGCACATTTTTCTGCTCTCCCTCCTTCTGTTTTGGGGAGAGCAACCCCAGGAAAAAGGACAAAGAAGCTGGAACCACTAAGTCTGGGGTCTGTGGCCTGCCCAGCAACTGTGGTAAGCAAGGTGCACAGGGTTGCCTTGTGCAAGGCTGTGTTCTGCCCCAAAAAGGGTAAAGTAAGCCTATGGCTTCACCCAATATGGTCACATCTTGGCTAACTGCCATTGGATTGGCTATCCTGTGGCCAAAGGCCCATTAGTCTCAGGCTGTATTGGATAAAAGGAGATGAGCAGGGAGCACAGTGTGCACTTTGCCATTCCAAGGTGTGGCTGCTATTGCATCCCTGCCTGCTGCCTCACTGATCCTGAGCTGAGGCTCTGATCCCTGTCACGCGTTCGGCCTGCACAGCCGGCGTGACACCGTGCCCAGACTGCACACCCAAGGCATCTGCCTGCACCTGAAAGCCTTCTGCCCAGGGGGAAGCCCTGGAGGGNTAATTGCCTTCTGCCAGAAGCAGAAAGTTGCTCCTTGCGTCCATCTAGTGAGCAAGTGGAGTGCTGACTGCAAGTGGTGCACTGACAGCAAAACTTTCTCTGCCAGTTTAGTCAAGTTCAATTAATATTTATATTTAATAGCTATTTTTAGATCCTATTATAACCTGTATATAGTTTCCATAATGATGCAAGAACCTGGTTTTTGTTCTTATTTTGGTGATAGGTGTGCCATGAGTTCTAAAAATATTCAATATTCATAAATTCTATTAATATTTCTAAAACATCATCTCACAGTAATTAATTACCCCTTCCACTACAACAGTCTGGGTTGAAAGGGACATCCAAAGGTCATCTAGTCCAACCCCCTCTGCAGTAAGCAGGGGTATCCTCAACTAGATCAGGTTGCCCAGAGCCCTGTTGAACCTGGTGTTGAATATCTCCAGTGTTGGAGCCCCAACCATCTCCCTGGACAACCTGATCCAGTGTTCCACTACTCTCATGGTAAAGACCTTGTTCCTAACATCAAGTATTCGATGTTAATACTTGTGTGATCAGAGTTAACTGTTATTTTGGAAGATTCACCCTGCTGTTCTAAGAGGGAAAACTGCAGATCTCCATCATAGTTAGGCACTGATTGCTCCCAGCTCTATCTTGTGACACATGATACCAGAGCCCTTTTCTGCAGACCATAGCAAAATAAGCAACCATAGACTACCTACCAAGTAAAAAAATTAATGTACATTGGGAGCAGTTAAAAAGTAAGCAGTGTTATACTGTATGTAGTGTCCAGTACAGTAATCTGTGTTCCATGTTTCTTGTCTGTTAAGCTGTCGTGGACATACAAGTGGTTGTTTATTCACTTGGGCAATAGGGATCTTTAACAGCCCATCTGGGACAGAAACACAGTACTGTTCTGTATCAGAGCAGAGACCTGTCATTGGCAGAGAGAAATTAGAGGCTTCCAGCTTTCAGAGAAATGACATTACTGGCATACTGAGATGGTTCAGCTTTTGTGTCTTAATTTCTCTCATTCACTGTCTAAATAGTAAAATATTTATTTCAATATAGAGTAGCAGAGAAACACTGATTTTATAGCTCAGTGGTTAGAGCATTTATGTTTGCTTGTTTGTGTCAGCTACAATTAATATTTATTCATGTAAAGTCAAATTAGTCTGGTGGTCTACTGAACTATTCCCAAAGCAGCCAATGGCTCATGGAGTGAAACCTACCTGGCAAATGCAAGGGAACTGGGATTGGTATGTGCCTCTCCTACTCTGTAGGTGAACCCTTTCATCAATATTTTAGTGGCTATTGCAGGGCTACTGCCTCTCTACTTTTGATGACCTTCTGTGAAAATCAGAAATAGTTCTCAGTGGATTTGTTGACAAAGCTACATCATTTCCAAGAAGAAAATCACTTTGGCAAATTACTGCTTTTCAGTTAGCAATATTATATTAAAAAAACAAAAAACCCAAGCCCAACAACAACAGCAACGAAACCCAAACAAACAAGAAACAACCAAACAAAACCACACCAAACTTTACTTGGAAACCATGAAGTTTTGTAGGTTTTCCTGTGCAGACACCCAGGTGATGTGTGACAAATACTTGAAAGAGGGAAAATGTGTTTATTGGATTTACACAGGGAGACAGGCAAATTTTTTCATTGGGGTGTTCTGTTAACAATGATATACCTGAGAACTGTGTGACAAAATGTGAAACTCCAGTGTTGTTCTGTCCTAAAGACTTGATGGGTGGAGCACTGCTGGATAAGGAATTGGCTGGCTGGTGGGACCCAGAGAGTGGTGATCAATGGCACAATGTCCACCTGGAGACCAGTGCCAATTGGTGTCCCTCAGGGGTCAGTGCTGAGACCAGTGCTGGTTAACATCTTTGTCAGTGACATGGACAATGAATCAGTGCACTCTCAGCAAGTGTGCAGATGACACCAAACTGTGTGGCACAGTTGACTTGCTAGAGGGCAGGGATCCATCCAGAGGGACCTGGACAGGTTGCAGAGGTGTGCCCAGGCCAACTTCATGAAATTCAACAAGGCCAAGTGTAAGGTCCTGCACCTGGGTAGGTACAACCCCAAGCACAACTCCAGGCTGGGTGGTGAATGGTTGAGAGTAGCCCTGAGGAAAAGGACCTTGGGGTCTGGGTTGATGAAAAGCTCAACATGAGGCTGCAGTGTGAGTGCAGCCCAGACAGCAACTGTGTGCTGGGCTGCATCAAGAGCAGTGTGGGCAGCAGGGCAAGGGAGGGGATTCTGCCCCTTTACTCTCGTCAGACCCCACCTGGACTACTGTGTGCAGTTCTGGAGCCCCCAGCACAGGAAGGACATGGAAGTGTTGGAGCAGGTCCGGAGCAGGTCCGGAGGAGGCCATGAAGGTGATCAGAGGGGTGGAGCAGCTTTGCTATGAGGACAGGCTGAGAGAGTTGGGGCTCTGCAGCCTGGAGAAGAGAAGGCTTCCAGGAGACCTGATAGTAGCCTTCCAGTATCTGAAGGGGCCTACAGGAAGTCTGGGAAGGGACTATTGACAAGGTCTTGCAATGACAGGATGAGGGACAATGGGTTTGAACTGGCAGAGGGGAGATTTAGACTGGATGTTAGGAGGAAGTTCTTTGCAGTGAGGGTGGTGAGGCACTGGCACAGGTTGCCCAGGGAGGCTGTGGCTGCTCCCTCCCTGGAGGTGTTCAAGGTCAGGTTGGAGGAGGCCTTGAGTGACCTGTCCTAGTGGTAGGTGTCCCTGGCTATGTCAGGGGGTTGGAACTAGATGATCCTTGAGGTCCCTTCCAACCTTACCATTCTATGATTCTATGGTTCTAAAGGACCACCTGAAAAGCTGCAGTCACAATCCAACTCTGCAAATATCCATTTTCTGAAGGTGAGTCCTGTGAGCAATCCCTTTCATTAAGGGAGGAGACTGTGTTTAGTGTAAGTTATTCTTGAACCACAACAATCATTAATACTGACACTGCTTTCGGTTTGGTGTGTGAATCATCAGAGCATTAAACACATTAAACTCCGCCAAAATCAAACCTAGCAAGATTGCCCAGTGATGGATTGTCATTCTGTAACCATAATAAAAGTGTGAAATTATCTCTCTCTTTATCAAGGTAGCAATCAGAACCCTGCTTTCTTTTAATTTGTTTTATATTTTCTGCCACAGCGTTGGAGATATTAATAAATAAAATTATAAAACTGTAAAAAGAATCATGTGAATGAAACATATAAATGTGCCATGAGTTGCAATCTGACGTGGTAATCATTCATTTAATAATTTTTACTTCAGCAATAACGAGCTCATAAATAGTCAGGTAAGTGCTAAAATATGCCAGAAAAAAAAAGTGATGCTGGTCTTATCAAGTAGAATCATAGAATCATAGAATGGTAAGGTTGGAAGGGACCTCAAGGATCAACTAGTTCCAATCCCCTGCCATAGACAGGGACACCTCCCACTAGGACAGGGCACTCAAGGCCTCCTCCAATCTGACCTTGAACACCTCCAGGGAGGGAGCAGCCACAACCTCCCTGGGAAACCTGTGCCAGTGTCTCACCACCCTCACTGCAAAGAACTTCCTCCTAACATCCAGTCTAAATCTCCCCTCTGCCAGTTCAAACCCATTGTCCCTCATCCTGTCATTGCAAGACCTTGTCAATAGTCCCTTCCCAGACTTCCTGTAGGCCCCTTCAGATACTGGAAGGCTACTATCAGGTCTCCTGGGAGCCTTCTCTTCTCCAGGCTGCAGAGCCCCAACTCTCTCAGCCTGTCCTCATAGGAGAGCTGCTCCAGCCCTCTGATCATCTTTGTGGCCCTCCTCTGGACCCGCTCCAACACTTCCATGTCCTAACACTTCCAAGTATTTAAAGTTCTGATTGTCAGCTCCAGGGGAGAAACAGTCCTTGGAGCTGAGGAAAACCAGGTGACTAGCAAATCAATACATTTTGGAAATGATCTTTGTAACCTTTAAAGGAAGTAATAAAATGTACTTACAGGGAGAATAATGAGCCTCAGATCAAGTGCCTGGCAAGAGAATCCGTATGAATATTAATATACTTTGAATACAGATTAGTTCAGTTTTTGTAGGTGAATTTTTGTCAAACCCTAAATTCCAGTGAATGCAGAGTGTATGTGTATGACAAATTTTAATATTCCTCAATTTGAGAAGTTTGTCTTCATATTGAACACCTTCAAAATGTTGAAGTGACTCTTGGACTATACACGTAACAGTTAAACTCCTTCTCCTACCCTTCCTATCTTCTTGGGCTTAATTTTATTCTAACTACCTCCACCCTGAGATGCAAAGCACAACAGGGAATGGGAATTGCAGTCAGTTCATCACATGTTGTTTCTATCAACTCTTCCTCCTCAGGGAGGGGACTCCACACACACTCTCCTCCTTCTTCATCATGGGGTCATTCCCTGATGGTCTCCAACCTGAGTCCTTCCCATGGGCTGCAGTTCTTGATGAATGGTGCATTCCTTCCACAGGGTGCAGTCCTTCAGGAATAGACACAGAGTCATAAGTCTTACCAGTAAAACTGCTCCAGTATGGACTCATCTCTCCATGGCTCCATAGGCTTTTTCAGGAACCATCTCCACCATGGTCTTCTTATGGGGACTCAGCCTCCTTTAGGCATTCACTTTGTATGGGATGTGATCCACTGTTAACTTCAAAGGGCTACAGGGGAAATCTGTGCCTCAAGGTCTGCAGCACCTCACCTCCCTCCTTTTCCACTGACTTCAGTGTGTGCATAGCTGTTTCTCTCACAATGTCACTCTCTCTGGATGAAGTTCCATTGTTTGTTTTGGTTTGTTTGGGGTTTTTTTCTCCAATTCTTAAATATGCTAGCACGGAGGCACTACCACTGTTACGTGGGGGCAGCTTCGACCAGTAGCAGATCTGTCTTGAAGCTGATTGGCATTGGCCCTATCAGACATAGGGGAAGCTTGTAGCAGCTTCTCACTGAGCCACACCTGTAGTCCCTCCTCTTACCAAAACCTTGACACACAAACTCAATACAGGGACTAATATAGTAACGGAGAGGATTACATGCCCTCATCCTTCCAGATTCTAGACTTCAGAGTACAAACCTAGTAACTACCCCAAGACTTTGTGTATTATGAAAGTTCAGATATCTATTTGCAAAACCCTTTATGTGGCTGGAGCCCTAGAAGAGGAAAAATATTGTTTAAGCTAGAGCATCAAACGTAGAATCATAGAATGGTAAGGTTGGAAGGGACCCCAAGGATCATCTAGTTCCAACCCCCTGCCATAGGCAGGGACACCTCCCACTAGTACAGTCATCAATATGTCTTTTCAGAATGGTGAAACATGATGTCAGTTCTAGTACCAACATTTTCCTCTCAAGCACTGTAGTTGCAAGTAGCCTGGTTTCTGAGGATTGCTTTTGATTAGTGTGCACATACACGCAGCAAGACTTAAGTGTGATACCTCAGAATTAAATTCCAGGAAGAGAAAATAAGGAGAGGGAAGAGAAGATTAATATCTTCATACTTTATCCAAGTTTGACAATTACCTTCCTGGACCAATTTTGTCTAATCAATGTAACTATTGATTTGGCAATAATTTGCTTTTCATCACATAATTACCTATGCTATACCATCTCTTTCTTCACTTTTGAATTATATTTCCAAAGGCTTTTTGTCCTGAAATATTGTTGATCACAAATAAATTAGAATAATCAGTAGTTTTAGCAGCAGGTGGCACTATAAGGTGTCAGTTAATTTATTTGATTTTTTTTCCCTGAAGAGCTGAATTCTGTCCTGCTTTCAGGATGGAAAAGACAGTTACTGTATCTTAGAGATCCTTACAAAGACATGAGTTGATAGAAATATTTTTCATAGATTAACTATTGTTTTACCTGTGCTTTCAGAAAGACAAAACCCTGTGTCTATTTCATTTGGAGGCACAGGTGATTTTTTTGATTGGGAATTTATCTTTCTAACTATTTGTTCCTGTTGTTGATTTCAAGCTTTTATTCACACAAATGGAGCAACCGCATAAAGAATGTAGAAATTCAATAGCTGTGATTTGTAGAATAAATTCTTCAATGACAATACTATAGAATCATAGAATGGTTAGGTTGGAAGGGACCTCAAGGATCATCTTGTTCCAACCCCCTGCCATAGGCAGGGACACTTCCCACTAGTACAGGGCACTCAAGACCAACCTGGCTTTGAACACCTGCAGGGAGGGAGCAGCCACAACCTCCCTGGGCAACCTGTTCCAGTGTCTCACCACTCTCACTGTAAAGAACTTCCTCCTAACATCCAGTCTAAAATCTCCCCTCTGCCAGTTTAAACCCATTGCCCCTTGTCCTGTCATTACAAGACCTTGTCAATAGTCCCTCCCCAGTCTTCTTGTAGGCCCCCTTCAGATACTGGAAGGCTACTCTAAGGTCTCCTTGAAGCCTTCTCTTCTCCAGGCTGCAGAGCCCAAACTCTCTCAGTCTGTCCTCACAGCAGAGCTGCTCCAGCCCTCTGAGCATCTTTGTGGCCTCCTCTGGACCCTCTCCAACACTTCCATGTCCTTCCTGTGCTGAGCGCTCCAGAACTGCACACAGGACTCCAGGGTAGGTCTGAGGAGAGCAGAGTAAAGGGGTAGAATCCCTTCCCTTGCCCTGGTGGCCACACTTCTATAGAAGTTGTATGTTCTGTTTCCACTGATTACCAATATAGTAGTTAACTACTTGAAAGTTAATGTATTGTAACAGCTGTTCTTGCCAGTGTTTCATAATTGATCAGTTGTCATTATGATGGAAAAGATTAATGTGAAATATTTGATGTCTTATGGAAAAGTGTTTTGTGAGCACCTTTTGTGAACTTGGGTGAGAATTGATAACTGGACTAGACTATAAATAGTCTATGTATAGTAACTAATAGTTTGTGCAATTCAACTAAGAAATTGAATTAATATGACTATTGATGGGATGAAGGGATTCTCCAGTCTGATCTCTGCAACTTGGCAAACTAGAATGAACTTTTGGATGAGGCCTTGAGTAACCTGTGCTAGTGGGAGGTGTCCCTGCCTATGGCAGGGTGTTGGAACTAGATGACCCTTGAGGTCACTTCCAACCTTACCATTCTATGTTTCTATGATTCTAACTTATGGTAGAAATAAGAGAATAATAATTGTATATTACTATCTTTGGTTTGTTGTGGGTTTTTGTTTTTTTCAAGTCCCAGAGGTGTTTGGAAGTTGAATGAAAAGACTTTGCCAACCATTTTATGCCCAATAGCTGTCAAACTTTCCACCATGCAACATTTTGTATGGTTCACAATTGTTTTTTAATAGGACATTAATGTTCAAAATCATTAGAATTTATTTAGACTCCTATCTTATTTAAGACTCATATCTTAACTTAATTTAACAGATGATAAATAAGACTGCTTTCTAGAAGTTTTGTGTATTTTCTCATTACCTGATGAGAATACAGGGCTCAGTCATTACTTTTACCTGTGCTTTCTCATGTTTTCATAAATTACCTGTTGCCAAGGTCATACTGTCCTTTGTGATAAGAAAATACAGGAGAAATTCCAATATTTCCAACAAAATCTTTTAGCCAAAACCGTTTTCTTCTATACCATGCTTTCAAAATTGCTAACATCAATGCTTCAACGGTCACCTCCTTGTGAATGTCACTGCCACAAATAACTGTATGGTATCTGATGGTGTTCTATTTTTGCAGACAGTATTACAATCCCCACAATTTGAAAGACAACAGCAAAATTTAAAAGAAAAAAAAATGCATAGGAAAACTATTAAAGATATCCCAGCACACCTTGAGTTTTCTTTACTGAATTTAGACTTATTTTACCTTAGACTTTAGCTGAAAGAAAGAGAATTTCAGGCCATTGCGGTGTTAGCAGGCATAATCTGCAACGTGATGGTGTTTTTGTCTTTATTTAAAGGCAGACTAAAAGGAACCTTAACTGTTAAGTGAAGAATAAGAATTTACAGAAGTTTGTTATCTTGCTGGTTGTGACTAATGAAAATAAAGCACTTCTGCAGTATCATGGATCATAATTAACAGATGTTAAAAATCTGCTTTGATAGAGACTCTTGGGAGCATTTTTCTCCTGGAATGATTTACAGTAAAATATCCCAGTATTACCTTGTCCTAATAAGATGATAAAATACTTAAATGATTGACTCAGAACATTTGCATTTACTGTCTGTTATTCCACTTTTGAATTGTGTTCCATGCTCCTGTTCTTCTTTGCACTAAGAGTTTAATGAAACAAGAGATGCAGCTACCGGATGTGGAAGAGTACAAGGTTTTAAATTTATTCTTGGACTCAGAATGGGTTTGCTTCATTTGTAGGAGGATGATTGGTTTTACGCAACACCCTCTTGTGTTCTCTGATTACTTTGGCTGCTCTATGGCCAAAGTTGTATTGCAATAGGTTTTTGTCATTTTACTTCTATTATTAGATGAAAGAGACAGCAACAGACTGAGAGAGTTGGGGTTCTTCAACCTGGAGAAGAGAAGGCTTCCAGGAGACCTTAGAGCAGCCTTCCAGTATCTGAAGGGGGCCTGCAGAAAGGCTGGGGAGGGACTATTGACAAGGTCTTGCAATACCAGGACAAGGGGCAATGGGTTTGAACTGTCAGAGGGGAGATTTAGACTGGATGTTAGGAGGAAGTTGTTTGAAGTGAGGGTGGTGAGACACTGGCACAGATTACCCAGGGAGGCTGTGGTTGCTCCCTCCCTGGAGGTGTTCAAGGCCAGGTCGGATGAGGCCTTGAGTGACCTGTACTAGTGGTAGGTGTCCCTGCCTCTGGCAGGGGGTTGGAACTAGATGATCCTTGAGGTCCCTTCCAACCTTACCGTTCTATGATTTTATGATTAACATCCAGACACTACCTATTAATCAACTACAGGCAATCCTTTCATAAGTTTTATGTATTTACTTGCTCTCATTTTCAGAATTCAGCCTGAAAAACCCTTTCTGTTTGTTGTCCTTCATTAAACACGACCCTAGGTGTCCCCCTTTCTTCACTTCAGTAATAATTTCTGGCAGAAAATTGAAAACCAGCCTATGCTATAGGTAACTGTGGCAGCATTTAGCCATCAGGGAGAATCTCAGGTGTCTTAAATAGGGAGCAATGAAGTACTGATTTGATACCTGTTGATTTCAGCTGAATCTGTGTTGACGCATGACTTGTTTTGACCTCATCGTGCTAAACGCTTTCCCACATGAGACCTACAAACCTTATTCACAGTATTTTCCTACATCTCCTCCAAAACTTTCTTTTGAAATCCTGTCAATCCTGCTCCTTCCCATTAGATTTTTGTGCTGACAAGTCTGTCAGTGTCTTGACATACCACCAATAAATATGGAGCTTTGCTGACTTATGACTCAGAAACTATGATCTGCATGATCAAGACTGCTATTTGATCAGCTCTCTTACCCAAGCATTTAACTGGTTTTAGGAGTGTGTTTAGTAATTTCCCTGGCAGTTGTTCCTTGATGCAAGGTGTAGCATTGAAGGTGATAATAAAGCAGGAAAGTCTTTTGAGGCAGGAGAAAGGATGTAGATTTTTACAACCTGTTATATATAAAAGAGGTGAAAATAGTATTCTATGAATAGAGCACCTACATTTAAAAATAAATTTAAAAAAAACACCAACTAACCAAACAAAACCCCACCAAAGCAAGAAACAGGTCACAAAGTAAAGAAAATAAACCAACCAATCAAAACAAACAAACAAACAAACAAAAAACAAAACAAAGAAACAACAATAAAACCATAAACCACACACACAAGATATAACAATCCCAAACAAATAAAAACTCCCTTCTAGCTGTTCATAGAATCATAGAATGGTAAGGTTGGAAGGGACCTCAATATTTTTGCCTTCATTCTTATTTCTCTAAACAAGTTTCTGGCAATGAGTTGAGCATGCAAGAGTTTGTCTATTCTAGATGCTCTAATAGATATTTCATAGAATGGTAAGGTTGGAAGGGACCTCAAGGATCATTTAGTTCCAACCCCCTGTCATAGGCAGGGACACCTCCCACTAGGACAGGTTACACAAGCATCCTCCAACCTGGCCTTGAACACCTCCAGGGAGGGAGCAGCCACAACCTCCCTGGGAAACCTGTGCCAGTGTCTCACCACCCTCACTGGAAAGAGCTTCCTCCTAACATTCAGTCTAAATCTTCCCTCTGCCAGTTTAAACCCATTGCCCCTTGTCCTGTCATTACAAGACCTTGTCAATAGTCCCTCCCCAGTCTTCTTGTAGGCCCCCTTCAGATACTGGAAGGCTACTCTAAGGTCTCCTTGAAACCTTCTCTTCTCTGGGCTGCAGAGCTCCAACTCTCTCAGCCTGTCCTCATAGCAGAGCTGCTGCAACCCTCTGATCATCTTCGTGGCCTCCTCTGGACCCTCTCCAACACTTCCATGTCCTTCCTGTGCTGGGGGCTCCAGAACTGCACACAGTTTTTTTTACTTGTAATTGTTTTTCCAATTTAGCTTTAACTTGGTCCTACCTCAAATTTCCTGCCCTCCTTTAATAAGTTTTCTCTGAAACCTGTGTGAGGCATTTTCTTTCTTTCTCTCCCATTTGCTTATTTTCAGACTGATAAATATGTGAACAATCTGGCTTCTATTAGGTCATGGAATGGATAAACTGAATGCCTGTTCTGGGAGACTGAATGATTGACTGATACAGTTCTTCATAAAAGGTTGGCACTATTCCTGGAACTGCTCAGTGATTTGATCGTACTCATTTGCAAAATAAAGCACTACGAGATAGTATAAAGCATGCTCCCTTGGAAATGAATTTGGTCTGGCAAAACACCTCTGAAACCCGTACCATATTTGTTTTCTACATAGACAAGTTGGGTAACTGCTCTACAAATATCCTAATCTACTGGTGCCTCATACTCGTACTGTACTTTTTATTTGTCATTTCTCTAATATATCAATGTCTCTTTTTACACAATGGTTCAAAATTAAAGTTTAAAAAAAAAAAATCTGCAAAACACTGCTTACTTAAGACATGACAGTCTGTATTTAGTCCAAGTGAAGAAAACAGAGCTTTCTGCAATTGAATCATAGAAGCATAGAATGGTAAGGTCAGAAGGATCATCTAGTTCCAACCCCCTGCCATAGGCAGGGTCACCTCCCACCAGGACAGGTCAGTCAAGGCCTCCTCCAACCTGACCTTGAACACCTCCAGGGAGGGAGCAGCCACAGCCTCCCTGGGAAACCTGTGTCAGTGTCTCACCACCCTCCCTAGAAGGAACTTCCTCCTAACATCCAGTCTATGTCTCCCCTCTGACAGTTCAAACCCATTGCCCCTTGTCCTGTCATTACAAGACCTTCTCAGTTGTCCCTCCCAAGCCTTCCTGTAGGCCCCCTTCAGATACTGGAAGGCTACTCTAAGGTCTCCTGGAAGCCTTCTCTTCTGCAGGCTGCAGAGCCCCAACTCTCTCAGCCTGTCCTCACAGCAGAGCTGCTGCAGCCCTCTGATCATCTTTATGGCCTCTTCTGGACCTTCTCCAACACTTCCATGCCCTTCCTATGCTGAGGGCTCCAGAACTGCACACAGGACTCCAGATGGGGCCTGATGAGAGTAAAGGGGCAGAATTCCCTCCTTTGCCCTGCTGCCCATACTGCTCTTGCTGCAATCCAGGACTCGGTTGCTATCTGGGCTGCATGTGCACACTGCAGGCTCATGTTGAGCTTTTCATCAACCCAGACTGAATCCCAGTTGAATGTCATTTGTAAACACAAATGCATCCCTCCTCAGCCCTGCTTCTGTTCAGAACCCTACCATTCAAAGACGAATTTTCTGCAGTGAGACAGGAATGCCTTATTGTGTCTAATGTCTACTTCCAAACATTGTGCATATGAATGTATTTGAATATATTTATGTGCACATTTGTGTCAGAATTCACTGAGACCAAACTTGTTTCATGTTAGTGTCTTTTCTGAATCAAAAGACATCACTTTACTTCAAAATTATTAATTTTTTTTGTTAAAATATTAGCCTGTACTGGAAGAATTCTTCCCTCTCAGGACTGTGTCATAACTGTAATTAGTTGAACAATGAGATTTGAAGAGTAAATACGTATCTATCAGTGGTTGACAAGATGTTGTAACAAACAGCTGCCATAGGGTAGGAAATTACACTGCGTTTCAGTGTTTGTTCAGGTACATGCAACAGTAAAAAGGTTAAACTGCTAGAACCAGGTTTACACACATGTTAAAAACAAACAAACAAAAAAATCCATCAACACCAGCAACAAAAACCAAAGAACAAATCAAACCAATAAAAAAACAAACCAAACCCAAGAAAAAAAAAAAAAAACAATAAAAGAACCAGGAATAAAGTTAATCTACAGGTAACTTTCAGATGAAGCTGTTTGCCTCAGTTTTGCTTCTTGTTTTCACCAGAGAAAATTTCAGAAACTCACTAAGAAATAATAAGGAGATTATAGTTAAACTTCAGAGAACTCATACTGACTGTTCAGATGCTTCATCCTTTAATGACTGTATCTTCAAAGAAACAGTGGCATCTTCATCTCTGAAGAGGCTTTGTGAAGTCACTTTTTAAGCAGTGCTCACTGCTTTTTTGATATGCTGGTCAAGCAGTGATTCTAAATGCAGTCATTTAAGATTACAAGCCTCACATCAAAACCATTTTGAAAGTCTACCCATTGTCTTCAATGAGTTTTGAATTAAACCATTTAACAGGCATTCTTCATTCACCCTGAAATCACATTCCTGATTTCTGCCTTCTGGACTTTGCCCTGTTATGGTATTACTCCTTTATCTTTTGCTCTCATGGTTTTTTGTCCACCTTTTCTTCTGTCAACATCTTGCCACTGCAGACACTTCCAGGGACAAGTTTAAAGCAGAAGACTTGTTTGTTTTCCCAGTGTTCCTCTACCTTATTTCAGACAAATCTGCTAGATAGCCAACTTTCAGAGAGCTTGACAACAAACTTTGAACCTGATCTTTCAGAAATATGAGAGCTGGCATGATGTTTATTGCTAGATATCCTTGCATTAAACTGATGGTTTAAGCTTTGTTCATACACAAGGACCATACAAATGCAGTGTCTACATGTCTTTAGAGCTTCAAATATCAAACTCCCTTGCTTTCACTACACTCTCTTCTCTGTTTTCAACAGACAGTGGAAAAAATAATTGTCAATTCCCTGGTCCAGAAAATTTTGCTAAAAATTAATGTCATTAAGGAATTGTTATCTTGGTTCAGTGATGCTTTTATGGCACTTTTCAAGGTACTGAATATGCATAGTCGTGCATATAGGCATTTATGCGTTCACTTTCTCACAAGTATTTGGGTACACAGAGACAGGTAGGAGTGTTCAGAGTGTGTAAAGTCTCTTTACAAAGAACTGAGAGCTTAGACAATTATCATTCCATAGCAGTCCAATTTTCTACTGACTTACTGTAACCCTAAAACTGACACATTTTGCCTTAAAAAAAAAAAGGCAATTTTTTCTAAACATTTTCTCACTGTCTCAGAAGTGCATGTCACTGTAGTATCTGCTCTTGCAGTCACATAATGGTTTAAAATGTCTCATACATCTCATATATTTTGATTGTGCATTGTTTTCTTTTTGCTGTTGTGTTTGCCATACTGCACTCGCAACTCAACCCCAAAGCAGCAGAATAAAGCTGAGCAAGTCCCAGTAATTTTTTGATTAATTACAGTTTATGAAATGGAAAATAAATTTAAAGAATATTTAGTCATGGGAGGTGAAGAAGAGGTGCCTACAACTTCTGACATCAGCTGTCCACAGTTCAGTTTGCAGTACAGGAATGGTTTCTAATCCACAGGTTGCATCTACTAGAGAAGAAGGTCTAAAGTTCATGTGGCGGTAGGCCTAAGCAGGCCAAAATAGGCTTGTACATGTCCCGGCTTGCACAGGCATGTGTTTATACTCTCCCTCATTCTGTTTTGGGGAGAAGCAACCACAGGAAAGAGGACAAAGAGCCTGGAGCTACTGAATCTAAGGACTGTGGCCTGCCCAGACCTGGTTTGAACCCTGCGGTAAACAAGGTACACAGGGTTGCCTTGTGCAAAGCTGTGCTCTGCCCTTAAAAGGGTAAAACAAGCCTATGGCTTCACCTCGTACGGTCAAGCTTGGCTAACTGCCATTCTGATGGCTGCTCTGTGTCCAAAGGCCCATTAGTCTCAGGCTGTATTGATATAAAGGGAGATGAGCAGGGAGCACAGTGTGCCTTTGCCATTACAAGTTGTAGCTGCTATTATATGTGTGCTCCACTATTGTATCCATGCTCCTACTACTTTATTGCATCCTGAGCTGTGTGGAACTTCAGCAACCAGGATCAGGCTCTAAAGCCTCCACACATTTAGCATGTGGACCGTGCTGAGACTGCTCATGTCATGGTCATGAGACCTACCTGCACCTGAAAGCCTCCAGCCAGATGGAAGCCCTGGAGATACACAGATCATCCAGAGAGTCAAAACCAGATCACAGATCATCTCCCTCCTTTCTTCAGCATCCAGAAGCCAGGGGAAACTCCAAAGCCTCTAACAGCTACCGACAGCAACCCTACCACGAGCTTTGTGTACTGCCAGATAATATTTTTGTGAATAAATACTTAAAGCCTCTTGCAATTCACCATTGCCTTCTGCCATAAGCAGAAAGGAG
>VWZE01008310.1:62001-81508 GCA_013396675.1 Eubucco bourcierii
TGTTTAATATTAATAAACTATATTAATATTTTTTAAAATATCATCTCACAGTAATTAATTACCCCTCCACTACACTTCAAAAGGCTTGAATGTGGTGTGTTGATTAAAAACCTCATTTTATTGTTACCTCTCATTAAAAGTTAGATATACTTTATATGTGGTTAAGGTGAATCTGAATCAGAGTCCAGACATTTTAAGTCAGCAAAGTAATCTCAAACAAAAGTACTGTTTGAAAATAAAATTATTATAAAATTCATTTAAATATTGGTCATTAATTAAAATGGAATTATTCTCTGTCCTTTCAAATCTCTTCTGCTTGACTTTTTTTGGAGGGTTTTCAGCAGTCTGAGTACTTACTGATTGTAAAAGCTTAATTATATATCTGGGAAAGGGGGTTATTATTTATATTACACAGAATAATAGAAATGTGACTATTTGCACTGTGATTTGTGAAGCTAACAAATATATTTAAGAATGATGGACTCCTAAAATGCTCATCCCTAGAGCATTAATTCAGATAAATGTTAAAAATAATTATGTTAAATTGGTTACCAAGGAAGTCTAAGCGGTATCAAGTTGCTATGGAGATGTTTAGTCTCTTCTCAGAGATGCCAGAACAGCTAATGCAATCTTTCTTAGATGCATCACTTAAGATAGAAAAAAGTCAAGATGGGGTGGGAATAGCAGTGGCTGATGTGGGATACAAATCAGAATTGTTGAAAAAGGTCATGCAGGAACTATAAAATTACATTTTGAGTTATGTCAAGTGATCAAACTTTACTTCACATCCAGAGTATTTCGAAGAATGTAAGACTATCCTTAATCTTGACAGGTAGAAAACAAAAAATCATATTAAGATATGCATAGACTTTTAGTGATCAAGTTGTCATGAATCAACTCGCTTTACCTGTCTTTACCAAGCCTCCAAGTAGAGTTTACTTCATACATGGTGTTGTTAGGGAATATGTAACTCTCTGAAGTAGAGTTTTTAGTCTCTTCTGAAGCATACAGTTATAGAATCATAGAATCATGGAATGGTAAGGTTGAAAGGGACCTCAAGGGTCATCTAGTTCCAACCCCCTGCCATAAGCAGGGACACCTCCCACTAGTACAGGTTACTCAAGACCTCCTCCAACCTGGCCTTATACCATCTTATTGAGTAGTGAACAGACACTGTAGCATGATGTGTGCTGACAGCTGCACAATCTGATGTGTGCCGCTCTTTTGGTAATGGATTTTCTATGTCATACATTTTGAAAATAAAGGAAATATTGATTAGAATCAACATAATGTTCTTATTTCCCCCGGGTAGCATGGAAGACACTAATGAAATATGTAACCCATTCTTATTATTGTCCATCCCATTTAAATGAATGGCTGAAAGTTTCCACAATTTCTGTGTTTATTTATGGACTCTTGAAGATGTTTGTTGAGACAGTGAGAATATTTCTTCTTGTATAAGTAAGAAGAAAGTCTCTCCTCACTGCAGGGCAGTTGGGCTAGATGACCTTTAAAGCTTCCTTCCAACCTAAAACACTCTACGATTCTGTGAAATAAAGGCTTTAAGAAGGTACCAGGTGTAGAGTTAGTGACCACATAGTTTATGTCCATTTAATTTAAACCAATCGTCTTCAAATTCAAAGCCTAATACTGGGATTGAATTGGTTTTTGTTTTTTAGAAACTTAAAAACATTGTGTCACAGTATCACCAAGGTTGGAAGAGACCTCAAAGATCATCAAGTCCAACCCGATACCACAGACCTCAAGACCAGACCATGGCACCAAGTGCCACGTCCAAACCTGCCTTGAACACCTCCAGGGACGCTGACTCCACCACCTCCCTGGGCAGCCCATTCCAGCAGTCAATGACTCTCTCAGGCAACAACTTTCTCCTCACCTCCAGCCTAAACTTCCCCTGGCACAGCTTGAGACTGTGTCCTCTTGTTCTGGTGCTGCTTGCCTGAGAGAAGAAGGTAACCTCCCCCTAGCTACAACCACCTTTCATGTAGTTGTAGACAGCAAGAAGGTCTCCCCTGAGCCTCCTCTTCTCCAGGCTAACCAATCCCAGCTCCCTCAGCCTCTCTCCATAGGGCTGTGTTCGAGGCCTCTCCCCAGCCTCGTTGCCCTTCTCTGGACACGCTCAAGCACCTCAATGTCCTTCTTCAATGGAGGGGCCCAGAACTGGACACAGGACTCAAGGTGTAGCCTAAGCAGTGCAGTGTCCAGGGAGAGAATGAGCTCCCTGCTCCTGCTGGCCACACTATTGCTGATGCAGGGCCCAGAAAGAATATGAGACAACTTGACCCTAAAGAAGTTGCCAGTTATAGTTAAACTGGGAATCATTTGGATCTAAAGAAGAAGTTGTAAGTGGTAGTTGTGCAATTAGAACCTAAGTGGAGAAGATAAGCTTTTTCAAGCAGTACTTTTATCAATTTTGGTAATGTAATGATTGCTGGTGCTGACAGCTTGTTAAAGCAAGTCAAACTAACAAAAGGTATTTATTTCTAAGAAAGCTTTTGCAAGTACAATTCTAAAACATCACTTTAAAGGAAAAACAAATTCCTTCACACATTCTTCCCCTACTCTGTTGATGTAGAATGGAAATAAATAATGATAATTTAAAAAAGGAAAAACCAAACAATGAAAACCCAACCCAAAATCCAACAACAACAACAAGATCCAAACCAACAAGACCTGTACTAGTGGGAGGTGTCCCTGCCTATGGCAGGGGGTTGGAACTAGGTGAACCTTGAGGTCCCTTTCAACCTTACCATTCTATGATTCTATGAAGAAACCCCAAAAATCAAAACACGTCACCAATGATCTTTGACTTTTGGTGTAAGGCCAGCAACTCTTGCATCCTTAGTGAGATAATTAACACTCCAATAGCTGGAATGAATACAATACTTTGCAAAGTATACACTGACAAGAGCAGATGGGGGTGATTTAATGGTGGCTTATTATTCAGTCCCCTAACACCAAGTACCATCATTTGGTTTCCATTTAGTAGTGTTGGAGCTGTTGTGTTTGTATATGTTCAGATTTTAATTACAGTCATTTCCCATGTCAAATGTTTTCCTTCATTTTTAATGCATCTGAGGCAGTGCTGCAACCCCATTTCACTATAGAAGTGAAGTGTAAATTCCTTAAGGGTTGTAATTTTGTTTTGAGAGACAGAGAGAGGGAGACTCTTCTTTTTGTTGTGTTTCTTCATGTATATTACCTTAAATTATCTTTACTAGTGTTTTTTCTTCTTTAAAATTTGTCACAAATGATGCAAAAATTAATAATCTATATTAATTTTGCTATCCAGGTAAAGATTGTTAATAACTATGACAATTGTTTATTAACATTAAATCTTACCAGAAAACTTATTTACAAGGTCCTAAATGTGCAGTTTGGAAATTTATACACACAGGAAACAGGAAAAACTGGAATACTTTAAGAGGTAACTAGCAAATGCAAACATTATACTGGAAGAGAAGATTCTTGGTGGTCAATATACAGCTTGCAGTTAATTATCCTGCTTATCCACTAAATGGACACAGGAAGCTCCTTTCTGCTTGTGGCAGAAGGCAATTAGTGATTACAAGAGGTTTTAAGTATTTACTCACAAAATGTTTCCTGATTGGCAGGGCTGGCTACAGCTTCAGACAGTACCCAAATGCTTTCAGGGAATTCTGCTACTGCCTTGTCAGCTGCTGAGACTTCTGATTCTTCCCATGCTGCTGGGGAAAGGAGGCAGACAATCTCTGACCTGGTCCTGATCTCCTCTGGATGATCTGTGTATCTCCAGGGTTTCCTGGCTTGATAGGAGACTTTCAGGTGCAGGCAGGATGTCTTGTGATGTGCAGTCTGAGCATGGTGTCACGCTGGCTGTGCAGGCTGATTCCATGGAGGCATTCAAAGCCTGTTCCTTGTAAACTCTTGGCAGGTAGTTTCCAGGCAGTTCAGGATGCAGTGGGACAGCAGGAGCACAGATACAGCAGCAGAGAGTACATTGTGCTACCTGCTCATCCCTTTTTATCTATCTACACAGCCCAAGACTAATGTGCCTTTGGACATAAATTAGCCACTCAGGATGGTACTTTGCCAAACTTGACCAGGTGGTGGAGTCACCGTCCCTGGAGGTGTTCAAGGCACGTTTGGACGTGGCACTTGGTGCCATGGTCTAGTCTTGAGGTCTGTGGTAACGAGTTGGACTTGATGATCTTTGAGGTCTCTTCCAACTCTGGTGATACTGTGATACTGTGATATTAGATGAAGCCAGGGCTTGATTTTGTCCAAATTTGGGCAGAACACAGGCCTTGTACAAGGCAAACATTGTTTACCACAGGATGTAAAATAAGTCTGGGCAAGCCAGAGTCCTCAGATTCAGTGGCTCCAGGTTCTTTGTCCTTTTTCCTGCAGTTGCTTCTCCCCAAAACAGAAGGAGGAGGAGGGATTAATATCACTTAATACATCAGCCTATCTTGGCCTGCTTAGGCCTACCACGACGAGCTAGCAAAAGTTGCACATTTCCAGACTCTGTGCAGGACTATTACATACTCCCTGCTTTAGACCTTGCTTTAGAAAAATGGGTGATTTTCAGTAACTGATATCTTCATGTGACTCATGAGCTAACACCTAGCTCACATCAGATTTCTAAAAGTTACTATTCTGGGTCCCACACTCTAGATGCTAAGGTTATGCTACATTACAAAGCATATAGATGTAAAAAATATCTAGGACTTTTGAAAATCAAGCTGTGAGGACATAATCTTAAAGGGTTGTTTGGAGTTTCATGTTCACAGGCTGATGTATTAAGTGATATTAATAGTTGACTAAATTCTAGTGGCATTAATATGTGGTGGCATGACAGTTTGGGAACAGCATATTAGCTACCCTGCAGCTTTTTACAAACCTTCTACCAGATGGACAAGTAAAGAACTCTCCAGAGGCTAACCTCTTGGCAGTCTCTAAGTTCAACTGAATGTGTGAGTTGGAGCAATTTGGCTCCTAGCTAATTGTTTCAGGAAATCTTGAAGCTATTGCTTCTCTAGCATTGGGATTTGTGTCACTCAATGTGTCTTTATACTTGCATTGAAGATTTCAGAAGAGGGCAGTCCTTTATGGCTGTGTTTAGAGAAAAGTGTTCTGTGTTACCCACCCAAGGTATTTATCTTGGGCAGAGCACTTTGTGGTTAACATTACAAGGAGAAACTCAGCATTTGGGCAACTTAGTTTACTCAGTACTCAATATTCTACACTCCCAGCACCTAGCTGTGTGGGGACTGATAGTTACTGGTCCTGTTGTTTCAATTCTCTGAACACTGCAATTCATCTATAGTCTTTCCAAAATAGAAGCCTTGCAACATTTTTCAGCCTAATCCAACCAAAATCTGTAAGTATCATAGAATAATAGAATCATAGAATGGTAAGGTTGGAAGGGACCTCAAGGATCATCTAGTTCCAACCCTCTGCCATGGGCATGGACACCTCCCACTAGTACAGCTCACTCAAGGCCTCATCCAACCTGACCTTCAACACCTCCAGGGACGGAGCAGCCACAACCTCCCTGGGCAAACTGTACCAGTGTCTCACTACCCTCACTGCAAAGAACTTCCTCCTAACATCCAGTCTAAATCTTCCCTCTGCCAGTTCAAACCCATTGTCCCTTGTCCTGGCATTGCAAGACCTTGTAAATAACCCCTCCCCAGCCTTCCTGTAGGCCCCTTTCAGATATTGGAAGGTTACTATAAGGTCCCCTCAAAACCTTCTCTTCACCAGGCTGCAGAGACCCAACTCTCTCAGTTTGTCCTCATAGCAGAGCTACTGCAGCCCTCTGATCATCTTCATGGCCTCCTCTGGACCCACTCCAACACTTCCATGTCCTTCCTATGCTGGGGGCTCCAGAACTGTACACAGGACTCCAGGTGGGGTCTGACGAGAGCAGAGTATCAGACAAATTCTTCAGATCATTCTTGTAAATTGATACTTATCTGATTAAAGAGATTCTGCTTCAGCATCAGATGAGTAATCTAGTTGTTGGAAATAGAATTTAGCAAACCCATGTTGTTGTTCATTCTGAAAGCTTTAATTAAAGCCAGTTTTTAATTGTTGCAGTAAGGATTATCTGAGAAATTATAGCGGCAGCAAAGCGGCGAAACGGCCAACATTTTGTAAATGAGCTTCATTTGAGAAACATGGCTTGAAATATATTTAGTACCAGCACTTCAGAGCAATGGTAGCCAAACAGATCCCAGTGTGTTTGTATCGATGCTATGTGCGCTTGATAAAATACCAAATTACTACTGTGTTGTTATGCTACCTTCTCTGAATATTTCTTCACCAAGTTATAGAATCACAGAATCATAGAATGGTAAGGTTGGAAGGGACCTCAAGGATCTTCTAGTTCCAACTCCCTGCCATAGGGGCATAGGGACACCTCCCACTAGTACAGGGCACTCAAGGCCTCCTCCAACCTGGCCTTGAACACCTCCGGGGATGGAGCAGCCACAACCTCCCTGGGCAACCTGTGCCAGTGTCTCACCACCCTCACTGGAAAGAACTTCCTCCTAATATCCAGTTTCAATCTCCCCTCTGCCAGTTCAAACCCATTGCCCCTTGTCCTGTCATTGCAAGACCTTGTCAATAGTCACAGTATCACAGTATCATCAGGGTTGGAAGAGACCTCAAAGATCATCAAGTCCAATCCATTACCACAGACCTCAAGACTAGACCATGGCACCAAGTGCCACGTNACCCTTCAGGTAGTCGTATACCGCAACAAGGTCCCCCTTGAGCCTCCTCTTCTGCAGGCTAACCAATCCCAGCTCCCTCAGCCTCTCTCCATAGGGCTGTGCTCCAGGCCTCTCCCCAGCCTCGTTGCCCTTCACTGGACACACTCAAGCACCTCAATGCCCTTCTTAAATTGAGGGGCCCAGGCAACTATATTCATCCAACTATATCTATCTATCTATCAACAATCCCACACTGGAAATAAATGGGACAGAGATCCTTCTAAGCTAAGTGTATTATGCTGCAGCTGTTACCTTAGGTCTCTGTTATAGCTTTGCTTGCAAGGTGCCTTTCCCACACCAAGGTGAAATTTCAGCATTCCAGGCTTGGGCTTTGATGAGTATTTCTCTTTCTGGGCCACCCATTACAGCCACCTACTGCACTGCACACGTTAGACCAAGGCCTTCTGTTTGCTGAAAGTGTCTTTTATACTTTCCCAGTATTTTGACACAGTGCAAGGGATTTAGTTTGAAAGAACCCTCCATCCATAAACACAGAATAAACAGTAAAAAATGTTAAAATTCCTAATGGAATTTTAACCTGAGTGGAAATTCTAACCAACAGAACTGTAAACAGTTTAGTCTATGATATGTGATTCAGCTGAGATGTTATTCTTTATAAAAAGCAAGGAAATATAATGACCAGCAATGTGACAAAAAGATCTAACTACTCACTGAAAACTTTTGGCTTTGTGCAGTAAGAGAGGAGACAGTATAAGAGGGAAAAGGGAACTATGGGACACGGATTGATGAAGAATGGGATATTAATATAAGATATTAAACTGCAATAATTTTGTCCAACTTCTAGACTCACCATCTCTCTGTACTGTATTCTCATGTACTTCTACAAAGGCTGCATACATGGCTTTTTATTACTACTTTTCATTTGAGTTTGGGATTTCTCCAACTGGGCATTTTTCCAGCTGCTGACATGCTCTGCAGAGAAAGGTTGCACAAAGAGGGCATTTCTTTGTCCTCAATTTAATTCATAAGAGAGGTCCTAGAGGAATTTTTTCAGGTCATGGTATGTCTTGCTGATTCATGATAACTAAGAGCTTCTGCAAGGACAAGCATAAGAATTGGTATTTTTTACCTTTCTAAAGTAAACTGTTCCTGATCAATGCTTTCATTAGGTATTTGGTGCACAGATGGCTACCATTTATTTAATGAGACCCAGGGGCAGGGAGAGTAGGGATAAGTTGAAAGATAAAGATAAAGAACCATCATAGCTGCTTTTAAAAATTTTCATCGTATTTATTCAAACTTCTCTAAATATTTTCATTTCTATAGCAAAAAGTTATAATCTTAGAAGATTATAAGGAAAGACACTTTGAACACACTGAAGTTAAACCATACAAGTAGGCTGGATATCACAATTGTTTACATTTGATCATTGCATTTAACTATTGAGCAACTCTTGATCAACTATTGATCAACCATGAGGACGGGTTGAGAGAGCTGGGGCTCTTCAGCCTGGAGAAGAGAAGGATTCGAGGAGACCTTAGAGTAGCCTTCCAGTATCTGAAGGGGACAACAGGAAGGCTGTGGAGGGACTACCTCTAGTTGCTGTCTACAACTACCTGAAGGGTGCTTGTAGCCAGGAGGAGGTTGCTTTCTTCTCTCAGGCAACCAGCACCAGAAGAAGAGCACACAGTCTCAAGCTATACCAGGGGAAGTTTAGGCTGGAGGTGAGGAGAAAGTTGTTGACTGAGAGAGTGTGACTGTGAAAAAGGCCAGTATCATACCATAGTACTTGTTGACTTATTTAAATGTCATAAAACAGTTTAAATATAGTAGTGTTTGGCAGATCCAAAGCAATGTTTCTAGACACACACACCAAACCACATTTCTATAGGAAACCTTTGCCCATTCTTGCTAGCTTCCTTGTTGAGCTCCTGGCAGCTCACCTGAACAACTGAAAGCCTGAGACCATCACAGAGAGCTCTTAGGCAGACTGCCAGGTGAAGAGTTCCCAATCAGGACACTGTTTTCTTTCCCCAAGGTTTTCAAAATGCTTTGGTCTCTCAAAGAAAATGCATTTTGAAAGAAAGTCTTTCAAAGACAGAACTACTACTCTCCAGTCATCTCTGCCTAGTAGCCACTTCTTTTGCTTCAGTAAACATTTCAAAATGAGTGTCTGCTCTCTCCCATTCAATGCACTTGAAGTTCAAGGAGGTATCAAAGTAAACTCGCATTTGAAGTGCTGTCATCTACATGGTTGTTCTAGAGTATGAATCAGTACTTCTTGTGCTTTACTGTGGCATGGTTTTTTAGCAGATATGGATAAAATGCTAACTCAATTGCAAGTTTCTCCAGAGGCATTTTTGGAGATATACTAAATATATGCCAATTCAGAAGGCAGCGTGGTTGCTTTTGAGGGTGTAGCTGAGACTGCTACAACAATTAGTGGGTTAGATTTGATTCTCACTGTGCTGGATTGAGGCTAATTGGAATGTTTTAATAAAGAAAATGACTAAAGAATTTTCTAAAAAAATTCTAAAATACTAAAGAATTACTAAAAAATTAATAAAGAAAATAGGCTGTGAAAGGAAAACAATGGTGATGTCTAATTCACTCATAGGTTTGCTGAGATGGATAAGAGAAGAACTCAAAACATTAGATAAGGCAGTCAGCCTCTCTCTGGGGCACAGCATCTCAGCCTAGCAGCTTCTGGCTCTTTCTCCTCTCTGCTGAGTAATCTCACTAACCAGTTTTCTTCTAACCCCTCTGGCCAATCCTCCAAGCTCACCTTGCGTGTAAGGCAAACCTTGAGGTAAGGTATAGGGGTGGGGAGAAGGTGGAAGGGTGGTTGGGAGCCCCTCCTGGGNTTTATTGCTGGTTCAGTCTGGAAGTTAGGATGAAGTTATTTTACATATTTTGAGGGATGGCCTGGCCAGCATTCCTCATTTGGGTCATCGTTGGGAAGACTGATTCCTTTCTGATTGCTTTAATGTGGAGAAAGCTTAAAAGGATGTTTTGGAGCTATGGAGAGTATCTTTTTGGCTGGCTTGGTTTTAATCTCACTGAAAATACTCACAACAGTGTAAATTAGTAGCAGCTACACTGGAATGACTAGAGCTAACCAAGAGAAACATCCCTCTTTTGGTTTTTGTTTTGGTTTGGTTTTATATATTAAGAAGTGTTTTAAAGCAAACAGTATATATGGATCTCACCTCTCTTAAATTAGCTTCACTAAAAAAAAAAATCATGTAATAAGTTCTCTTGTTTTGCTATATGAAGTGAAAACCATATCATACCTAAGTGATACCCAGTTATAATCAATAAGATCAGAAACGTTCAGCAGCAGCACTGAGCAAATTGAACAATTGTCAGAGCAAACCAGTAAATAATTCTGCAATTTCCTGCCAAAAAAAAAAAAAAAAGCAAACCAAACCAAATGAAACCAAACCAACCAAACAAACAAAAAACTGATAAAAACCCAAAACCAACAAACAAGCAAACAAAAAGCCCAAACAAAACAAAAAAACAAAACCAAAACAAACAAACAAAAAAAAACAAAACCAAGACATAAATGTGTAATATATTCTGGTAGCAGGAAACTGATCTTACAAGTAAGAAATTTCTAAACATATATCGAAAGAAACTCTAGGAAGTCCAGTAAGGAACTCTAAATTGCATAGGTACTATATAAGCCCTAGAACATCCTGGCCGATTTTCCTGCCTTTGTAAGTAAGTTAAGAGCATCACTCAACAGGGCAAATATCACGGTTTCTACTACATTCCTTCAAAAGAATCTGCAGCTCTCTATTCTTAGACTTTTAAGCCTTTTTAAATACATAAGTAGCTCTCACAGTACTCATATTAGAGCCAGATTTTCAAAGGAGTTTAGCTCTTATTTTAGCACCTAAATAAATCGGTAGATTATCAAATAAACTCAGCTTGTTGTCATTAAGCATCTTAAGAGCAGGAGGGAGACAGAGTATGGATATCTTGAGCACGTTTTTCAAAGTTTGACTCTTTTATTTTCTCTCTCTAAAGAATACTGGAAAACCTGATTCCAGTTCCATGTGCCATGTAACTGAATCATTAGGCATTAGGGTCTTACCTCATCTTTAAGAAAAAAAGAAATCGATCTGTCTGTCTGTCTATCTATCTCTCTATCTCTCTATCTATCTATCTATCTATCCATCTATCAATCCATCCATCTATCCATCCATTCATCTATCCATCCATCAATCCATCCATCCATCCATCCATCCATCCATCCATCCATCCATTCATCCATTCACAGTATCACAGTATCACCAGAGTTGGAAGAGACCTCAAAGATGATCAAGTCCAACCTGATACCACAGACCTCAAGACTAGATCATGGCACCAAGTGCCACGTCCAAACCCACCTTGAACACCTCCAGGGACGCTGACTCCACCACCTCCCTGGGCAGCCCATTCCAGCAGGCAATGACTCTCTCAGGCAACAACTTTCTCCTCACCTCCAGCCTAAACCTCCCCTGGTGCAGCTTGAGACTGTGTCCTCTTGTTCTGGTGCTGGTTGCCTGCTGGTTGCTGCTTTTCTGTAGGCATCTTTCATTTCAATTTCATCTTGGATGGTCAAAGGTTTTAGAAGTGATACAGTAGCTAAAGCATTGATGCAGTTTAGGCTTCAACAGAGTAACTTTTGATTTGTCTGTTGTAGAACTGGTCCAGGGAAAGTGTTTGCTATTTACCCCTTGTACTTTTACAGCACATCAATAGAGATATAGTAGTAAATTCAAGTCCTCATTTGTGTTTACACTCTGATTTTTGCAATAAAACTGTGTGCCTTTGGTACTGTGTGCAAAGTATTTGGTACAGATTCGGGGAGACTGAATACATGGAAGACTACACTATTCTAACAAGTCATGTCCAGGATTTTGCCAACTTGTTAATGCAGAGAAAGCTGAAAGTTGGTACTCAGTTTGTAGGAGCCTGAAGACAGCTTTTATCTCCTACATGACACTTTCTTCTAGATGAATGATTAAATTCCCTCCTATCTGCTGACTAAGCAATGAACCGATAGAACGATGGAGAAAAAGAGATTACCAAAGAGGACAGGCAAGCAGGTAAAAGGAAAACATCTACACTGGTGATGTTGCTGGAGATGAATGAATTTGTAGCAGAACTCAGAATCTCCTTCTTTAAAACAGTCACTTTGTTTAAAACTCTGAGATTTGAAGAAATAGTGTCAAAAGGAATGAAAAAAACTGACTCAGTGTGGTATGGTCAAACGCAATTGAACAAGGAAACAAATGACAAAGTTAACAAGTTTGCTCCATGTACTTGTTATTAATAACTGTACATAACAAGAGGACACAGTCTCAAGCTGCACCAGGGGAAGTTTAGGCTCGAGGTGAAGAGAAAGTTGTTGCCTGAGAAAGTCATTGACTGCTGGAGTGGGCTGCCCAGGGAGTTGATGGAGTCAGAGTCCCTGGAGGTGTTCAAGGCAGGTTTGGACGTGGCACTTGGTGCCATGGTCTGGCCTTGAGGTCTGTGGTATCAAGTTGGACTTGGTGATCTTTGAGGTCTCTTCCAACCTCAGTGATACTGTGACACCTTTGCATTAAACTAACTCATTAATGAGTAGCAGGTTGATACATTTAAAGAGGCCAAAGTGACATTAACCATTTTTGATAAGACTGGAAATCCAGACTGGGCTTCCTGGTATTGTAACTAACTTGTATTGCTGGGCAAGCATTCAAATGGGAGATCATGAAAAAGCTGTGCTTAAGAGTTTATTAAGGTAAAAACTGAAAACGTAAAGAGCAGTAGATATGGGGTTGGGTTTTCTTCTTTTTTTCTCTGTCTATTTTTTTTTTTAGCTTTTCATAAACAGAATTTGAGGGTTTACAGAGTGTTGATGGGGTTGAGATAATGGTGATAGCATTCAGTAAATAAAGGGTGGAAAATTGCTACAAAACATTGATGGGGTTGAGATAATGGTGATTGCATTCAGTAAATAAAGGGGGGAAAATTGCTACAAAGCATTGATGGGGTTGAGATAATGGTGATTGCATTCAGTAAATAAAGGGGGGAAAATTGCTACAAAGCATTGATGGGGTTGAGATAATGGTGATTGCATTCAGTAAATAAAGGGGGAAAAAAATGCCTCAGCTGTAATGTTGAGACTTTCTGCTAGTACTAGAATATATTTACACATTTTAGTAGGATTAAAACTGTAAAGAGGAAGTTAATCAGTTTACATTAATCATAGCCAGAGAAAAACTTCGCTGACAATTGTAAGGATGAAAATAAGGATCCAAATCCATAATTGGTGTGATTTAACTTCATTTACAGAATCAGCCTTTGATTTAATGTATCAATTAATGAGGTAAAATAATTACAGTTTTGTGTTAAGTAGATATGCTAAGCATATGGTAGATGTTAATGCAAAGATAGGAAGATGAGTAGCCACACTGTACTGTTGTTTAGTGCAAATATGAGCTATAATGTTAGCCAGTTACTTGACTGGACCCCAAAGTGTTGTCATTACTTAGTTTATTCCTTTCAAGCTGGTAGAAATTTTTTTTTCCTCCTCTATCATGTCCAGATTGGGAAGAAAAAAAAAAAAAAAAAAAGGTTTTAAAAAAGAATTTTCNNNNAAAAAAAAAAAGGTTTTGAAAGAGTATCTCTGCTTCAGATGCCATAACTCCATGTTTTGTCAAAAAGGAAGTATAAGACCTCCTCTTAATGCTTTCTTTGTTGCCTGCCTAAGCCTTGTTATATGGTCAGCTATTTGCATCTAATCTTCCAAAGGCAAACTTCTTGTTCTGTGGGTTTTAATTTACCAATTAAATTTAAATTTAATTTACCACAGTCATAGGTTCATAGAATGGTAAGGTTGGAAAGGACCTAAAGGATCTTCTAGTTTCAACTCCCTGCCATAATCAGGGACAGCTCCCACTAGGACAGGTCACTCAAGGCCTCATCCAACCTGGCCTTGAACACCTCCAGGGACGGAGCAGCCACAACCTCCCTGGGCAACCTGTTCCAATGTCTCACCACCCTCACTGCAAACAACTTCTTCCTCACATCCAGTCTAAATCTCTCCTCTGGCAGTTCAAACCCATTGCCCCTTGTCCTGTCATTGCAAGACCTTGTCAATAGTCCCACCCCAGCCTTCCTGTAGGCCACCTTCAGATACTGGAAGGCTACTCCAAGGTCTCCTCAAAGCCTTCTCTTCTCCAGGCTGCAGAGCCCCAGTTCTTGTAACCTGTCCTCATAGGAGAACTGCTCCACCCCTCTGAGCATCTTCATGACCCCCTCTGGACCTGCTCCAACAGTTCCATGTCCTCCCTGTGCTGGGGGCTCCAGAACTGTACATGGGACTCTGGGTGGGGTCGGATGAGAGCAGAATAAAGGGTCAGAATCCCCTCCCTTGCCCTGCTGACCATGCTTCTCTTTTTAAGAACCAGTGTTTCTTCTACCCAGATATTCAGCAACATTAAGAGTATCCCATGAATTCTACAACACTTCCAAAATGGTTTCAATATCAGAAACTTTAACTTCTGGTATTTACATGGATAGAACACAACGAGCTAGTATCACCCACAAAAGAAACATGACTTGCAGGGCTGGCTGCTCTGCAAGGTGTCTAATCCCCGTTCAGTAATCAATTTCCTTACATAGGACATGTTTCCCTTGTTGAATATTTCACTCTTAGCTGGTTTTCTCATCACCTATCTCAGTTTCCTAAGCAGAGTTTTTTGTATACCTTTCTGGTGATAATTTTCTGCAGAGATCTCATTACCATATCCAGAGGAAGTAGAATTGTGTTGGAAGTAGATATTTTTTAAATGTTTTCCTTAGCTTCATAACTCCCAAGAAATGTTATCTCTGTGAATTTGACAAGGTTATTATGTCTGGTAAATGTGCAAAGTATTCATTGTGATATGAGTAAATGGTCACTTGCCTTACAGTACTAATTGGAATCTCTTTATGTACAGTTTATTTTGTGTGTGTGTGTGTATGGGGTCACACATTTAACAATTTTGTATCTCATATCCAGTTCTAGCTTTTGGAGGTATTTTCTAGGGTGGTGGTGGTGGTTTGGTTTTTGTTTCTGTTTGGTTTTTTGTTGTTGTTGTTTTGGGGTTTTTTGGGTTGTTTTTTTTCTTTGTGATTTTTGGTTTGGTTTGGTCTTTGTATCTGCAAAGTGTATTTTTATTAAGATTAATTCTTTCTGTCAAGACAATGAATTCAAAAATCCCATAGAGCTTACAAGTTTTCAGTCTGTCTAGCTCTTTGCAGGCACTTAGAATTTAAATTTTTTAAGCACAAAGGTATAGCTTCAACTTTTAAGTACAGGAAAAAGTGTTTATTTCAACAGGAAAATACACAATTATAGTGGTTTATACTAATAGCATAAGACATCTAGGCACACTGTATTGATTTAATCACCCCAGAGGTCTTGAGAATGGAGTTCCTGGGAGTATTCAGGTGTCTAATGAAATAATCTATACATTCCCACACAGATGTGTTTTGCATAGAACAGCAGTGACTTCTTTTTACTATACTAAACCAGGTAAACAGAAGGTATATTCTAATCCAGGTAAGAGAAAAAGTAGAGAAAAAGTACTTTTTTTTTTTTTTTTTCTCTTAAGAATCTCCTCCAAGATAGTAATAAAAATAATTTATTTTAATAGAGATGGTTCATGAAGTAGCTCAATAGATTAAGAGGATTTCAGTACTGGAAATAGCAGGTACAGAAGCTGGGAAAGCCATGCTTTATTTCAGACATATCATTTCAAAGGAAGGAAGAAAGCAAATCAATAACTGTCATAGTATAAAGGAGGTTGGAGGATGTTATTTAATTATATATATTATGTATGTATATTTTAAAAAGAGAATTTTCTCCATTGTCAGTACTTCATAAGGTTTCTATTTGAGTTCTTTTGGAGCTCTTTCTCAGTTTGTGCTAAATGATGGTATACTTATTAAAACACCGTTTCAGATAAAAGTCTTTTATCATTCTGAAGGAGTATCACAGTGTCACAGTACCACCAAGGTTGGAAGAGACCTCAAAGATCATCAAGTCCAACCCCTTACCTCAGACCTCAAGACTAAACCATGGCACCAAGTGCCACGTCCAAACCCGCCTTGAACACCTCCAGGGACGCTGACTCCACCACCTCCCTGGGCAGCCCATTCCAGCAGTCAATGACTCTCTCAGGCAACAACTTTCTCCTCACCTCCAGCCTAAACTTCCCCTGGCACAGCTTGAGACTGTGTCCTCTTGTTCTGGTGCTGCTTGCCTGAGAGAAGAAAGCAACCTCCTCCTGGCTACAACCACCCTTCAGGTAGCTGTAGACAGCAAGAAGGTCTCCCCTGAGCCTCCTCTTCTCCAGGCTAACCAATCCCAGCTCCCTCAGCCTCTCTCCATAGGGCTGTGCTCCAGGCCTCTCCCCAGCCTCGTTGCCCTTCTCTGGACACACTCAAGCACCTCAATGTCCTTCTTAAATGGAGGGTCCCAGAACTGGACACAGGACTCAAGGTGTGACCTAAGCAGTGCAGAGTCCAGGGAGAGAATGAGCTCCCTGCTCCTGCTGGTCACACTCTTACTGATGCAGGCCAGGATGCCATTGGCCTTCTTGGCCACCTGGGCACACTGCTGGCTCATGTTCAGGCGGGTGTCAATCAGCACCCCCAGATCCCTTTCTGTTTGGCTACTCTCCAGCCACTCCCACCCCAGCCTGTAGCTCTGCATGGGGTTGTTGTGGCCAAAGTGCAGCACCTGGCACTTGGATTTGTTGAGCTCCATCCCCTTGGACTCTGCCCATCTGTGCAGGCGGTCGAGGTCCCACTGCAGAGCCCTTCTGCCCTCCAACCCAGCAACATCAGCCCCCAGCTTGGGGTCAGCTGCAAATTTGCTGGTGACTGACTCAACGATAGCAGTTTACAATGAAGTTGACAAGTAATCTAAAATCAAAGATAAAAATGTAGAAATTATTTTCTTAGAAAATAATTGTTCACATTCTCAGGATTTTTCCTCGTGATTTGATTGGTAAAGTATGATATTCTCTAGTAGTTATATGATTTCAAGATCTGTGACATAAAAGTTTATCAACTAACATATTGAACATTGAATTAGATCCTTACTCTATTGTCCTGCACAACCTGTATTTAGAATCATAGAATCATAGAATGATAAGGTTGGAAGGGACATCAAGGATCATCTAGTTCCAACCCCCTGCCATAGGCAGGGACATCTCCCACTAGGACAGGTCACTCAAAGCCTCATCCAACCTGGCCTTCAACACCTCCAGGGAGGGAGCAGCCACAACCTCCCTGGGCAACCTGTTCCAGTGTCTCACCACTCTCACTGCAAACAACTTCCTCCTAACATCCAGTCTAAATCTCCCTTCTGCCAGTTCAAACCCATTGCCCCTTGTCCTGTCATTGCAAGGCCTTGTCAATAGTCCCACCCCAGCCTTCCTGTAGCCCCCTTCAGATACTGGAAGGCTACTCTAATGTCTCCTGGAAGCCTTCTCTTCTCCAGACTGCAGAGCCCCAACTCTCTCAGCCTGTCCTCACAGGATTTAGTCTATTCAAGTTGTATACCATGAAAAATGTCAACATATTCTGGTGAAGTGTGAAGTAATTGTGAGCCTTTATCTCCATAACTCATCACAAAACATTTGAATGCACCTTTAACCTTGAATTGTTCTGTATTGTAATATGGTGAAACAAAAGGAAGTATAACTAGATTTCTTTTCGGTTTCCTCTCTCCCCCCGGAAGGCAGCGTGGCTAAATGGAGGTAAAACTGAAATTGTTTGCTTTTCTTTTTGATAAATTGTAAACAATACTTTGTATTTTGGGTGAAATCATATCATGTGAAATAATGCATTGAAGCAAATCAAGAAGCACATTGCTATGGATCTCTGTGAACCTAATTAATGCCTGCTTAATGAGTAGGCTCTGAATTACCTCGTGGGACTTACATAGGTGTGTCATGCCCTCCTTTCCCATGCTTTTCCTGGCTGGCCTACATTTCTTAAGTATACTGCAGCTTCTCCTTTGGTTAATAACAGTAGCAGATCACACATATATCGTGTGCCACAGAGAGAGCAGGTCTCGATGGAAAGAACAGCTCTGCTAATTGTTGACCAGGGAATAGCAGTTAATGTTGGAAGCCAGCAGCACTGCTCTTAGAGCTGAATTTTAAACTCTCTTTCAGGCCTTAAACTCTAGTTTCTGTCTCTGGAAAATTGCATGAATGCAATGATGATGATATTGTTCTGCACTTAATTAAAGCAGAGATGAATAACAGTGTTTTCCCTTGTGTGGAATCTGTAACACTGACCTTACTAACTGTTTTTTAACCTGTTGAAAATCAGTTTAGTTTTTTCTGACTTCGTAAGAATCTTGATATGACCTCATCCTGAATATTATATGCAGTTCTGTGCTAGTTTAGGGCTAATTGGAATATTTTAATGGCAAAAATTATATTATAGTCTGTGGAAAGGAAACAATGGTGAAGTCTACTTCACTCATAGGCTTGCTGAGATGTTTAAGAAAAGAATACAAAACAAAGATAAGTCACTTGGGCTGGCAGTCAGTCTCTGGGGCACAGCATCTCGGGCTGTCTAGTAGCTTCTGGCTTCCTCCTTTCTGCTGAGTAACTTCAGTAACCACTTTCCTTCTAACCCCCCTGGCTGATCCTCCAAACTCACCTTGTGTGTAATGCAAACCTTGGAGTAAGGTATAGGGGTGGGGAGAAGGTGGAAGGGTGGTTGGGAGCCCCTCCTGGGGTCTCTGATTTCTGGGAGGGGAGTTGTGTTTCTGTATTACCTTTAAGTTGTCTATGTCTGTAACTCTTCCTGTCTATAGTGTATATCTCTGCTTGTACATTGTGCTGAGTGGTAAATAGAGCTTCAGTCCTTAATTCCAGCCAGTTGAGTCTAGTCTGGGTGATTTTACAAAGTGGGGTGGGGGTGGAGAATTGCCAGACCATCATAAATTTTGGGGTCCACAATGAAAGAAGGTCCTTGAATGTTTCCAGAGGAAGGCGACAAATCTAGTGGAAGGGTGTCACTACCTGGTATCCCAAGCCAACAGTGGGGGACATTGTCCTAAGATTCAAAAAATTCCCTTGGATTAAAAGCAAGCTGACACCAAACAGCTCATTAGTTGGGTTTATTAGAGTCAAAGAAAACTCTGGTAAAAACCTGAGCAGAGGGAAAATGGGAAGAAAAAGGAGAGGGAAAATAGAGAGAGAAAAGGAGAAAGAGTGAGAGAGTTAAGAAGTAAGAGAAAGAGATATCACCAGCAATTGGGTCCAGCAAGGGTTTCATACAAATAGTCCAACTTCTTGGTGACGAGTGTCCATTCCAGCAGAGTCTTCTGTGGTAAATGCAATACATGGACCCTAGAAACTGTAGTAATAGTTCAAAGTTGTGTCAATGGAAGTTCAGGATGGATGACAGGAAGCATTTTTTTCCTGAGAAGATCATGACACACTGGAACAGACTTCCTAGACAGATGGTCAATGCCCCAAGCCTGTCAATGTTTAAAAACCATTTGGACAGTGTGCTTAACAATATGCTTCCAGGTAGATGGACTAGATGATCCTTGTAGATCCTTTGCAAATGAAATAGTCTAGTCCATAACCTCAATATTTGCATCCTCATTCTGAACCATAAATGCATATCTATCTATCCATCTATCCAACTATCCATCTATCTATCTATCTATCTATCTATCTATCTATCTATCTATCTATCTATCTATC
>VWZE01008310.1:82507-103147 GCA_013396675.1 Eubucco bourcierii
ACTCAAGGCCTCATCCAATCTGGCCTTGAACACCTCCAGGGAAGGAGCAGACACAACCTCCCTGGGCAACCTGTGCCAGTGTCTCACCACCCTCACTGGAAAGAACTTCCTCCCAACATCCAGTCTAAATCTCCCCTCTGCCAGTTTAAACCCATTGCCCCTTGTCCTGTCGTTGCAGGACCTTGTAAATAATCCTTCCCCAACCTTCCTGTAGGCTCCCTTCAGATACTGGAAGGCTAATCAGGTCCCCTTGAAGCCTTCTCTACTCCAGGCTGAAGAACCCCAACTCTCTCAACCTGTCCTCATAGCAGAGCTGCTCCAGCCCTCTGAGCATCTTTGTGGCCCTCCTCTGGACCCGCTCCAACACTTCCATGTCCTTCCTGTGCTGGGGGCTCCAGAACTGCACACAGCACTCCAGGTGGGGTTTAACCAGTGTGTAGAATGCAATCTAATTTGTGAAACTGTACCAGTACTACTTTGTTCTAACTAAAAAGCTTGGTGAGTACTAAATTAGTATGTTTCCCTTTAGAATATCTTTCCCTCAGATAAAGATTTTTGTCTCCAAAGTTTCAGAGCTCTATACAGATTCCTGCTGTATTCAATAGCACTACAAGTAACAAAACCTCTCTCATGGATTTCATTGAGTTTAGATAAAGCCCATTAACACTAATCCAGTTTTCCGTTTTGAGATGGAACGTTATTATTTTTAGACTAGTCTGCCAAATTGTTTTAGATATATAATATAAAATTAAATCTATATCCATTCTCATTTGGGTTGCATTAATTTCCTCAAAGTCAAATCTTACTTCATTTATGAGATTAATGGCATTGATTTCGGAGGCTTCAACTAGAAAAATACCTGCACTTAATGGAACAATTGTACCAGTCCCTTTCTGCCTATGAAACTTATATCAATGGTGAAAACATCTTCCCCCACTCCCAGCAGCCACCGTTCCCCTCCTTCTCAGATATGTTGTTTTCCATATAAGTGCAAGCTTTTCAAATAAGAGCTTAGTCTCTGACCCTTCTATAAAACTGATTTTATCTTTCTTGTTTTTTTCTTAATTTGTTTCAAACTGAACTTTACTTGGCCCCACGTCTACAGTAATTGAAGTCTTTGTGAATCAAGTATGATGTTTAAATTTATCTTATTTTAAAGGGTTTATTACTGCAAAGGATATTTAAGTGAAAATTGCAGGCATGATGTTACCTTTCAGGCTAGTAACTTGCTGTATGTGATACTGAATCATAGAATCATAGAATAGTAAGGTTGGAAGGGACCTCAAGGATCATCTAGTTCCAACCCCCTGTCATAGGCAGGGACATCACCCACACTAGTACAGGTCACTCAAGGCCTTGGACACCTCCAGGGAGGGAGCAGTCACAACCTCCTTGGTCAACCTGTGCCAGTGTCTCACCACCCTCACTGGAAAAAAGCTTCCTCCTAACATCCAGTTTCAATCTCCCCTCTGTCAGTTCAAACCCATTGCCCCTTGTCCTGTCATTGCAAGACCTTGTCAATAGTCCCTCTCCAGCCTTCCTGTAGGCCCCCTTCAGATACTGGAATATTTGCTAGGGTGGAAGAACAAGTAACAACTGAGACACAAATTTATCAGGGACAAATAAATCCCTGCTATTTAATGTGCAATTCTAGGGGAATTAAAGTGAATGCCGTGTAGTACTCCTCAGATTTATGCAACTGTAACAGTTGGATTCTGGGGGGGGGAAATGGTGTTTGTTTGTGGTAGTTTGCCGGTTTGGGGTTATTTTTGTTTTGGTTTGGTGTTTGTTGTTGTTGTTGTTGTTTTGTTTTGTTTTGTTTTGTTTTTTCTTAATAATGTCTATATATAAAGGTCCCAAACAGTCTTGTCAGAGATCAAGGGTGAAATTTGGCATAATTTGCCATGCTCTGCTAGCAGTACTGTCACAGTGCCTTGAAACCCTTCCCTTTGGCCAGTATGAAAAGGAACCTATTACAAACTCCACCACCTATATCTATAGATACAGGCAGCCCCAAGTTTCTTAGGCTGAACACTTCTACTGGTACCACATAGACAGACTGTAATTTCTAATAAATCTATTCCTTATTAAGTATGATTTTCCCTCCTCTCTCTACTTCCGTTGTAGATCTTCCTGAGTGATTACATATATTTATAAGATCCATTGACTTGCTTTATATCTGGATGGCTTCAACACTCCCCCTCCTAATATTAATTACCTTAGTTAACATTTATTACATTGTATTAAGAGACCAATCATACTGTCTTCAACATCTTCAACCTCCTTTGTCCCCACTTTGTTATGCATTCCCATTATCACAAACTGGAAGTCCCTGAAATACAGATATACTCAGGGCTGTGATTTTCCTGCCAATGCAAATGTCAGAAAGTGTGTGACTAAAATGGTATTTCTCTTCCTCAGTTTTCTTTTGCTATATGGCTTTCCAGCTGTGTATTCACATTTCTTGTTTCTATGCCCTCTGAAGTCTTCTTTTCCCTCCAACTTCTCTGACTTTGTTTACCTCCCCCTCAACTAACTTTCAGGTACAATAAACAATGCAGCAAGACTGGCAGGCTTCATGCATCATCTTAAATTGCTTTTGAGTTCAAATTTTCCACCTTAGTCCTGGACACGCCAGAATGCAGTGTACATTAAAATATATACCTGAATAGAGTAACAGCTCTTCTATACAAATAAAACCTATAAAGATCCATAGGAGGACTGTGGGGAAAACAACTTTGAGTTGGGGAAGTAAGAGATATTTTATTACTCCTATATAGTATGTCCCTAGCAGATATAAAAACATCTTTTGGGCTCACACTACTTTGGTTTGGGGTTTTTTTTGAGTTTGAGGGTTTGGGTTTTATTTAGAGGCAGGCAGTAGAGCTGGAAAGATCAACTGGTGATTTACTAAGGCTTGTTTTTACTTCCTCAGGTCTCTGTGACACACAATTATGACAAACTAAGGAAAGAGGAGGGAAAATCCTGGATAGAGTGAATATAATTGGTAGGGGGAGGGAACACAAATGTGCATCTGATGAGTTGGCTAAAATATTTTCTCTGTGTGAACTAATTTATGCAAAATACTTTCCTAAGTATAGTACAGAAAAGTGATTGATTTAAGGTGCTACAATTCTTGAATATAAATGTAATATAAAACATAAACTAGCAACATAGCAGATAACATTTCCCCAGTATTAGCTTTTGCAAGAATTTCTTAAATTTTGTCTCCTAATAAGCTGAAAAATAAAAAAACCTTCACAGGATCACAGGAGATCATCGAGTCCAATGCAACTTACAAGTTGTAAAAAATCCAACACCTTGGCTCACATGCAATTATTTTGTTTTACTCTCGAGTTTTTTACATATGTTTGTTTTTTAAAACCTGTTGAAGTGAAGCTGTTTATATATTGATTTTTAAAAATCAGCATATACTTTCCTACTCACTAGAAAAAGAAGAAAAGTTTTAAAAATCTGAAAATTAAAATCAAGCAAGATTTTTGATCCAGTAGTACTGTCTGATGAAAGTTTTTTGTCCAACAATCTTTGATTACTCCTGGAAGGAAGGATGCTACTACTTTAAAATTTTTGGTGGTTTGGGTTTTTTTTTGGTTTTTTCCTTAGGTGTTTTTCAGAAGATGTTTGTAATCTTTGAGAAATTACCCAAAAAATCAGGAGTACAAAACTGTATAATTTATCATATTTTCATTAGCAGGAGTATGTTGCTAATGAATCAGCCAGGAGAAGAGAAGGCAGTATCGGCCTGGAGAAGAGACAGCTTTGAGGAGACCTGATAGTAACCTTCCAGTATCTGAAGGGGCCTACAGAAAGGCTGGGGAGGGACTATTGACAAGGTCTTGTAATGCCAGGACAAGGGGCAATGGGTTTGAACTGGCAGAGGGGAGATTTAGACTGGATGTTAGGAGGAAGTGGTTTGCAGTGAGGGTGGTGAGGCACTGGCACAGGTTGCCCAAGGAGGTTGCCCAAGGTTGTGACTACTCCCTCCCTGGAGGTGTTCAAGGCCAGGTTGGAGGAGGCCTTGAGTGCCCTGTCCTAGTGGGAGGTGTCCCTGCCTATGGCAGGGGGTTGGAACTAGCTGATCCTTGAGATCCCTTCCAACCTTCCCATTCTATGGTTCTATGATTCTATGTAATCATCTGCAAGACTATTTCTATTGTAGAAAGACTGAGAAGGCCATTAAAGGTAACATACAAAGCCTAACTTTCTGGAGGGTAAAAAAGATTCTTTGATCCAGAATAAAGAACAAGCAGCAGCCTGCTACTATAAAAGATAATTGCAGTCATACATTTAACAGCACTAAATTCCACTAAAGAAAACTACAAAGAAACCAAAGAGGCAGGAAGGAGATTTCCTGGGAATGAGATGCTGAAACAAAACACATTGAGGAAACTGAGGTCACTGAGAGGAACTGCCTGACACTTCAAAATGCACAAAGCTGGGACACTTCAAAATGCACAAAACTGGGTAAAATCACTTGCATGTAATAGCAGGAGGAGAGTGAACCCCTGACACAAACACACTCACAAATGTATCTGCCTCTGCATTCTATGTGGAAAAGCATGTTTCAGAGATTTGTCTCTCAGTTGTACAACATTCCACAGAGTAAATGTGTAGATGGACAAAGGTTTATTTGCTCTTTGTGTTATTATTATAAGCCCTACATTTTGCTAGAGGAATATAATAAAGTGAAGTCATCTTTTGTAGATTTTATTTTTTTTTTTAATAGAGAAATATGCAATTGTTCTTTCTACTTTTTACTAGAATCCCTTCAACAGAGGAATCATAGAATCATAGAATCATAGAATGGTAAGGTTGGAAGGGACCTCAAGGATCATCTAGTTCCAACCCCCTGTCATAGGCAGGGACGCCTCCCACTAGTACAGGCCACTCAAAGCCTCATCCAACCTGGCCTTGAACACCTCCAGGGAGGGAGCAGCCACAACCTCCCTGGGCAACCTGTGCCAGGAAAAGGAGCAATTGTGTATAATACTTGAGTAGGTGCTAATTCAGTTACATAAACTAATTCCATTTGCCAGCGAAAATCTGAAAATTTGAAGCAAGATTTTAAGGAAGCATTTTTCACAAGGATCTGGATTTAATATGTATTCACTGAGCCAAATTAATTTACTGGTTAAGTGTGAAATAACAGACTCCAATGTAAAATAATTAACACCATAACCATCTTATATATGGACACTATTCTGGAGTTAACAGTACAGTAATGCTATGCTAATAAAATGAAATATGCAGTAACTTGCTTGCTTTAACTATCATATTAAACACCAATTAAGATTAGAACATGCATCACAAAATTAAATGTATTTATAATTAAATGAACCAGTAAAAAAGGGAAAATAAAAAGGAACCACTGTGTTGTCTATGAGGACTCAAACAACACAGAATCATAGAATGGTAATGTTGGAAGGGATCTCAAGGATCATCTAGTTCCAAACCCCTGTCATAGCCAGGGACACCTCCCACTAGTACAGGGCACTCAAAGCCTCATTCAACCGGGCCTTGAACACCTCCAGGGAGGGAGCAGCCACAACCTCCCTGGGCAACCTGTACCAGTGTCTCACCACCCTCACTGCAAAGAACTTTCCAGTCTAAATCTTCCCTCTACTGGTTTAAACCCATTGCCCCTTGTCCTGTCATTACAAGACCTTGTCAACAGTCCCTCCTCAGCCTTCCTATAGGCCCCCTTCAGATATTGGAAGGCTGCTATATGGTCTCAAAGCCTTCTCTACTCCAGGCTGCAGAGCCCCAACTCTCTCAGTCTGTCCTCATAGCAGAGCTGCTGCAGCCCTCTGAGCATCTTTGTGACCTCCTCTGGACCTGCTCCAACATTTCCATGTCCTTTCTGTGCTGGGGACTCCAGAACTGCACACAGGACTCCAGAAAGAATAACATTTTTGTTCTGTGTATGAATATTTTTTAAAGTTACCACTCATAGATTTGTTTATTTTTTTCTTTAATTGTAATTTGAGAATTAGTCTTTCCAAGTGCTTTGAATAGTGTATTGGTTTCAAAGGGACAGCCATGGACCTTAAATTACCTTGGTTCATAAGCTTTTTGCTGAATCAACGTTTAAACTTATTTCCATGGTCTAGCCCTGCAGTCTCTATTTCCCAGAATGTCATCTGGGAGGTCCTGGGATGTTCTAGGCTAATAAAACATTTTAAATAGTTTAAGGGGTTTCACTCATGTCATCACTAATCCAAAATAAATCATCTTGTAGAACATTCTTTCCTCTTTAAGCACATAAAGAGATACCTATTTATCCCCAAGTAGTTTGGCACAGAGGCTATACGACTGCTAAGATTTTTTTAAAGACTGTTTTTTCAGTATATGTGGTCTAGATATAAATTCTAAACCCAACAAGTATTGGTTGTTTGGGTTGTGGGGATTTTCTGGGTTTGGTTTGGTTTTGGTTTAGTTTTGGTTGTTTGGGTTGTGGGGATTTTCTGGGTTTGGTTTGGTTTTGGTTTAGTTTTGGTTTTGGTTTGTTCTGCTGTTCTTTTGTTGTTGTTTGCTGGGGTTTTGGGGGGCTTTTTTTATTTTTAAACCACATAATTTTCCCAGTTCCTGGCTCAGTGTTGTGGAAGGCCAAAATATGACTAAGCATCTCCTGGCTTGTCCAGACACATTTTCTGTTCCCCCTCTCTTCTACTGTTGGGGGAAGCAAGGGCTGGATAGGAGAACAAAGGCTTGGTGCCATTTTGTCTCCTTCTCTCTTGTAAACAGAGTACCCACACATCTTTGTACACTTGTTTGTGCCCTGTCCTAGCTCACCTAATATGGTGAAGTTTGGCAAACCACCATTCTGACTGGCTAATTTGTGGCTAAAGAGCCATTAGTCTTGGGTTGATAAAAGGAGATGCAGCAGGCAAACAGGATGTGCGCTTTCTGTGCTTCTGCCTTATCATGCTTCTGCCTCATTGCTCTCTGCCATTGTACCTGCCATGCTCGGCCTGCTACATAATAACAAGTCCTGATAGTTTGGGTTTGTCTACCTGGAAACTTACCATGCCTCAAGTTTACCAGGAGTAGGCACTAAATGACAGAACAAGAGGACACAGTCTCAAACTGTGCCAGGGCAGGTTTAGGTTGGACATTAGGAAGAAATTCTTCATGGAAAGAGTGATTGCCCATTGGAATGGGCTGCCCAGGGAGGTGGTGGAGTCATCATAGAATCATAGAATGGTAAGGTTGGAAGGGACCTCAAGGATCATCTAGTTCCAACCCCCTGCCAGAGGCAGGGACACCTCCCACTAGGACAGGGCACTCAAGGCCTCGTCCAACCTGGCCTTGAACACCTCCAGGGAGGGAGCAGCCACAACCTCCCTGGGCAACCTGTGCCAGTGTCTCACCACCCTCACTGCAAAGAACTTCCTCCTAACATCTAGTATAAATCTCCCCTCTGCCAGTTTAAACCCATTGCCCCTTGTCATCCCTGGAGGTGTTTAAAGGGAGGCTGCATGAGGCACTTAGTGCCATGGTTTAGTTAATTAGAAGAGTTAGATGATAGCTCAGACTCAGTGACTCTAGAGGTCTTTGCCAACCTGATTAATTCTGTGGTTCCATGAATTGAAATAAAACCTGCCTGTATCATTACACTCAGCACTCCAGAATCTGAGGATTACCCTGTTTCTGAAGGCTATGGTTATCCTATGACAAAACAAATGTGCCAGACCCCCCAGCTTGCCAACGCAGTTTAGTGTCAAACAAATAAAATTACACCTTAAATTTATACAATTACATTTTAGAAAATTTCCATCAATGTCAATTCCAGAATGCTCTTAGCTGTGACATGAACTTCAAGCATAAAAAGATTATTAGGATATAGTCTGGTCAGCAGCACAGCAACTATACAGCTTCAGGAACTGATACTTGAAAAAAAAAAAATTTAGGATTAGGAGAGAGAAAAGGCAAGTGAAATCTCAAGAGTGAAGAAACAAAAAGAAATAGAGACAGTGAGAAAGAGAGAGTTTACTGAGATCTTAGTATGGATATAGAAAAATAGAAAAACCTAGACTGAGACAAAGCAGAAATGATAAGCTGCTGCTTCCTGGCAGCAGGCCAAACTGAAGATACTCATCACAACAGTAAGGAAAATATGCCTGCTGTAAATCCTATGGGAGACCAGGATGCAGAAAAAGGCTGTGAAACTGGAAAAGGTATCTGATTATATTTTTTATTAAAAAGTTAAAATGCTTGTTAATGCTACATGTCATTAAGTCCCTCAGATAGCAGCCCTTATGCATACCAGCAAAATGTGGATTTACTCCAGAGACAACTAGAATGCCAGTCACTGCAGAGAGCTAAGTCACAACAGCTGACAACAGCTCCTAGGTTTCTTTTGGTAAAAGTAGCTTTATTTGGTCTCCCAAAGAAAGATCACTGACTATAACATCAATAGGAGACACAAATGAACATGGAATTGTACTGCTTGTCAACTTACACTGTTGGGATGAACACATGGGATCTCATTAAACATGAACAAGATGTATATTTAATAGTCCTATATATAAAGAGTAAGCTCTTTCCTCATGTCTAATACAACTGCTGAAATTCAGTAGTACTTAAGAGGATAACCAGGATACTGTGTGCAGTTCTGGAGCTCTCAGCTCAGAAAGGACATGGAATTGTTGGAGTGCGTCCAGAGGAGGCCACAAAGATGATCAGAGGGCTACAGTAGTTCTCCTATGAGGACAGACTGAGAGAGTTGGGGCTCTGCAGCCTGGGGAAGAGAAGGCTTCCAAAAGACCTTAGAGTAGAGTATCTGAAGGGAACCTACAGGAAGGCTGGGGAGGGACAATTGACAAGGTCTTGCAATGACAGGACAAGGGGCGATGGGTTTAAACTGGCAGAGGGGAGATTTAGACTGGATGTTAGGAGGAAGTTGTTTGCAGTGAGGGTGGTGAGACACTGGCACAGGTTGCCCAAGGAGGTTGCCCAAGGTTGTGGCTACTCCCTCCCTGGAGGTGTTCAAGGCCAGGTTGGAGGAGGCCTTGAGTGCCCTGTCCTAGTGGGAGGTGTCCCTGCCTATGGCAGGGGGTTGGAACTAGATGATCCTTGAGGTCACTGCTAACCTTACCATTCTATGATTCTATGATTCTATGAACAAATCTAACCAAATGTTTGAGTTCAGTGAATACTTTGTTTTCAATAACCAACCTTATATACTCACTGAAGAGTTACTTTACATCACAGGATCTCTGCAGTTACAAGATCTGACCCAGAGCTGTATGTAACTGCTACCTAAGAACACACCTTCTAACTAGCACCTTCCTTGGCTAGTCAGAAAAGCTTCTGTAATAACAGGTCTTCAACAATGACCAGAGGTAGCTGCACAGCTATCATATCAACCAAGATTAAAATCTTCACCCCAATCACACTGGAGTGTAATTAATTACACTGAAGTTGAGTGGATTTTTTCATCTTTCTGCTGCTGATATGTCATCATTATAGAATCATAGAATGGTAAGGTTGGAAGGGACCTCAAGGATCATCTAGTTCCAACCCCCTGCCATAGGCAGGGACACCTCCCACTAGTAGAGGTTACTCAAGGCCTCATCCAATCTGGCCTTGAACACATCTAGGGAGGGAGCATCCACAACAATTATGAACATTGCCCCTTTAGGGATACTGTCTGTATTCGTTCTGCACTTCAGCTTACCCTGAAACCTGTTCTCTTCATGCAGCTGGCTGTAAATGGTTTAACCCAAGAGATGTAGTTGTGCTGTTGTTCATGATACTTTTTTTTTTTTTTTTAGTTACTGATTATGATACACAAGCTGAATTTTATATCTGTATTATTATTTCTAAGAAAGAAAATTTAAAATGGACCTCCAGATCACCTGAAATTTCTATACCATTGTTTTGACCAGATAGTTTTTAGACCAAGATGTATTACACGTTTTTTCCCTACAAAGACTTCCTTGAAGTGCTATAAATATTCAGAAAAATAAAGCTATAAAATTATGATGTGTCTCAACATAAAAGGCTTAAATTTGGCCAATGAGTTATGCACAATGAATAATTCAAACAGCTTTCTCTGTATGCACAGTACTGTATAAAATTTAATTTAAGAATTTAAGTATTTGCCTCTTGTGTGATTTTTATGCCGCTAATTTAATACAATTTCCTTTCTCAGAGAAATTGCTGCACCACATTTTGACATCTGTTCTTCAAAGAATTGCAGGGAGGGTTCTTAAAAAAATATACTTTACAATGTTTTATATAAACCTACCCACTTCTATCAGACTCTACAATAATTATTTTAAGTTATGAAGGATTGCTTTTCATTTCATTCATATTCATTAGCAGTGGGCAGATCTCAGAAGTATGTGGGTGACTGAAGGGAGCTCCAAAATGGAGAATTAATGTCTACTATAAAGTGCTGCAGGGAACAGAAATGGAAAAAGTAGAAGCATTCTGTATACCAAATAACTTTTTAGGAGAGGAAATGTAGCTTCTGGACATGTTGGACCTGATGGTGTATTTTGGAAAACATCATAATTCAACCTTCAATGCTGAACGTGGAACCAAAATGTTCTCTTTGATAACAGAAGCAAAGGGGGAAAAAAACCTCACAATGATAGTGTTAGCAATTATTAATTCTATTCACTAACACTGATCACCTATATTTCATAAAGAACTTTACAAGCAAGAAAATTGTCTATTTTCCCAAATGATAAACTGAGGTGCAAAAAAACTGAGACAAACAAACAGAAATTAAAAATTATTTCTTCTTCATATCCACTAATGAACAGTAGACCAGATCAGTGAGCCACCCATATGAAGGGTCTATGTGCCTGAATAATGCAAGTATTTTAAAGGTTGAAAATCAAAATGCTGAGAGCAAATATGAAGTGTTTGAAAAGCAACACATCTATTAATTGTCTGGGGGGAAAAAAATAGTGTCTGAAAAGACTCCCATCTGGAGTACTGTGTACAGTTCTGGAACCCCCAGCACAGGAAGGACATGGAAGTGTTGGAACAGGTCCAGAGGAGGCCACGAGGATGCTCAGAGAGCTGCAGCAGTTCTGCTATCAGGACAGGTTGAGAGAGTTGGGGCTCTGCAGCCTGGAGAAGAGAAGGCTTCAAGGAGACCTGAGAGTAGCCTTCCAGTATCTGAAGGGAGCCTAAAGGAAGGCCGAGGAGGGACTATTGACAAGGTCTTGCAATGCCAGGACAAGGGGCAATGGGTTTGAACTGGCAGAGGGGAGATTTAGACTGGATGTCAGGAGGAAGTTCCTTCCAGTGAGGGTGATGAGACACTGGCACAGGTTGCCCAGGGAGGTTGTGGCTGCTCCCTCCATGGAGATGTTCAAGACCATGTTGGAGGAGGCCTTGAGTGACCTGTCCTAGTGGGAGGTGTCCCTGCCTCTGGCAGGGCGTTGGAACTAGATGTTCCTTGAGGTCCCTTCCAACCTTACCATTCTATGAAAAGTCAAAGAAAAAGGAAACAAATATCAAATTTTATTACATTGCTCACTACCCATAACATGACATAGCAGATGTGGGAGCTGGCAGTTTGAAATGTCAACATGTTGCAAAATTTCCTGGGTAGCTGAAATGTAGTATCAGCTCAGATCAATATACCTGGAAAAAAAATGTCCTCTACAAGAAACAAGCATTTAGATGTGAGCTTAACTCTAATTATTTTTAAGCAGCCAGAAAACATTTGCTGGTGTTGCTTATTATATAATTGTATTTATTAAATGCCATAATCACTGTTTGTTTTTCATGAGTGCAAACACTGCCAGCTAGTTGGAAAGCGAACTCCAAAAAGAATGCAATGTGCAATAGAAGCCTTTTTGGTTTACTATCTATCCTTCTCAGTAAGTTTATTTCATTTGACCATAGATGTAACTGAGGGATACATGTTCAGGAGAAGAATTTTTTCCTAATTGAAATACAGAAATTCACTCATGGAATCACCTCCATTTTTAAGTAGGAAAACCAGTCAACTTTTTAAAAAAGTTTTTTCAAGCACACCATTATTGTTCACCTCTAGAAGATCAGAGGGCTGGAGCAGCTCTCCTATGAGGACAGGTTGGGAGAGTTAGGGCTCTTCAGCCTGGAGAAGAGAAGGCTTCGAGGGGACCTGATAGTAGCCTTCCAGTATCTGAAGGGGGCCTACAGGAAGGCTGGGGAGGGATTATTTACAAGGTCCTGCAACGACAGGACAAGGGGCAATGGGTTTAAACTGGCAGAGGGGAGATTTAGACTGGATATTAGGAGGAAGTTCTTTGCAGTGAGGGTGGTGAGGCACTGGCACAAGTTGCCCAGGGAGGTTGTGGCTGCTCCCTCCCTGGAGGTGTTCAAGGCCAGATTGGACGAGTGAGCTGTCCTAGTGGGAGGTGTCCTTGCCTATGGCAGGGGGTTGGAACTAGATGATCCTTGTGGTCCCTTCCAACCTTACCATTCTATGATTCTATGATCATCTTGTATTTGCCCTGGAGAGACCACACCTGGAATACTGTATCCAATTTTTGGATCCCCAGTTCAAAAGATAGGGACCTGCTAGAAAGAGTTCAGCAGAGAGCCATCAGGATGACTGGGGGACTTGAGCATCCCCTCTGTGAAGGGGGACTAAGAGACCTAGGGCTGTTTAGTCTGCAGAACTGAAGACTGAGAGGAGATCTCAAAAATATCTATAAATACCTGAGGGGTGGGTGTCAAATGGATGTAACCAATCTCTTTTTGGTGGTCAGCAGCAATAAGACAAGGACAAACAGCTACAAACTGGAACATAGAAGATTTCACCTCAACATGAGGTGAAACATCTTTGCAGTCAAGGTGACAGAGCACTAGAACAGGCTACCCAGAGAGGTAGGTAATGGAATCTACTTCTCTGAAGACTTTCAAAACCCACCTGGATGCATTCCTGTGCAGCCTGCCCTAGGTGATCCTGCTTGGCAGCAGGTTTGGATCTCTGGAGGTCCCATCCTACCGCTAAGGTTCTGTGATCTGTGATTCTGTGAAACCAAGGAAAAAACATCCTGCCAGTGTGGGAAAAGCATTCTGTAACACTGTGGCAGGGCACACCCAAGTGCCTGCCCCACTGAAGGTTTGAATAGGGCGTGAAACTGCTCTGCTCCACCCCACCCCTCTGCTTCCAGGGGTTTGGAATGTGAAAGGAGTAGGTGCTAAGTACCTCACTTCACCCCCGTGGGTTTGAACGGGGGAGAGCAAATCGCCCCAGCATATATAAGGCAACAGGACACATTATCTAGTGGGACTCAGAAGGGGGACTCAGAGGAGAGACTCAGAAGAGAGACTCAGAAGAGGGAACTCTACCAGGACTTTGCCAGTGGAACTTGGAGAGGGACTTTGAGGTGGACTTGGAGGAGACTGCTACGTCGGGCTTTAAGAGGGACTGCCAGTCACGGACTGCCAGCGTCGGACCGTCAGATCTTGCCTGCCCGTTGACAGGACCTGCCTCTGCCGATGGTCTACGTTTCAAGGCACTGCTGTGGAAGCCTACTGTGAGTAACCTTTTCCGTTCCCTGGGGCTCCAGGCTGCCTTCATTCCTAAGTGTGGCAAAGCTATTTTTTATAAGGAACCCTTTTCCAAGCTTTCTAACTTCTCTGAGTCACTCAATTCCTTGTGGAAGCATCCTTGTGAAAGATTTTTCTGACCAAATTTCTGAACCCCATCTAATTAATTTTTATATAATGTTGTGGGCGGGGCTTCCTGGAAATAAAATAACTGTGTATTTTATAATTCCTGCCTCCTGAATTCCCACAACCAAGTCAAACAGTAAACTTTTCTATCAAGTCCAAAATCATCAGAGACAGGGCATCTGATATCACATCCTCGAACATCCTTGGAACATCCTCGGAACAACATCCTTGGAACATCCTCGACTGTTAAATTTTATACACAGATTCAGTGACCACTTCACTAAATTCCTGATGTAGACTTACTCAGATCACTACCAAACCTGTTCTCTCTTATTGCAGAGAACACCTCAGTCCTATTCACACACTAAAATGGGAACGGCTTCTATAGACAATAAACAACTTATGACGTAATAATAATCAATCATATGGTAAGGGATAATTTTAATTTCCTGAAAGCACTACAAACGTAAAGTAACCAGATTACATAGTAAGAAATCTCTGAACAAGGATATTTTTTGCTGAAGGATAAATGGGTAATGATCCAGAAATTACAGAGATAGTTTGCAGTGATTGACTTTTTAACATACAAGAAACTAGGAGCGGCGCAAAGATCCGAAAACAGATGTCTGCAAGAGTTTTGCGCCTGCCTGGCACAAAACCAGATGCCTGCAATATTTTAAAGCAGTTCTATTTATATATGACATTTTTTGTAAGGAGTATTCAAAATATGCTTCAGTAGATATACTGTCCAGTTCAGCATATTTTTCAAACTCACACTCTGTATGATTTCAGTAGGACACCGAGGGGCCACATTCTCCTCTCAAAGCCAAGTGCTGCAGAATGTGGAGAACCATGAAAGATTTTCTTTTAACCTCAACAGGGAAAGTGTACTCATTTTAAGTATTTTTTTCTATTTAAGGAGATGCCCAGTCCTACAAGAATCAAGCAGGAGTTACCAGATGATTGCTTTGTAGCTGCAAAGGTTTATGAGTACATCTACTATCACTTAGATCATCAAAGTTTAATCTCAAGAACCACATCACAGCTCAGCACCTTCCAATCAGCAGCTATGACTTCCACTAGCTTCTGAGATATCTTTTTGTTTCGAGCTAAATCACTGAGATTCAAAACTCCAATGTAATCTTATTCTTACAGTGGAGCTAAAACAGGGAGCACGACACTTAGGTTGTACTATGAAAACAAAAGGCAATCTTGCTCATAGCATTAAAAGTGCTTACTCCTATGCAAAAGGACTTGCATAATGATAACTGTTTTTCAGCATCCTCCTGGACAAAAAGAAGCTGGATCATCTCAAAATTCAGAAGATAATGTTTTCTTTTTTTTCCTTCCAGATTATAATTTGATTATATATAGTATTATATAATTTAATTATAATATAATATAATATAATATAATATAATATAATATAATATAATATAATATAATATTATATTATATTATATTATATAATATTACATTATATTACATTATATTACATTATATTACATTATATTACATTATATTACATTATTACACTATACAATATTAAATTAAATTAAATTAAATTATACTACACTATATTATACTATATATACTATACTATGCTACATTATACTATATTATATTATTATTTTATATAATTTTATTATAATATCATCATTTTATTATAATCTTGTTACATTGCAGCATTGTAAGTACTTATTAAAGATTTTCTTGATGAAAACAAAAAGAAAAGATAATTTGACCAGTAGATAGGGACCATTCTGGTGCAACATATCTGACCATGGTTCAGACATACTCTTTATCACACACTGTTTCACAACAACGATCCAGTTTATAGTTATTTCTCTCTGTCTCAGTCTGTACTTCACACAAGTTAAGTGTACTTCTGTGAAGGGAAGGACAACAAGGCATTTAGGTAAAGTAAGGAGCAAAATCCCTTCTACTGTAAGAGAAGAGGTCTTGAGTAACAAGCACTAGTGGGAGGTGTCCCTGCCTACGGCAGGGGGTTGGAACTAGATGATCCCTTCCAACCTTACCATTCTATGATTCTAAGATCAGGTTTGTGACCATCTGAGGAGCTCAAGCATACCTAAACCTATAGGACCTGATGAGATGCATCCCAGAATCCTGATGAAACTGTGGCCAAATTAAAAATATTTTCAGCTGTTCTCCTTTAGTGGTGTTCTTACATGAGGTGACTTAAAAAATACATCTTATGTAATGACAGAAAATTCTGCAGAATTGTAACTTTATTTCCATGTATTGTATATTGGATCATTTGAAAAATATATCTCATTGAAAGCAAAGAGAATTTCTGCAGATCTTGCATTAAAATTATGAAAGAAATTATTATCTGAACAAGCATGACATTTAAATGAAAGATATTCTACCTGATCCACATGCAAATGAGGAAAAGTATCATAAAATTCTGCAACCACATCAGACCGTCCTTGGGGAACAGGCAGAATGCTTTGTGGTTTACTTCAATTTTGTTCATCAAAATCACCAAGAAGTATTTTAATTGAATAGAAGCAAAACTGTCCAATAGAATTCCTTTTTTTTTTCCCCCCCAAAATACAGAGAAGATACATACTTTTTTTTTTCTGCTTTGCAAACTATCATAAAAAAGAGAATTCTTATGCCTATGTATGTCCTTCTGTGAAATTAAATATTGATCTCACTCTTTTATTTTTTTTTTTTTTAATCTTCCTTTAGGCTTTGCAGGAAGGTTTTACTCAAATTAAGGGAAAATATGTTTTCAAAACCAGTCTAAGAGGTGGCTGATTTTTTCTTTCATTACTTACTGCCTTATATATTTCAGTACATGGGCATTTGGGGATTTTTGCTTTTGTAAGGCTCCCCCTTTTTCTGTTCTATTCCTTTCTGTGTTGCAGTTTTCCTTCTGAGTATATATTTTCTGCAGAGGATTGCTCTGGAGATGCAGTATAAGGAAACTACCTGACACAGAAGATTAATGTAGAAGACTGTTTGAACTGCTATTGCATACCAAACAGAGTTCCTTGCCCTCTTTTCATCACTAATTCCAAAGTACAAAACCCTTTTACTCATAGACATTTTTAATCTTCATGTAAATGTCTCATTTTGCTTTCCTTCAAGAGACCTGCCTCAACAGGTTTTGCTTGGGTTCTTGTGGTAACTATGAATAGTCTTCTTTTAATTTATCTTTTCACTATTCATTCTTTTTCAATATATTTTCCTCCATCCACCTCTTTTAATTCCACTTATTTTTATTTCTTGACTTAAATTGCATATGATAAAGGACTCTCAGTTGAAAAGGAGAAAAATAATAATTACAGAAATCAAGAATGGAAGGCACTGGGACATGTATCTCGTTTTGCCATGGTTTTTTTATTTATCAATGGAAAGGAATAAAATCCTGACCTTACTGAGGTAGAAAATTGTTGATGTAAATTTACTATTAAAATCATGGCAATATAGAATCATAGATTCATAGAATGGTAATTTTGGAAGGGACCTCAAGGATCATCTAGTTCCAACCCCCTGCCATAGGCAGGGACACCTCCCACTAGTACAGCTCACTCAAGGCCTTCTCCAACCTGGCCTTGAACACCTCCATGGAGGTAGCAGCCACAAGCTCCCTGGGCAACCTGTGCCAGTGTCTCACCACCCTCACTGCGAAGAACTTCCTCCTAACATTCAGTCTAAATCTCCCCTCTGCCAGGTCAAACCCGTTGCCCCTTGTCCTGGCATTGCAAGACCTTGTCAATAGTCCCACCCCAGACTTCTTGTAGGCCCCCTTGAGATACTGGAAGAAAGACATTGCCATCAAAGATGTTTCCAATAACAATTTGAAGAGTCTTATACTTAATACAATTCAAAATAAATATTTTTTAAATGGTTAATGATGCTATTCTCTACCTAGGATTAGTGACTCTTGATCTAAATCAGGAAGAGTTCAAGAAGGTGTTCAAGGCCAGGTTGGAGGAGGTCTTGAGTGACCTGTACTAGTGGGAGGTGTCCCTGACTATGGCAGGGGTTGGAAATAGATGATCCTTGAGGACCCTTCCAACCTTATCATTCTATGATTCTAAGAGTACTTATTTTGTCAGATCAGCGGCCGAAAGCATCAGTAGGTGGTACTAACAGAGTATGGGAACTTTATGCTGATTTTTGAATTGAATAGCATATATAATTTCCCCAAGTTATTTTTTTTTCTCACCTAAGAAGTCTGATCTAGACAGGAAAGAAGGAACTTTACAGAATTCTTCTCAAAAAGGATTCTTGGTGGTGGGACAGAGAAGGTAAAGCTGGTACATCATGAAGCATACCCTAGCAAAAACGCACTACATAAACAATTTCAGCAGAAGAATGATATTGGAACATATTAAAGATGCTTGAAGGCTTGAAAGTTGCTGGGCTCACACAGAACATTTAAAAGAGCAGTTTGTTTCCTTTGTTCTAACATTCTCTTTCCACCAGCAATATAATTCACCCTGGTGGCAGAGGAATTAAGATATCCTCTTATAGATTTGAACAAATTACTTTACCTTCATGCTCTTTACTCATGCAGAAGCCTGCTCCGTACATCCAGTTGAAAGTGTCCAATTGCATTAGGGAACCAAATTAAAACTGGTTACAGTTGTAGACATATAATTTTATTTAGTAATACTAAGAAATGCAATTTACTTAAGTTAACTAGATGAAGCAGCTTTAATCTTTATGATCCATCAATCTGATGTTTTCTCAGAAGAAAACCCTGTGAGAAATTTGCAAGTAAGTCTTCATTGCATTCCTGTCCAGTAAAATATACACTTTTCATTGGAGGCTGGGAGAATACATCAAAGAACCACTGTTGTGGGCTACATCAGAAGTGTGGCCAGCAGACCACAGACCTCATCATGAGCAGACCTCATCTGCTCCACTCTGGTGGGACCTCACCTGGAGAACTGCATCCCTAACTCAGAGTCCTTGTTGGAGTGAGTCTAGAAAAGAGCCACAAATGTGATCAGAGGTGAAACAGCTCTGCTATGAGAATTGTTCAGCTAGGAGAAAATCCCCAAGGAGACCTTAATGCAATCTTTCAGTACTTGAAGGGGACTTGTAAGAAAGATGGGGACATGGTTTTGAATTGGCCTTGTGATGACAGGACATGAGGTGGTGATTTTAAACTAAAAGAAGACAGTTTCAAACTATATATAAGGAAAAGACTGTTTAATGAGGGTGGTGAAACACTGAAACAGGAAACTCTCTTCAGAGAATTTCAGTTGTGGTGTGCAAAACTCTACACTCACAAATATCAAATTCTCCAGAAAACTACTGAAAATTCCACGTAGTTAGATTCATTGTGTGTAACACCTAGACTTCAAACAACCTGAAGCTTGCACCTCCTTCCAAAATAATGTGTTCACAACTGTCCCTGTTTGGTACTACACCACCTTTAATAGGAAGAAATCACTTTGACGCCACACTCAGCCCCTTGTTTAAATAACCTTGTAATTCACCTCTGAGAATATCCTCTCTGTTAAAACTTGAATAAATGGCTTACAAGTATCATCAAAGCAAAGCTAGAAATTCAAGTAAACATTGACAGAAATTTTCTTTCCAAAAGAGCTGAGGCCTTGAGTGAGCTGTACTAGTGGGAGGTGTCCCTGCCTATGACAGGGGGTTGGAACTAGATGATCCTTGAGGTCCCTTCCAACCTTACCATTCTATGATTCTATGATTCTATTTACTCATAATGAAGGCTGCTGTTATTTACTGTACTTCCTTTCCCCAGTACTCAAACAACAAACTGTGCAGGCAATCTGAAGTCAGTCCACAGAAAGACTTTATAACGTAGTGACACTGAAGTTCTGTTTTGTGTATCTCTTCTTGCTCACTGCTCCAGAGAGTGGCTGTTTCTTTTGATTTCTGGAACACAAACCCAGTAGGTTTTTCCCTATTAGTTATGTTGGCAAAGAACAGCTGGGCATGTTTTGTGATTTGGGTTTTGAAATTTTGAGCAGTTTTTCAGTACTTGCATGATGTCTGAAGAAACCCCACATGTGTGATATTTATCTTCTTTTTCAGGATACCACCTCTGGCTGCTCGATAAAATGATTGAAATTAATAATTCCAGCCTGCAACACTTCAATTTATTCACAGCTGACAAATATCTGTACAGTACGTCTGCTTCCCTCCTGCTGCCCCCAAGTCATTCATTACTTAAACATTCCCATCTGGCCACTTACATCTCCTTGCTCATTGAATCATCTGGCACATGCTTCTTTTCCCTTCTTTGTCTGATAAGATGTATTGTCATTATCTTCATTGTGTTCCTCTGATTTTTGGAGACAAATTAGAACGAGGGCGGAAGGAAAAAAAAAAAAAAGAGGTTTAAAACTTTGGAAATTGCAACTTCTCCTAATCATGAGCTTCAAAACATCAATATACCTTACAGTGTTATTTGTCAAGCTGTTCTCAAACACCTCACCAATATGATAACAAATGCTACCACTGTGGTCAGATTTCAGTTGAACAATTACCTCTTACACTGGAAACCAATATTGCTATGATGGAGTAAGTATGACTATGAGCAAGTCAAAGCTTGATGAATAGGTCACCTATTCCAGATGGAGGTGTTCCTCTTGCATATTTCAAGTCTGCCAGAACTCTATCAGTTACCTCAAATACTATTATATTGTGGGGGTAAAGAAAACCATCTCAAGGTGAAATAGGGGGAAAGGATGTGAAGCAATTTTATTTCATATTTTGTTTCATTTCTAAAGTAATATATTTGATTACACTACTACTAGGGGGGTTGGAACTAGATGATCCTTGAGGTCCCTTAGAACCTTACCATTCTATGATTCTATGATTCTGTGCTAAAAGAATCATGAAGATGGAAAGATAAATAGATAGATAGATAGATAGATAGATAGATAGATAGATAGATAGATAGGTAGACAGGTAGATAGAATCATAGAACCGTAAGGTTGGAAGGGACCTCAAGGATCATCT
>VWZE01008310.1:103180-114212 GCA_013396675.1 Eubucco bourcierii
CAACCTGTGCCAGTGTCTCACCACCCTCACTGCAAACAACTTCCTCCTAGCATCCAGTTTAAATCTCCTTTTTGCTGCTCTAAACCCATTGCCCCTTGTCCTGTCGTTGCAAGACCTTGTCAATAGTCCCTCCCCAGCCTTCCTGTAGGCTCCCTTCAGATACTGGAAGGCTAATCCAAGGTCTCCTCAAAGCCTTCTCCAGGCTGAAGAGCCCCAACTCTTGTAGCCTGGCCTCACAGCAGAGCTGCTGCAGCACTCTGAGCATCTTCGTGGCCTCCTCTGGACCTGCTCCAACATTTCCATGTCCTTCCTGTGCTGAGGGCTCCAGAACTGCACACAGGACTCCAGGTGGGGTCTGAGGAGAGCAGAGTAAAGGGGCAGAATCCCCTCCCTTGCACTGCTGCCCACACTGCTCTTGATGCAGCCCAGGACTTGTTTGGCTGACTGGCTGTCTACTTTCATACTTTCAAAACAAGAATAATCAAACAGAACTCAGAAGATAGTGAGTTTTTTTTAATAGCTTTCCAGTTGGTTTTATTGGTAGAAGATGGTCGTGTCAGTCTCATGAATACTTGTATGACCTCATTCATGGGACTGCCCATATTGAACCTTTTTTTCTAGATAACAGGATATTAAGTGTAAGGTCCTGCACCTGGGTAGGCACAATCCCAAGCACAAATACAGGCTGGGTGGTGAATGACTGGAGAGCAGCCCTGAGGAAAAGGACCTTGGAGTCTGGGTTGATGAAAAGCTCAACATGAACCTGTGGTGTGCACATGCAGCCCAGACAGGAACCGAGTGCTGGGCTGCATCAAGAGCAGTGTGGCCAGCAGGGCAAGGGAGGGGATTCTGCCCCTTTACTCTGCTCTCCTCAGACTCCACCTGGAGTCCTGTGTGCAGTTCTGGAACCCTCAGCACAGGAAGGTCATGGAAGTGTTGGAGAGGGTCCAGAGGAGGGCCACAAAGATGATCAGAGGGCTGGNCTGTGTGCAGTTCTGGAACCCTCAGCACAGGAAGGTCATGGAAGTGTTGGAGAGGGTCCAGAGGAGGGCCACAAAGATGCTCAGAGGGCTGAGCAGCTCTCCTATGAGGACAGGCTGAGAGAGTTGGGGCTCTTCAGCCTGGAGAAGAGAAGGCTTCGAGGGGACCTGATAGTAGCCTTCCAGTATCTGAAGGGGGCCTACAGGAAGGCTGGGGAAGGATTATTTACAAGGTCCTGCAATGACAGGACAAGGGGCAATGGGCTTAAACTGGCAGAGGGGAGATTTAGACTGGATGTTAGGAGGAAGTTCTTTACAGTGAGGGTGGTGAGACACTGGCACAGGTTGCCCAGGGAGGTTGTGGCTGCTCCCTCCCTGGAGGTGTTCAAGGCCAGGTTGGATGAGGCCTTGAGTAACCTGTGCTAGTGGGAGGTGTCCCTGCCTATGGCAGGGGGTTAGAATGAGATGATCCTTGAGGTCCCTTCCAACCTTACCATTCTATGATTCTATGATTCTATGATTATAGCTTAAAGAAAACAACAAACAAAACCCAAATAAGTTAAACAATTTTAACAGTAAAATAGTTTTTCTGGAGTTGGAGCAGAAGTGTTACATTGAAAATCAATAGTATGAACAGTCCTTGTTCTCTTATATTTATTTCATAGGTTTTCTAAAGAGTCTTCAGTCCCATGCTGTGTACTGTGAAACTTGATATTCTGTTCTTTGGGAACACAGGCAGTTAAGATGTAGATTGTGCAAAACACTTCTGGTTGTACAGTTGTTAGAAAACATCTCCCTGGCCTTGTCATGGCACTGCTGCTTATGTTTGGGGGCTGCTGCAGTGAGACCAGAAAACAATCCTTATTCTGCCTGTCTCAGTCACTGTTACAGGATTACAAGGTAGTGCTGGTCTATTCAAATTTTCTAGTATTCAATCTACTGTGTTTATCATTGTAGACAACAGCTTTGCTTTTATTCTATTTTATTTTATTCCATTCCATCTTTTTGTTCCAGATGATTAAAAAAAAAAATCAAATTTAAAATTATATTTTGCAGTCTAATTGTTTTAAAAGCATAATGTAGGTAAAACAACATAAAAGTATAAATTGTTTTAATGTCACAGCATCGCAGTATCACAGTATCACCAAGGTTGGAAGAGACCTCAAAGCTCATCAAGTCCAACCCATTACCACAGACCTCAAGACCAGGCCATGGCACCAAGTGCCATGTCCAAACCCGCCTTGAACACCTCCAGGGACGCTGACTCCACCACCTCCCTGGGCAGCCCATTCCAGCAGCCAATGACTCTCTCAGTCAAAAACTTTCTCCTCACCTCCAACCTAAACTTCCCCTGGCACAGCTTGAGACTGTGTCCTCTTGTTCTGGTGCTGCTTGCCTGAGAGAAGAAAGCAACCTCCTCCTGGCTACAAGCACCCTTCAGGTAGCTGTAGACAGCAAGAAGGTCTCCCCTGAGCCTCCTCTTCTCCAGGCTAACCAATCCCAGCTCCCTCAGCCTCTCTCCATAGGGCTGTGCTCCAGGCCTCTCCCCAGCCTCGTTGCCCTTCTCTGGACACACTCAAGCACCTCAATGTCCTTCTTCAATGGAGGGGCCCAGAACTGGACACAGTAATCAAGGTGTGGCCTAAGCAGTGCAGAGTCTAGGGGGAGAATGATCTCCCTGCTCCTGCTGGGAGCACACTATTCCTGATGCAGACCAGGATGTCATTGGCCTTCTTGGCCACCTGGGCACACTGCTGGCTCATGTTCAGGCAGGTGTCAATCAGCACCCCCAGATCCCTTTCTGATTGGCTGCTCTCCAGCCTCTCCCACCCCAGCCTGTAGCTCTGCATGGGGTTGTTGTGGCCAAAGTGCAGCACCTGGCACTTGGATTTGTTGAGCTCCATCCCCTTGGACTCTGCCCATCTGTGCAGGTGGTCGAGGTCTCGCTGCAGAGCCCTTCTGCCCTCCAACCCAGCAACATCAGCCCCCAGCTCGGTGTCATGTCTTCTGGTACCTATATATTTCATGGGGTTTATAGAGAACTTTTAAGTATAACAGGTACCTACAGTTCTGGTCTCTCTAAAGGCACCTTTGAGTGGTTTTTACATGATTTTTTTCAATGAAACTGAAGTTTTTTTTATTTTATTTTGTGCTTTTCTTAAAAATTGGAGGCACTCTGTATGTCTCCTTTTACTAGAAGAGGTCCTTAAGAAAAATATAGACGATAGCCAGTCTGAAATCCAAGTGCTGTCCTCACTTAGATTTGTGAAATCAGAAAGCAGATGATGGAAACTCATGCTAATGCTCTCAAAGGAGTTTTACAGAATAAACTCTGTGTCATTTTGCTTGTTTTGGCATCCTCAGCTGATGGAAGAACTTGTTACAACAGAGTAGATCCTCTGACTTTCAGACTTTAATCTTTGATTCGGTTACTGACACCTTTTCCTCAGTTCTGACTTTTCCTGCTTCACACAAATGAAATTCACCAGTCAGATTGCCCTTTACAGTTCTAATTCTGTTCAACATGTTCATCAAGGTCATCTTATCAAGCCTTTGTTTTCCTGCACAGTTTTCATGCATCTTCACATCACAAATGTCATACTTCATTGATCTCTGTCAGCACAAATATTACCAGCCTCTCTATCCACCTCTCACTCCCATTTTCAAGCAATTTTATGAAGTGCAGCCTAATTTTCTTACACCATCTTGGAGAATCACCTTCAATCCTTCCTAAAAGCCCACATCTTACACGGGAAATGAGAATTATGAGTGCAAGAAATCAAGAAGTCAACTTCTAGCATGAATTACATGGTGTAGTAGACATAATAAAAGAAAATAAAAAATACAGAATCATAGAATTGCAGAATTAACCAAGTTGGAAAAGATCTTTGAGATCATCAAGCCCATTCCATTACCCAACACCATCCGATCGACTAAATTATGGCACTAAGTGCCACATCCAGTATTTTTTTAAATCGCTTTCTGGGATGGAGACTTCATCACTTCCCTGGGGAGAGAGAGCCTTCCAAGGGCCAATCACTCTCTGTGAAGGATTTTTTTCCCAACATTCAGTCTAAACCCATCCTGGTGCAGCTAGAGGCTGTGCCCCCTTGTTCTGTCTCTGCTTGCAGTACTGTGTGCAGTTCTGGAGCCCTCAGCACAGGAAGGACATGGAACTGTTGGAGTGGGTCCAGAGGAGGCCACGAAGATGCTCAGAGGGCTGGAGCAGCTCTCCTATGAAGACAGGCTGAGAGAGTTGGGGCTCTGCAGCCTGGAGAAGAGAAGGCTCCCAGGAGACCTTGGAGTAGCCTTCCAGTATCTGAAGGGAACCTACAGGAGGGCTGGGGAGGGACTATTGACAAGGTCTTGCAATGACAGGACAAGGGGCAATGGGTTTGAACTGGCAGAGGGGAGATTTAGACTGGATGTTAGGAGGAAGTTGTTTGCAGTAAGGGTGGTGAGACACTGGCACAGGTTGCCCAGGGAGGTTGTGGCTGCTCCCTCCCTGGAGGTGTTGAAGACCAGGTTGGAAGAGGCCTTGAGTGACCTGTGCTAGTGGGAGGTGTCCCTGCCTAAGGCAGGGGGTTGGATCGAAATGACCTTTGATGTCCCTTCCAACCTTACCATTCTATGATTCTATGATTCTATGGTTGCCTGACAGAAGAGACCAACCCCACCTGGCTGAAACTTCCTTTCAGGCAGTCGTAGATAGCAATAAAGATTCCTCTGAGCCTCCTTTTCTTCAGTCTACACAACCCTCAGGCACTCCTCACAGGGCTGTGTTCCAGACCCCTCACCAGCCTTAGTGCCCTTCTTTGAACATGTTCAAGCATTTGAACACCTTTCTTAAAATGACAGGCCCAGAAGTGGACACAGTACTCAAGGTGTGGCCTAACCAGTGTTGAGTACAGCATTTAGAAACAACTATTCCCAAATTATCCTCTGGATTTCCCTTTATTGCCTGTCTAATGTGTATCTTTTGTCCCACCTCTTGCACTCAGGGGACTCTCTATATTGCACTAGAGCTCTGGAGCAATCCAGCTGCCTAAACATAACTGCAAAGAGCTGTTTGGTGGGGTTTAGTAGGACTGTTCCCATATCTTCTGCATAAATCTCAACCATTGCTTTCCTTCTGAGCATATTATTGAACACTTGCCCAGCACACAAAATTCTCTGAGAGAACATCACATAATGCTGTGAGTAGGTGTAGTAAGTGTTTATTTGCAATTGTGTGCACTTTTTGTCAGCTAAAATCTGTACTTCAAATCCATCTGCTAATGAGCAGAACTTCCTTGTGTTCAATTTATATTCTTTCTGACACCAATAATTTCTTTTTTTTTTTCTGAGTGCAAAGTTGTTTTGAAAGAAACACCTTTAGAAATACCTTAAATGGACCTGCTGTCATTCATTGTTCTAAGGGCCTGTATGAATAAGACAGTTTTCCTCCCAACTGAAATGTGTACTAATGGTGAAACAACCTTGCAAACACAAGCCAACTCTCATTAAACTTAATGAGAATCAGGTTTCAGACTTGTCTGACAACTGACAGGACACCACTTAGTAAGAAAGTTAGTTTAGTAAGAAAAAAATGTTACTAACACCTCTAAGATGCTTTAAAATTTTTTTTTCCTTGTTTCTCCTATTTTTTGCTTTTCCAAAATTCATTAAAAAACATGAGTTTTTCATTAGAAAAGGCCTTCTAAAGTATAACATTGAAGAATTCTCCCTTCCCAAAGCACTTCTCGTAGGTGTTCTTCCTCCATTTCCTCAGCTACAAGAAACAAGTTTTTGTGGGCATTATACTTCAACTCTCAATTTTTTCAAATGGAAAAATAACATCTTTCACCAGTTCAGCACAACACTTTGGGTGACACATTGCCTAAGATGGAAGGATGAAAATTTTTTGGTTACTTGTGGATGCTTCCTCCCAGGAGGTGTTCAAGCAGTGTGCCCAGGTAGCCAAGAAGGCCAATGGCATCCTGACCTGCATCAGCAATAGTGTGGCCAGCAGGAGCAGGGAGCTCATTCTCCCCCTGCACTCTGCACTGCTTAGGCCACACCTTGAGTCCTGTGTCCAGTTCTGGGCCCCTCCATTGAAGAAGGACATTGAGGTGCTTGAGCGTGTCCAGAGAAGGGCAGTGAGGCTGGGGAGAGGCCTGGAGCACAGCCCTATGGAGAGAGGCTGAGGGAGCTGGGATTGGTTAGCCTGGAGAAGAGGAGGCTCAGGGGAGACCTTCTTGCTGTCTCCAGCTACCTGAAGGGTGGTTGTAGCCAGCAGGAGGTTGCTTTCTTCTCTCAGGCAAGCAGCAGCAGAACAAGAGGACACAGTCTCAAGCTGTGGCAGGGGAAGTTTAGGCTGGAGGTGAGGAGAAAGCTGTTGCCTGAGAGAGTCATTGACTGCTGGAATGGGCTGCCCAGGGAGGTGGTGGAGACACCATCCCTGGAGGTGTTCAAGGCGTGTTTGGACGTGGCACTTGGTGCCATGGTCTGGTCTTGAGGTCTGTGGTGATGGGTTGGACTTGATGATCTTTGAGGTCTCTTCCAACCTTGGTGATACTGTGATACTGTGAAGGTCAGGTTGGATGAGGCCTTGAGTGCCCTGTCCTAGTGGGAGGTGTCCCTGCCTGTGGCAGGGGGTTGGGACTAGATGATCCTTGAGGTCCCTTCCAACCTTACCATTCTATGATTCTACTTTACCATGATACTACTGTTCACAGTTATGGTTCAGAAGTTATTATAATGTTTTTCTTTTCCCTGGTTTGTTGTTGGTTTTGGTGGTGTTGTTTTCTTGGTTTTTTTGTTAGGTTTTGGTGGCGTTTTTTTGGTTTCTATTGTTTTAATACACAAATAATATTAAAATATAAAATCCTGCTTATTTATTGTTTCTTAGCTTCTTTTGTTCAGTTCAACACTAAGTAGGCAATGCTATTAAATTCTAATCACTTGGTTGAACAAAAGCCTGCTTCATAAATCACTCTTTAATAGCCTGTCTAAAATTTCTTCAGGGTGTTGCCAGCTGCATTGCAATATTGCTTAGCCGGTCAGACTCTAATTATAGAAATTATACATCCAACAGTTAAACAAGTAAACAAGCCTGCTCAGATTGGTGCAGTAATCCTATGTCAGTTAGGATCCTTCATGTTGATTCTGAATTTCTGTCACTTCCTAATCTTGCTGTGCCCTGAAACATCTATTACATATCATCCCTCTCCCACTTGGACTTCACATAGAGAACTGTTTCAACTGTCATTTATAGGCTGTCTCATCAAAAGGTTTCTTTAGAAGTACAAATAAGTGATTTAGAAATTAACTCCCAAAAAAAGTGACATAATAAAAGATCATAGAATCATAGAATGGTAAGGTTGGAAGGGACCTCAAGGATCAGCTAGTTCCAATCCCCTGCCATAGGCAGGGACACGTCCCACTAGGACAGGTCACTCAAGGCCTCCTCCAACCTGACCTTGAACACCTCCAGGGAGGGAGCAGCCACAGCCTCCCTGGGCAACCTGTGCCAGTGTCTCACCACCCTCACTGCAAACAACTTCCTCCTAACATCCAGTCTAAATCTCCCCTCTGCCAGTTCAAACCCGTTGCCCCTTGTCTTGTCATTACAAGACCTTGTCAGTAGTCCCTCCCCAGCCTTCCTGTAGGCCCCCTTCAGACACTGGAAGGCTACTATCAGGTCTCCTCGAAGCCTTCTCTTCTCCAGGCTGCAGAGCCCCAACTCTCTCAACCTGTCCTCATAGCAGAGCTGCTGCAGCCCTCTGAACATCTTCGTGACCTCCTCTGGACTCACTCCAACACTTCCATGTCCTTCCTGTGCTGGGGGTTCCAGAACTGCACACAGGACTCCAGGTGGGGTCTGACGAGAACAGAGTAAAGGGTCAGAATCCCCTCCCTTGCCCTGCTACCCACACTGCTCTTTCTGCAACCCAGGACTCAGTTGCTGTCTGGGCTGCATGTGTGCACTGCAGGCTCATGTTGAGCTTTTCATCAACCCAAGATATTCTGTAGCAGGTGACAGAACCATTGAATACAGTACAGAAGAAAGGTGCTGGGGGAGTGGGGTAAAAAAACCATACTTATTTTCTGGGTCATTACTTTAGTATTCCAGTTGTGTTATGTAAAAGCTAGCTAGTACAAGGAATAGTACTAACACTGTAATTTACCAAATGTGAAGTGGTAATTATTTTCCAACTTCTTACTCTTACTATCAAAAATGCTATTGAGAAATGCAACATTTTCTGCACCACTTTAGAATAGATTTGTGCATCCTGTAGATGCAGAATGCTAAATATGACACCAAGAATTCACTTGGTTTCCGTACATAGCACAAAATTTAACTGGGTAAACCAAACACTCAACCAGGAGACTCTTTTCTGTTCTCAGCTCTGCCCATAACTGGTCTCATGGCTTTTGGCAAATTCTTCACATCAGGGGTTTAATCTGAAGGGAGGGGTGCCAATGTTTCTAAACATAGGGGACTAACAGTTCAGTGTTTAATTTTGAGTGGTGCTAAATCTGTGCCATCCAAGAAACAGACATCTGCAAACATTAGATTATTTTTTCAGAACTTTGAGTGTGGTTTTAGTCAACAAACTTACACTCCCTGGTGTGGAAGTGCAAGCTTCTGTCTTCCTATCTGCAAAACCAGGAAGATATAGTAAAAAACCCACCTTTTAGCAACATAAGACATACATTGTTGTGGTTTCAAGCCCATCCCACCTGTTCCCACCAGTAGGGTGGGAAGGAATTGGGAGCAAACTGCAAAACTCCAAGGGCTGAGATAAAAAGAGTTTAAGGAACATTAAAAAGAACAAATGAACAGTAATAGTAAATAACAAAAATCAGTGAAGAAAGTAGTACATTAAAAACAAGACATATAAAATATGACAGCTTCATCAACCCACATGATGAAAGCCAGTGTAAAGGAATGGCCATGGCCACCTGTGACAGCCCTACCTCTTAGAGAGCAGTGTCATTTCTGCTATCAAATGCCCCACTGGCTGGTTCATCTGGCAGTCCTGAGTGTTGCATCTCCCAAAGCCCTGCAAAGAAAATTAATCTTCTCCTATCCAAACCCAAGACAATGACAGGAAAGATTAGCAGGAGGATGGAGATACAGAGGACAGTAAAGATGTTTGCCTAAGTATTTGCATTATAAAATTGAAATGACTGACCTTATTATTCTCTCCTCTACAATTTTTTTAATCCCTTTTAAAATAATTTTTTTAAAAGACATTGTGTTATGACCTGAGAATTGAGACAAAGCTTAAGTTTCAATCCATCCAGCTATAGCCTACCTACAATAAGTCTAATAAAACTGTTATCAGTGTTATGGGATACAAAAGCTATGTGTGGTGGCTGGCATAAACATGATTCAGTCTTACTTCTGTAGAAGCCAACATGCTTAGAGATCACTACTATTGTCAACACATTTAATTTAATAATATGACTCATGATATGTAGCTGTGGGGCTGACAAACAGGAAAGCTGTCTGTCACATTCTCTAAGACTTTGAAATGAAAATGTGGACAGGCTGCTTCTGCAGTAATTATGCTGAACAACAGAAGAGCCTTGAGTCTGTCCTTACAGAAATACGTTTTGTAAGAAGAACCTTCATGGGGTTTTTAAATTGTTTTTATGGTTTATTTGTTTGTTTTACCAGTTTTCTGTAAGCACTTTTATTACCTCAAAGGCAGTAATCAAGTTTGTCTCATATTAACGTATTTTTCTGCCCAGGATTTCCAAAATTGTCACATTTCTAGCTTACCAGTGTGGAACTGGATGAAATGAAGATAGTTGGCACTTGAAAGACAAAATAAAAAGCTTCCCAGTGAAAATCCAGTAATACCAATTGTTGTGGTAGGCCTGAACAGGCCAAAGTTGGGCTTGTGCATGTCCTGGCTTGCCCAGGCATGCTCCCCTGCTCCCCCTCCCTCTGTGTTGGGGGCAGTGGCTGCAGGAAAGGGGACGGAAGCCCCAGCTTCACCTAATATGGGCAAACTGCCATCCTGATTGGCTAATCTATGTCCAAAGGCCCATCAGTCTCGGGCTGAAATGGATATAAAGGATGAACAGGTAGCACATTGAGTGGGTTTGCTATTGTGCTTTTACTACTTCATCGATCCTGAGTTGGGTGGGACCCCAAGCAGCACCATCAGGCTCTGAAGCCTCCACGCATTCTGCCTGCATAGCCAGCTTGACACCGTGCTGGGACTGCACACCGCAAGACATCTGCCTGCACATGAGAGCCTGCTGCCAAGAGAGCCAGGACCAGGTTAGAGATGTCTGCCTCCTCTATCTGAAGCACCCAGGAGCTTGAGGAAACTCCAAAGCCTCTAACAGCTTCCAACCCGGCAGCAACCCACAACATGCTTTGGGTATTGTCCCATGATATTTTTTGTGAGTAAATACTTCAAGCCTCTTGTAATCATTAATTGCCTGCTGCCATAAGCAGAAAGGAGCTTCCTATGTATAAACCTTCTCTGCCAGTAAAATTGTTTGCCTGTGCTGGTTGCCTTTAAAGTGTTCCAGTTTACCTGTTCCCTGTATGTATAAATTTCCAAACCCTGCATTTTTGAACCTTGTATATAAGTTTTGTGGTGAGATTTAATGTTAATAAACAGTTTTCATAGTTATTAACAATCTCTACCTGGATATCAAAATTAATATAATTATCAATTTTGAAACAGTCCCTCCTTTACACCAATGAGTATTCATTTCAAACACTGCATTGGTACAAAATGATGTTTCCTCACCTATCAGGGTAAACCAATGCTTTATTACTGTAAGTTGTTGTGTAAAAAGACCAAAGAAGGGCCTATCTTTTTGTTTAAACCGCTAAGTGGGGAAGAAGGCTTTCACACGAGCCTTCCCTGATCCTAGTGAGAAGTAGTAAATCCTAAAGCTCCAAAATCACCATTGTCACTGTGGGCTGGAGGGCTCCCCCTGCCAATAGACTCAACTATATGGAGAATAAAGAAAAGGAGGAAGAGGAGAAGAGTAGACTCAGGGGAGAAGAGGAGGCTCAGGGGAGACCTCATTGCTGT